>OX346247.1:112922896-113372896 GCA_947049315.1 Epistrophella euchroma | reverse complement strand
AAGCAAAGTGGTTACTTTCGCTAGGAGATAAATTTGCTTTACCCGTCAATTCATCTAATTTTTCACCAATACACATAATCGCAGACATAGAACAAACCATCCAAACAATAGAAGATGACACAGAAAAAGAGGTGACCAGATCCAAAATTGCCAACAAAATATCAGAACATAAAAGAAAACTCAAAAACACACCGAACGAGAAGTTTATTCTAAAAACCTATCAAACAACTAAGAAATTTCTATCCACACAAAAAGATAGTATTATAATAACGAAAGCAGACAAAGGTAACAAGACAGTAATAATGTACAAACAAGACTATGACCAAAAAATGAATAAACTTCTTGATGATAAGAATACATATAAAACGATAAGAGTGGATCCGACAACGAAACTACAAACAACAAACAACACGCTCATAAACGAACTCTTCAAAAATGAGTACATCGATCGCTGGCTTAAAAACAAATTGCACTGTTCAGCTGCCATAGCACCGAGACTATATGGACTTCCAAAGATCCATAAACCAGGCCTACCCTTACGTCCTATATCATCGTCTATGAATGTTCCCTGTTTTAGTTTGTCCAAACACATTGGAACAATTTTAAAGAACATAATATCAGACAAATACAATATCAAAAACTCTTTCCAACTAAAAGAGAAATTAAAGGATGTATTTTTAGACGATGATGAAGTCATGGTTTCTTTTGATGTTGTTTCGTTGTTTACCAACATCCCTACATATTTGGCCATTAAAAACATCTTAAAACAATGGGACATAATACAAAAGCACACAAAAATTCCAAAACAGAAGTTTCTTAAACTTCTGGAATTTTGTCTACGGGATAACAATTATTTTCAATTTAATGACAAATTTTATCTTCAAACATTTGGTATGCCTATGGGAAATCCCCTTTCCCCAACAGTTGCAGACGTTATTTTGGACACCCTACTAGACGACACCATAGAACAAATTAGCAAGATTGGTATACAAATAAAATTTATAGCCAAGTATGTGGATGATATCTTCGCCATTGTTAAAGTTGAAGAAAAAGACATAATCCTTGAGAAACTCAATTTGTACCATAACAAAATCCAATTTACAATCGAAAACGAACACAATAATAGTCTCCCATACTTAGATCTACTACTACATAGAGAAAACAACAAAATTGTATACAATTGGTACTCCAAACCAAGTTCATCGGGACGAATGATAAATTTTAATTCAACCCAACCAATCAAACAAAAAATAAACACTGCATTTAACTTCATAAATAAGGTTTTAGATCTCAGCGACCAAAAATATGAAATAGAAAACATAAAGAAAATAAAAACGATATTAAAAACCAACAACTATCCATTTTACGTAATAAACAACCTACTTAAGAAAAGAACAGAACAATTAAAAACAAAAACAAGTAAAAATGACAACAAATATTCTGGAACCACAGCTGATAAAGAAAAAAAGTTCTTCTCTGTACCATATGTTCCAAATCTAACTGACAATAGAAATTTACATAGACTAATAAATAAAGAGAATATATCATTCTCCCACAAATCAAATCTAACACTTAAATCAATTTTTACGAACACCAAATCTAAAATACAAAAACAACAACAACACAACGTAGTTTACGAAATTAAATGTGAAGGTAAAGAGAATGAGCAATGTGATCTGGTGTACATAGGACAGACAAAGAGAAACTTAGGAATAAGATTAACTGAACACGAAGCAGACATAAGGAAAAGCAAAGAGAATACAGGGCTTGCACAGCATATAGCACAAACTGGACACTCGGTGAGCTTCGAGGGGGTGGAAATTCTGGACAGAGAGAGGAAACTAAATACAAGACTAACGCTAGAAAGCCTGCGAATACAACAAAAAATCAAAAGAACGATGAACACAAAGGAAGACACCGATAACATCAAACAAAGCTATGCTGTAGCACTTTAACCATCAAGTACCTGAACTAAGCTGTGATATAAATGTCATTTTTTGTCTAGTTTGATAGTTTTTTATTGTTTATTTCGTTACCATATTTGTTATTTATTTTCAATTTGTGTCAGTGCTGTCGGGACGATGCAATACTGGAGTTAGGTGACAAGTGTGGTATGAGTTAATACAATTGTAAGAACTTTTTAAATTATTATTTTGAAAGAAGCTAATTCTTATTAATTATATAATAGATTGAATAAATAAACAAAACCCCTGATGAAGTAAGGAATTCTTACGAAACGTTGGGTAAAGAATGGAATAAAGTTTTTTATTTGCATTCCAAATTCAAATAGACCAAAAGAGCCTACTCAAAATATAGTCAAATAAAAAATTATTTTTTAAGAAAACCGCTCCAACGATTTTTAAATTTTTTTTCGGTAAAAAATTCACATTCACAGAATTGAGATGGCGTTCTGCATTCTGAGATTAAAACATTTTGAGTACTTGTTTTATCAATTTAAAGAACGTGTTTCAATAAAATTTCCATTCTTCAATTTATTAAATGGATAAATATACATATATACGTATTAATTCTATGTTTTATATTACACTCAATCTTCAGAATTCGATGAAACTATTACTAGAGCAAGTGCGTGGGAAAGACAGTTATTCATTTAGGCTAGGCGCATGTTGAGATGCGACCGCCGCGTGTTACGTGACCGGATTAATAGAAACGTGTCATGTCGTTATCCGCATATTAAATCACGAGTCTCTTGTCAATATTTTATTGAAAACATTATTTATATTGAAAATTCAAATTTTTCCTCTGTCATCTTTAATTAAAAAATAAAAAAAACTTACAACTATAATTCTGCCGTGTTAAGAGAAAATGACGTATCTGACATTTGTCGATTTTTTGAGTTAAGGCAAAATTTGATATATTTGAGATCGGTTTTATTAATAACTAAAGCCGTATCTCTTTTTTATTTGAGCAGTAAAACAATCGAAACACATTCTCTTTTTACTAAAAATAGTTTTATAACTATTAAAAAAACGACAAAGTAAGCTCCTATAATCATAAAAAAAAATGTAGATACGTCATTTTCAGTTAACACGGCAGAATTGTTCTTGTAATTAGCAAACTAATTTTTTATTTATTTATTTTATCCGACAGTTTGTATTTTTTTTTTTTTTTTGACAGGAAATAAATAAGAAACGTGCACGTGCAAAGTCTCGCAAGGAAAACTGTGTTTGAATCACTGTGTCACGCGTGTTTTGTAAAACGAGTGTCAGGTCATGTCGCGTCGCTCCATTAATATGCGCTGTTCAATTGATTTATATTGTTTACATGAAATTTGGCCCCAATGAAAAATGGCTCCAAAATTTTATATGAAAAGCCTTGTTTTAGCTAAGACAGGACAACGTCTGTCGGGTCAGCTAGTTGTGAACGAAAAAGTGTTTTATACAAATTTAAAACAAATAAGAAAGGATACTAGGCGTCGTCTTTTTGTTGAGATTTTTGGGGATTTCGAGATTATGGCAAGAAAATAATTTCTTGGAGATTAAGTACCATGGACCCATAGAATATTTCGTTTCTTTGGTCTTAAAATTTTTGGATATTTTATCCGATTGAGATAGAAAATATGAAAGCTTTGAGTAATAAATATGAACAGAGATGTGATTTTATCATGGGATGAATAAATTGATAATAAGTAAAGTTTTCCAGTAAGTGGGACTTAAGTGACCACTATTGGGCCTTTATCTCCTGTGTTAAAATAATTTCGTTTATTCCGTAACTGATTTTTGACCGATTTCTATACTTTTACTTTTATGAAAGACTTTTGAAAAATAATTCAGGTACGAAATGATCTCTTTTTTTTTAAGTCTTCTGGCAACCTAACCCTTTGCATTACAGTGTTTCTTGAAAAACATAGCTGTGCATTACTGCTCTTATCTGAAGTTTTTATAAAATCATATAAATTATTGAAAAAGATAAAATTACAATTACAAATTCAGTACAGCATCGATTAAATCTATTCTTTACAATAACTGCCATTCTGTTTTATCATTTTACTGGTCAGAAGCAAGCTTTTTTTAACGCCTTATGTTTTGTCAAATCTGATCTCTGTTTTTTTTTTTTTTTTTTTTACTGTGGCGTACCTCAAGGTTCTATCTTGGGATCCATTTTGTTTATCCTTTATTTCAAGTACATGCTATGTCTATCTGTTCGCCTTGACAGCTAGTCAATTTCTTCATACTTTGCACTAAAGTATTGGTCGAATAATGTCAAGATTTTAATCAAAAGATATTTGAGTGCCTGATATGTAATTATAAATTGATAAGAAAATGTTTTTTTTTTTGATGATAACACACAGTAAAAGGTGCAACCTTCAATAATAAGAACATTGCATTTGAAATTTAAAAATTAACATCGGACTTCATATCTACCTATATGTACCCCCCTAATGAATATTACTTTCCTACATTTTTTTGTTGAGTAATGCACACTATTAAGTATAAAAAAAAAAACTATCTTCGATGTTAAAATTTTTCTTTTTCGTCATTGCAAACAAAACATTTCTATACTTTCTTTAAAATTAACAAGAAATACAAATTTTTGGTAAATTTCTGTATTAACTAGCTACTTTTATATATACTACGGTGCCATTATTTCCCAAACCAATTTTATTCATCATACACCCTTAAATCAAAAATGTATGACCTACAAAAAATTTATTTACAAAATAATTTTGAAAATATTTTCTATAGATTTTTTTCCTCCATAAACTTTAAATGATGTTTTTTGAAGGGATGATCCTATAATAAAAATCAACAAGAAAATTAGGAATATGTGCTGTGTTTTGGGAAGAAAAAATTACGTACAAAGTTTATAAATTCAGTAAAAATTTGTATGGGAAGACTATGGCTTTAGAGGCACGGGTTAATGAGCTTGGCCAATTTTTTTTTTGGTCCATAAATTTATTGTAGGGCATAAACTTTTTATACAGGGGGTGTCTGATCCAAACAAAAAGTAAGTTTGGGAAACAACGGACACCCTAATAAGCTGTTAAAATTTACCTTTTCAGTCAAAATAATTAAACAGAATTTTTTTTTAAGCACTGAATATTATATCTACGTTACGAGGGTTGTCTGGGTCAAAATTCTTTTGCTTTTCAAAATGTTGCTTTCAAAATTCAGCTTTTCAATATTCTGCTTTTAAAGATTCTTTTTAACAAAATTCTGCAAATAATAAATAAAAAAGTTTTGGAAAATTTAAAAAAATGTTTGAATTTTGTTTTTATTATTTGCAGAACTTTGTAAAACATTGTTTTACAATTTTAAAAATTATATTATTTATTTGTTAAAAGAAATAATGTTATTTTTTATTCTTTTGGCAAATTTCAAAAGAAGTGTTCACATTTCAAATTTCCTAATTTTGTTTGACGGCCCAGAATGCATGTTTTTGTTGTTTTTTACATTGAATTCTGTAATTTTAAATGAGTTCCACTTTCAATGGATTCCATTTGGGTGTGTTCATAAAAGTTTTACGTTATTTCGTACAAATTATTTTTGAAATTACCTCATTTGGAAATTTGAATTTGTATGGGAAATGATTTGATTTTGAAATAAATTTGGAAATTTTGAACGAAATTACCTAATTTGTTCTATGAGGTAGGTATAAGCGTTTAGCCCAAGCCAAGCCCCCCCCTAATCGAAATCCTAATTGAAAATTTTAATTGTTTATTTTGAATTGTGTATTAAGAAAGTAAAATCAGTATGTGAAGGTATTTTTAGGTATGCCAAAAATTATTACTAAATTATTATTTCAATCCAAACAAAGTTTTCGTTTTGGCCAAGCCTTCCACATGAAAAGCCTCTTAGTATTTCAATGATCATTGGAATAAGATAATTCAATAATTGAAATAATAAATAATCCTTACATTATAATCCTTCATATTGTGTCGTGTAATTTAATAAACTTTAATTTTATGTTTAAGTTAATTATTTAAAATTGAAAAAAATATAATACGAGCTTTATATAGTGTTACAACGAGCTAAATAATATGAATTTCAATTTTGACATTTAAATAAAAAATCAAGTAATTTAAATCACTAACAATGTGCATGTTTTATTTGTGCTTCCACATGTATAACACTCAAAGGATTTACTCCTTCAAATGTATAATAATAATTCTTCAAACAAAAAAATCTCATATACCTACCTACCTATACGTATACACTCGAGTCCACTTAAAAATATACATAAATACCGACCGACCAACAACGTTCTACTTAACAATCCGCCTATGTTTACATTCCTCCACTGACAGGCAAATTATGTAAAAAGACCTCCTACAATAAGCTCATAAACTTGTGTAAGCATTGCCTTTGAACTTAAGCCTACCTCTATAGACAGTGATGGCCTGTAGAAATATGTATAAAACAGGATTTTTTTTTTTTTTTTTTGTAGCTCAGTGCTCATTTTTATTCTACCATCTGTGCAAATGTCCTGTTCTCACTACAGATTTTATTTTATTTCAAGTATAATAAGCTAATAAAAGGATTTTTAGTGATATTGCATTTATTTTCACATTTATTTGTTTTTATTACGCCCGCCGCACTCTCGTGCTCTGTATAAAATGTCGAGTTGAATTTATTTGAATTTTTTCTATGAAGGTAATCCTGAAAAAGGATATAGACAGTGAAAAATATAAGATATAAAAAGGGTAGGAAACTCGAAAAATAAAATCTACACTATAATCATCTATTGACTTCCTTGAATGCCACATGAGTAGAAAAGTTTTTCAATTTAATTTTAACTTCATCGTTGTGACAGTTTGAATACAAAGAAGAGGATAGATACTACAACAGGCTGCAGTAGAAGTGCTCTCATAGTGCCTGTTTACATTGTATTTTTGACAAAGCATATTTTCGTTCATCAAAATGTTCCTCGTGTTTACATTATAGAGAAAAAATTCTTTCATTTCAATCTACCCATCCCTATCTCACATCCTTAACAACCATGTATCTCTCACTCACACAAAAAAAACTCTTCCTGCTCAATCCGAAAACATTTAATGAAACTGGCGCATCGGCGTAATTTGGGTGGAATTAACCCTTCTCTTTCTTACTCACACAAAATCTACCCATCTCACTGGATGCGCCGTTCGTCAAAAATACAATGTAAACAGGCACATACAGAGTGGTTGCTAGCTGTGGACTGTGGAGACTGGAGAGTCTATAAAAAAATAATTCTGACACACAATCACAAATTCAATGCTGATGGTGTGTGGCTCATTTTGTCACATGGAAAGTCGAAAAGTGGACTCAATAGTTGAGCACTTTGAATGTATGCAAAATTCTATCTCGGATTATAATACATTTTTTTTTTTTTTGAGCAATCACTTGAGTTGGATGGACAAGTTGGAGAATTTTTTTTAAGGTCTTGACCTTTGACCTTTAACAATATACTTATTTCCAATTTGTTTTCTCCTCAAACAAATACACAAAGTATCTTTCAAACTAACTTTAATCAAAACATAAAATAGACATTTTTGTTGTTTCAAAGTAAATTCCAATGATTTTATAGAGGCAAGCTTTTATAATAACAACTAAAACCCATAAAACTAACCACCGGCATACTGACCACAAAATTTCTCTGCTATCTGAATTTTTCATGCCAATATCATCAATGCTAAAAGGGAGCCTGTGCTCGAAATATAAAAACACACAAACCTGACCACTAAATAAAAACGCCTCCACTTTTATTTTTATATTTTGATTCACTCTGCAACGAACATTCGTGTAGATGCATTTTTATAGTTTTTTTTTTTTATTTCATTTTATTTTTAAATCTCTGGATCTGGACATTGATCCAAAAAATATTTAATTGATTTTGAGGTATAAAAAAAAAAACTAATACGTCAATTGTGTGTCAGAAACAGAGCATGAAAAGTCAACTTATTCAATTTGATTCGAAGCCACCACACCGAGATTATGACGTATCTATCATTTCAACAAATCCATCAAATATTAATTTTATTGGAAAAGAATAGTTTCTGTTTGTTTTATAGTCTGGCGGGTAGAGTTGTAATACATGATAAATTTGCTTAATAAAAGCTCCTTTTGTCGATTTATATGTACACAGATGGACCATAATGCCGTGTTAGCTGAAATTGACGTATCTGGCATATGTCGATTTTTCAGTTCAGACCAAATTTGAAATCCTTGGGATGGTTTTTATTGACAACTAAAGCTGTATCATACGCTTTTTGAGCAGTAAACTAATCGAAACAAATTTTTTTTATTAAAGTAGTTTTATAACTATTTAAAAATTGGCAAAAAAAACTCCTGTAATCTTAAAAAAATATTTAGATACGTCATTTTGAGTTAACACAGCAGCATAAATTTTACACTTAGCCGATGTGTTGTTATGTACCTTTTTCACCGACCTTCATTTGATAATATACTGGGATCTGGCAAGAAGAAACAGTGGTGCCAAGGCCAACATATTATCTGTATATGCACAAATTGTACATACAATTAACGGAAAGCTACATAATGTTCCCAAAGCTGAAGAATTTTTTCTGGACATGTATCTTTAATTTTTCAACAAGACAACATCCGCATTTGTTATCCACAGGGCAGCTGAACTTTGTTGGAAAAAATTAAGCTTTTGGAGTGTTCAGACTATTCGACTAGCTTCTTAAATATAATCCAATACGTTTTGACCTGTCATTTTAGAAGAAGTTTATGAACCCACTAAACTGTTTGAAAATGAGGCTGTCTAAATCGAAACCATCAGTGCTGTCTGGGTCAAGGCCTCAAACAAGTGGCCCTAGTATTTTGTATACCCTGTTTTGCAGCTTATTTCCAGAATCTGCGTATAATATTTCGATGGAATTTACTAGTTTTTGAAAATATGTAGGTACTTTCTTACAGGTAGTAAATTTGTCCGAGAAAAATAAATTCATGGGCCAAAGAACACGTAAAATAGTTGCTATTCAGGAATTTAAAACTCAACATCTGAAAATATATGTAACATGGCACAGTGACAAGACCTTTCATTTGATATCAAAATCATTTTTTTAAGTCATTTACATTTACAGCTACAATATTTATTTTGAAATTGGCAACTTCAAGCTCAAATACCTCGAATTTCTTTCGAACAATTTTTGAAAATATTTCAGTCATATTACAAGCTCAACGTAATCTTTCATTTGGTATACCAAACTCCTTCGTGTACACTCTTCGCAAGAATAATGGGTTATTCTGTTTCTCAGGAAATATTGGCAGGTATGCAATTTTAGCTGAGCTTTTAAGATAAAAGTGTTTGCAGATTGTAGCTTAAAGCATGAAACAAAAAACATCACAAAAGCCTAGCTCAGGATGCATTTCATTTCATCACGCTATCTATGGGCATCCCCTTCGCATATATGCTACCTAATTAGAAGTTTTTTTCTTTATTTTAATCATGCAAGATAGCTTTTTTAAAGCAAACAATTTCTTCTCTTATTTTTTTTTTAATTCAAGAAAAAAACTAAGAAATATTTTCAAACTCAAAATAAAAAAATAAAGTTGGAAAAAAATTTTGGAATAATTTTTTTTTTGTCAAGTTTATACCTATTAATATAATTAAACGCTAGTTTTATTCCTCGTTCCAAAACTGGTACGTATTGATAAAACTTTCAACGGACATTTTTAATTTTTATTTCTAATACAAAATTAAACTATTACTCTTAATAATTCCCCCCGCTTGAAAAAAAAACAGCCTTTCACATCAGGTATTTTTATGGAATCTTTTGATTATTATTTCTTATGACAAATTGATTATTTCGTAAAATTTTATTTTTTGGACGGAAAATTTGGTATTCTTTTTATAAAAAGACTTTATTTAGTTTCATTATATCGGACATTAAAAAGTACCTCAAAGTGAGCTTTGGAAGAGTCAGAGTGTTCTGTTCTTGTGCTGTGTTAATGTTTGTGCGTTTTGTCGTCCCCTCTTGCCGTCTTTTGTCGAGTCGATTTTTCTTATTTAAAGCCACCCAACAAAAATAAAATAATCAAAATTTAGAAAAAAATAAATAAATAAATAGTGAAATAGTCCCATTCAAAACAATAAAACAATAACTACCCAACAAAAAAATAAAATAACAAACAAATTAAAGCTGCAGCAGCAATAGGTCCACTGGTGATCTGATGGTTTATCTCACCGAACAGTTAAATCGTTTTGGAGAAAGTAAGATTATTGCATTTGATATTTCAAAGGCATTTGATAAAGTTTGCCATCTTGCTCTCTTATCGATAATGCGTACTTTCGGAATCGATGAAACTCTTCTTCGTTGGATTAAAAAACTTTCTTTCGAACCATTCTATATAAGTTGTATTGGACGGATTCAAGTCTGAAAACCACAACATAAATGCTGGTGTGCCCCAGGGCTCCGTTTTGTCCTCGACCCTCTTTCTCATTTTTATTAATGATCTGCTGTCTGTAACTTCTAATCCAATAAACTGTTTCGCCGACGATAGTACCCTTAGCTTTTCATATTCGTTTAGAGACTCACAACCCTGCATTGCAATACAGCATTGTACAATGGGGAATAAAAAACCGTGTAGAATTTAAACTCAATGATATCTTTTGTCGTTAAAGCGAGACTTACCCCCCTTGCCACTGTCCATGAATGGCACTTGCATCGAAGAAACCAGACAGCTTGCGGTTCTTGGTATGAGTATTACGAAAAACCTCTTGTGGAACGAACACATACAAAAAATTCCGCAAGATGTTTAGGTTTCCTTCGGAGATGCAAGAAATTTTGTTCCCTTCTGATCTGGCTATTATCTATAAAAGTTATATACGACCAAAGCTTGAGTATAACTCCCATCTATGGGCTGGTGCTCCAGCAACTTATTTAAGCCTTTTGGACAGTATTCAAAAAAGAGCCTTCAAATTGATTGGTGATAGGAACATTATACATTATAGATTCATTTACGTCCCTCGAACACCGTCGTAACGTTTCCTGTCTCTCTCTCTTTTATCGTTATTTCTATGGGCAGTGCTCTAGTGAAATAGCCAGTTGCATTTCCTCCCTTAAACAATTCAACCGTAATACTCGCGCTTCGAGGAATGCCCATCAGTTTACCCTTGAGCCCAATTTCGGGCGTACTGTCAAATACAGAGATTCGTTCTTTAGCCGTACTACGCGAATGTGGAATGCTCTTCCAAGCTCTGTTTTTCTCTCTCATTGTGATATTCAGAAATTCAAGATCAATGTACACCGATAAAAATAAATAAATTTGATGGCACAACAGCTCATGAAGAACTAGGGCCTAGTGACTTACAACTCTCAACCATTCCTGTGTGCGTGTCTGCAGGAATGGAGGGGACCTACAGTTTATTGCCGAATCCGAACGGCTAACGAGCGGCACTTTTCTGTGACAGGAGATACTCTTGGAGGATTTGTCAATTCCTCGCAAGAGGCAGTAACCGTTTTTCTTTTAAATAAATAGATGGCGAGGCTTGGGATCGAACCTTAGACCTCTGGCATGACAGTCCATCGCACTAACCATCACGCCACGGCTACTACAATGTACACCGATATCTCCTTTTAAATCCCCTCCACCATACCTAATGCTCGCACTGTGTCTCTGACATATTAAGGGTACCGAGAAACCCCTTGTGTGCGCGCAAATTATATAAAAAAAAAAGACAAATATTTATAGGTTTGATAAAATTACACCTCCCCTCTATCCCCCTATTTGAAAGCGATTATACAAAACAAAAAATACGGGGATTTCAGTGGTCTTTGGATATATGGATAGGTGAACCAATCTTAAGATTTGTGGGTATAATATTATTTTTAATATTACTTTCTAATATATGTTGGGTCCAGCGAGAGCCCTCACATCATCGTTCTTTTTTCTGCATCGCACTGACCAACTTCTCTTGCATTCGAAAACACTTTGTTATTCGAAAAAAAAACATCTTAAATAGTTTTTAAGATAGAATGAATAATTTTCCATCAGCCTTTATAATAAAAAAAAAATTTGGTGGCACAACATCTCATGCATAAAGAACTAGGGCCTAGTGACTTACAACTCTCAATCATTCCTGTGTGCGTGTCTGCAGGAATGGAGGGGACCTCATATAAAGTTTATTGCAAACGTTAAATGTCAGCGGAACTTTTCTATGAAAGAGAAATTCTTGGGGATTCTTCAGTTCCTCACAAGAGGCAGTAGCCATCTTTTTTTTTTTTCAAATATAATTAGGTGGGCGAGGCTTGGAACCGAACGTAGTCCTCCGACATGATGTAAATTCAACACAACTTTTTGCATAAGCCCAAAAAATTTCAGTTCTTACTTTAATATGTTTTTTTTTTTAATTTTTAATTAAATATTTTATTGAAATTAGGATTTTAAGATAGTACTTTGTACAAAAGCTATTCTATATACTATACAAAGAGGTAAATATTGTGGGTATAGTTTCAAACGAAATGTTCAACTTTAATATTTTGAGTAGAGCCATCTGAGCCATCTCTCACGGTTTACCTTTAATATTCTATGTATTATGTGTTTTTTTTCTGCACATAGCACACACACCTATTATCCGTCCGAAGATATCGAGGTCATCTGATTAAAATTTTTATTTGGGTATAAGACCAGTGTTAGAATTTTGTTTCGTCCCTTTTTGTACTTTTTTGTTTGTCTCTAACCAGGACCTTCCATTAAGGAGCCTACTTTCATTTGTATAAATAATTGTAATGAAAAAATTGAAAAAAAATATTTTTGTTTTTTTTTTTATTCCACATACGCTCTAGTGAACTTTAGATTTAGGGTAGTTTTCATTTTAGAAAGAGTTAAGATTTCATATCTTTAAGCACAGTTAATTTTCAAAATTAAAAAAGTTACAAAAGACAATTCATAGAGAAAAAAAATTAATATTTTTAATTTTCAAATTTTGCAAAATATACAAATCTTACCATTTGTCGTTGAGGAACCTTGAAATAGACTCCTTACATAGTTAACTAGTCTCCTTAATATCGGTCGATGTTTGTGCCGCGCCTTCCGCTGACCTTGCTCAACATCATCGGATTTAATTGATTTTGTCGCATCGACTGTTATTTCAATATTACTATGCGATCCAGGAACGATAAGTGCATCACTACTACTAGTGCCAGGTCGGCAAAGCGCTGTATTACTAGTGCTTTGCTGGTTATTTTGAGTCGAAACACTACCGCTAACTCCGCGGCTAATAGTTGCCGCTCCGGCACTACTGCCGCCATTACTACAATGCGGCAACGTCGATCCGCGATAGATCAGGTCGTTTTGATCGGATATTTGTCGCAGAGCATGTAATCCCGCACTCGATGAGCTGGTGCTGGCTATGCATATAGTATTGCCACCGATATTATCACTACTAACACCACCACCCATTCCACCGCCGCCGCCGTGCGAGGTGGGGTGCCTTTGTTGGAGTTGCGGACCCGCCATTTTTTATTTTAATTTTAATACAAACAATAAGATAGCAGAAACACCGTCGCTTCTTTTCATAAATTTTGAATTTTTTTTTATTAACAATTTGACACTACTTTTTTCAAAAATAACATTATTTTTCAATTATTGGTTTCACTTTAAAATATACAAAACAAAAACTATTCAACCAGTCTTCTTGTGGCCGGTTGAAAAATTGCATTGATTTCTTGCAAAAAGCAGGAAGTCTTAAGATTCGCCATTTTGTTTCATCATCAATATTGACGGTATGGCTGTAAAAAAAATTTTTTTGAATGATGAAAATGATAAAAAAAAATAAAAACACTTCACTTATACACTTTTGACCGTTCGCTTAAATAAGCTGCATTTTTGAAAACTCTTAGTAAATAATTTAAAGCTTTTATTTTGGTTTTGCTTTTAGTAATTTTAACATTGTTGCAGCTGAAGTTTTGAGTATTTGTAGCAAAATCTGTAAGATAAGATGCAATAGAAAGACATTTTGTTAGAGAAAGCATTTAGTAAAAGCATTTTGAATAATAATGTTAAATTTTACAACATTCAAACTTAAAAAAAAAAAAGGCAATTAACACACACGTCGATATACTGTAAATGTATTAATTCCAAAAAGTCTGGCCTTCAATTAATAAAAATAAAATATTTCTTTAAATTATTTAATTTATTAAATAGAAAATCAATACATGTAACAAAACATTACAAATTAAAAAATATATGTAAATAAAAATAATTTGATATCCCAAAAAACAGTGTTTTTTTTATTAATGAGCTATTCTTGTACATATATCATACAAAAATTGTGATCCCGTTTGAACGGAATAAAAACACAACAATTATTAAAAAACATTTATATCAAGGCCTATTAGAATAAAAAAAAAAAAAAAACTGCATGTTTTTTTGTAAAAAAAAAAAAATCTGAAAGAACAAAGAAAATATACTTTTGTGCATGGAATGAGTGCAAGTATAGTGTATCTATTTCCATATTCGCTTTCCAAAGCATCTGAATCATTATTTTTGCCATGAATTTCAGATGGATTTAGCTGGGCAAAATTTATTTTGCATTTTTATTTTATTTTCGTAGAATAGTAAAATAAACATCTGCATAGATGAATGTGTATCGTTTAAAAAAACAGAATGCTTCATGAACGAAAATATGTACTTTTATGAGTGCCACCTATAACCAAAGGATATACGAATATAGTGACGACTGACGACGACGAAAACGACACCGACACGCAAGCAACAGATCATTTTCACAGTAAACTCATCATGGTGTCGGCGGCGGCGGCGGCGGTAGGAGCGACAAGACAACGATGGTGGCGTCGGCATACATGACACACGCATGAATCGCCACACAAGCCGTCCCAAAAATGTTAATTACGGAAAAAAATTCCTAGTCGGAAAGTCTGCTTTTGTATAAAAATATGACTGCCAAGTAGGTCGAATAAATAAAAGTAAAATTGGCGTCATTACCCAAACCTTAAATATTAGAAAGTTCCCTTTGAACGAATATATGTAATAAGTTCCCGTTGTGCAGTCTTATTAATTTTAATTTACTTTTAAAAATATATAAACCTACCCTAAACGTTAGAATTTAATTATAAATTCATATTTCTATAACTTTAATAAAAATTAAAAAAAAAAAAAAACGAAAAAAAAAATTTACTAATATTGTAAATGAAATCGGGCAGCCGTCATTCTCTGTCATGCCTTAAAATTTATTCCAAGAACCGGGTTTTCAGGTTTGGAAGACGTGTTTCTACGATTTTAGTTTTAAGACAGGAAAGTTATTTATTATGGTTTACAATATAAAATAATAAAGCTCAAGATGGGGCTAATTATTTTCATTAACTTTCACAAATATTGACAGCAAAAAATAATTGGCGCCCAACGAGTGGCTAGATTTGTTGATTTTCAGATGGAGAGAAATGTATAATTAGCTTAAATGGTTAGTTCAAAACGGTTTAAAATATAAATGTAATTTAATTGTTCTAATTTTAAGATATGAAGGTTATTTTAATTGTTTTTAATATAAAATAACATAAATTTATATAGTATTAATTATTTCTATTTACTTAAGCAAATATTGAAAAAAAAATGTAAGATTAAAAATTAAAATAACTTTTATGCAAAGATGGCGCCCAACGTGGTATACCTAATTTGATTTTATCTATAATTTGTTTAAGTAATTATTTTTACGTTTTTTAATTCAAATCAAAATTATATGGAATATGGGAAATGATATCTTGCATCATTGCCATAAGAGCATAGCATTAAGCTTTATCTTTTCAAATATGCCAATTACGGAATCCTCAAAAGAGTTTAAAAAAAAAAACTAATGTATTTTTATTGGCTACATGAAATTTGGCCCCAATGAAAAATGAAAAATAGCCCCCAAAAAAGTAAGAAATACTCAAATAAAATCGAAAAATCGCCCTAAAAATATATAAGTAGGTAAAGCAACAACAAAAGATAAAAGTGGGGCCATTTTTCATTATGAAATTTAACTGCAAAATTAAAAATGAAAATAGGCCCTAAAATAATGAAAAATGACCCCATCAATTCACAAACTTTAATCAATTTTTTGTTTTTGTTGCTTTCATATAAATTTTTGGGGCTATTTTTCATTTTTTGTTTGGGGCCAAACTTCATGTAACAATTTTTATCTCCAATAGTTACTATTGAAAATATATAATGAAGAATGGAGGGCTAAATACTATTAAGCAGCTTTCAAACTAAAAAAACGCAACAAGACGAGAACAAAACGAGACTTAGTTTTAAAAGATCAGAATCGATACATATGTAAGGTTTCTTATTTTAAGTATGAATAAGTTCAATAGGTTCTTGGAAACAAAAACGAATTTTGAGCTGAAATCGTAAATAAAAAAAAAAAATATAAAAAAATATGGAAAAAACAAATTTTTTCACTGGCGCCCAACGTAGGCTCCTTTACATTGTTATTTACAAATCGAAATAAATAAACTTATTGCTGTGAAGTTTTATGAGTAGAAAATTTAAATGAACCCAAAAGATATGTTCATTTTAAATCTATTACTTAAAGAAACAAACTTAATAGCTGCATTTTATTTTTTCCTCAGATCTAATCCGGATCAGATCATGATAATAAAACAAACTGGATCACAAATTTATTTATTTCTCACAGTTGGCTTTATTTGCACAATAAAATTGACAGAAGAATATTATTTGAAATAATATTTGGTATTGAATGTTTAAAATGGAACAGTTTTATTTTTTTAGTATAATTTTCATTAAGTTAATAGTTTTTATGTATTTTTTCCGTGCCTCGCGACGCGTCGTCTCTATTGAATGAAGAAAAACTATTAAAAAAAAATTGGAATGATGGCGGCATTTGTTTGATTTCGAGAATTTTTAATTTTATTGCGTTTTTTCTGTAAATCTCAGCAGTGGTACCAACCTATAAAATTAAAATATTGCTAGGGAAGTGTTCAAAAAATGGATTTCGAAATCCAAATCTAGAAGCAGACCTGGATCTTGTGTTGTTTTTGTAGTACTGGTATTTATGTTTCCAAATCCAATCCGGATCAGATCTGGGGGAAAATAAAATATTAAATAAATAAAATATAATAAAAAGTTATTATTATTATTGTATTATTCATACTAGAATGTCAGTTTTTTAGACTTGACCATTCTTTATTCCGTGAAGTTCATCGAATTTGTGAACAACAACAACCACTTAAAGGCTGAGCAAATTTGATGCGCGGGTTCAAATACCGCATGATGTGTAGAAAGTTTTTCAAATAAAATTGGATTATAGCGCAGCACCACTATAAAGGAGACTGATGATAGGGCTTGGCACCCCTTGAAATAGCTATATCTCCAGCCAAGCAAAAATAAAATGGATTAAAAATACCAACAAAATAAATTCGTAAGCAATTGGTGGTAGCGCCTTTAAGTTGTTGTCGTTGTTCACAAATTTTATAATAAAAAGTAACCGTAATTTTTTAACGATTTCTTTCTCATATCCCCCTTCGGAAAAAAAAAATTTGAAAAAAAAAGATTATATTAAAACGAATGTCAACATTGGCAACCACGCTTAACAGTCTAATAAGAACTTTCACTATGACTTTCGCGTCGTTCACACCATTTTGCAAGTAGGTAAACATAGTTCTTAAAGACAGTTTATATTTGCATTTTAAAAATAGAATATTTTTCGCATCGTACTTTGGTAAGATTGTCAATCCCGCTGTACCAGCATACACATGAGTTTTATATTGTAAGTCTAAGTGCTGCCGACAATCATGAAGCATGCAAATTTGGCATAGTGACACTATGCATACATATGTATAACAAATTGATGTGACACACTGCTGCAGACGACATTTCTGTGAAAGGATGTCTAATGCAATGGGGTCAATAAACCATCGAATACATACTTGGGAAATGATGTTTGAAAGTTTAGAAATATCTTCCGGGGATTGTGTGCTATTTTTAAAAAGAATCCGGAACTACATTAGAAAAATTCGAAAAATTAATTTATTTTAGACTTTGAGCTTTCCTTTACGGAAGAAAAAAAACATTACACTTTGTACTTTTCTTTCCAACGATTACGATTGGAGGTGAAGGAGAAATTTTTCCATTATTTCATTAAGTACCAGTTGTACAATCGTGGGTTAAATGTTGATCCGAGGTTCAAGATTTCTAATTCACCGATTTCAGAGGATTAACTGACGTTTAGCGATGGTTCTGGCATGTACTAACTATACAGCTTGAAACATCGTTGAACCTAAGTTAATCCGACGAAATAGGCAAATTAAATTTCCTGACCGACGGTTCAAGTATTGAACAATACGATTGTACAACTGGCCCTTAGTTTTTATTTCGAATAAGTCGCGTAATTTAGGACTTAGGTATACGTGGAGCCCGGGAAATTTAGATTTTCACTTCAGAAAACTATAACAGTGCTGAATTTGGACCAGGACCTTTGCAGGCCAAAAGGGGATACATTAAATTTTTGGTCAATTGTTCGAAAACTAAAAGTTTTTCGAAAAATATGCAAAAGCACAGATCACAGCTTATGAAATTCTGGCATCGAAATAATTCCTACATTTTTTGAGAAAAATGTATTTATATAAAAATGTGATCGCAACTTTGAAGTGATTTAAAAAAAAATACATTACAAGACAAACAACTAATTTTGTTACTTTTGCGAACGTTTTTCTCATATACTATATTGTTCTTTCGGAAAAAAAATATTACTATTTTGTATTTAGAATTGCATAAGCTACAATTTCCATCTTTATTTTTTTTTTTTTTTCAAAACAGAAAAAAAACACTTCTAATTTTCCAAATATTTACAAAAAACAAACCTCCTTACCCCCCCCCCCCCCCCCAAAAAAAAACAAAACTTAACCTTATTTAGGGTACATTTTAGAAAATTCTTGAAACATAAAAATATAGTTCTGTTAGAAAATTCACGTTTGTCCGAATTTGTTTTTTTTTTTTTAAGTGAAATTTATAATTTATAACAGTTTTTTTTTTATAAGTGTGATATCTATGCGATCCCGCTAGATCAGAGACATTCCCCGCACCGGTAGGCATACTTAAGCAAATAGAGTTATTTTTCAAGTCACGAGAAGCGCGGCTTTTAATAACGATAACCTGTTATAACTGTTATAAATTAGCATTTCTTAAGTTTAATCCATTTTTTAACCTCCAAGTCAATATAAGTATAACTACATCTTCTAAAAAGTCAAGTCAAGTTTTTATTTATGTTGGGTATCGCAGATTCATTATTTTTCTTTTAACTATTCTTGTTTTTAAAGGTAAAAATAAGGATTTTTTTTTCTGAATTCACTTTTTGCTAATGACACAATAATAATAATTTCATAAGGACCCTCCCTGAAAAGTTCCACTCCTCAAACTTGCTAAAAAGGCATCGAAGTTACATCCTTACTCGTACATTTCACTTGCACCAATTTCAATCACAAATTCTTTTTGCACAGTTCTAGCTTTTATACTCTTTCAATTTTTTTTATATTGCTGCAGGACACTTTATTATTTATTATTTTTCTTTTACCATTCCACCACTTTGCTGTCAGGTGAAAATTAAAAAAAGAAAAAAGAAGAATCGCATAAAAGAAGAAATGAAAACATTTCCACTTAAACTTCAGACTACCGGAAGACACTTCACATCCGTTTCGGTGACTATGTCTAGAACAGAATCTTTTCTAGTTACATAATAATATGTATGTATGTGAGCTTGTGTTTTGGCGTGAACAAAAATGATGAAAAACAAAAAAAAAAGCACAGATTCTAATGTTATTTGAAAATGCAATTGACGCATTCAAATTGATAGTTAGGAGGCTGGTGGCAGTTTATTTTTTTTGAAGATGAGGAGCATATTTGGCACAGAATAATTTTTTTATTATCCTTGATGAGGAATTCGAGTTTTACTGCCTTAACAGAATAGAATGCTGGAACTGGAGCTGCAGACGGAACTGGAAGAGCTGTCAAAAAGTGTCGTACGTTATTTTTTTTACATGTCCACAATGGAGCTGTACAGCTTTGAAAGTGTTTCGAAGAAAAACAAAAGAATATTTTTGTGTACAAGCTCAGAATTCACATTTTTTGTTTCTAATAATTTTACAAATAACCACAATATTTTTTTCCGACCCAAAACGTGTTTTTTTCTTCATACAAATTGAAACGTCAATAGTGTCGTACGTGAAAAGTTAAAAGTTGGTGAAATCTTCCGTCTGCGGCTGCAGCTCCGTAAGCGCCTACGTTCCGTTATGTTCGCAATATTAAATTTGTGTGTATTCAATATTTTGACAGCTATTCCAGCTCCGGCTCGCGTTCCGTCTCCGTCACCATTCTGTTCAGCCAGTTAGTCGAAAGGATCTATGTATGTAGGTCCAGTACAACGGTGACAGTTCTTTCAGTTTTTTTTTTTTTTTTAAGCAGCTCAAGATTTTAATGAAACTTTTAACCTGTACGGCCTAAAATGGGTTCTGGGATCTTGGGAAAGCAGAAAAATAAAATTCTAACAAATTTCGTTTTATTTAGCAGTTGAGATCATTTCAGTTCCATTTTCTTGTCACATTAATATTATAATAATCTTATCTAGTATTTAAAACTGCCACCAACTCCTTAACAACATAATCTTCTACTTCCGCTGCTGATTAAAGATTTGATTCCATAATACTCGAAATCATATTTAATAAAAAAAAATAATAATAATGTTCTACTTCCCTCTATTTCAATGGTGAGTTCCGTTGAAAGGAAACTACATTTATGATAGAACTTATAAAAATCTTTTCACAAAAAAAAAAAAAAAAAAAAAAAAAAAAACAAATAAATAAAATCGGAAGTGAACAATATAACATGCAGAAAAAAAAGGAAATTAGTTTTTATGGAAAAAAGAAGACAGAAGACAAAATTAATTTCTTTATCATTTTTGATGTATTGCATCTTTTATTTCGACTGTGTTACGTAAATCAATGAATTATTGTTCTTAAGAAAAAAATAAATGTTTTCTACTATATATAAAAAAAAATTAAAATAACATAAATGAATGAATAAGAATATTAAAGTTTTGAACCAAAGTTCGTTACTATTTATGAAGGGCGAAATGTTTTCCATATTGTCCTTGAAACTTAAAATTTGGAAAAAATTCTTAAGTGGTGATGAAGTGGAGTGGTAGTGAAGTAGCGAGTGCTAGTGGAGTTGTAAACAAGCTGCTTGGCGCTACAGACACGGCAAAGCGTTGTCAAACTGCGTATGGTGCCATCGATTCATCAGTTTATATCGCAAGTTAAAAGGATAAAACGTTGCTCTCTAAGTAAAGAAGTTTTTCGTTGATCACCATAGCTTCCCAGAGGAATCAGTTTAATATTCCAATCAGCGAAAAATACTATCAGGCAGCTATATTTTCAAATAACATTGTTAAAAAATTAGACATAAATTCAGTCAATCGAAATGTTAAAATAGAAAAAAGGATATATGCACCAACCACATCCATGACTTCAGCAAAAACAAAAAGGAAACTTTTTCTTTGCACAAAAGCAAAAACAAAAAAAACACTATCAACCTTATTCTTTTGTTTTATTCTTTCTTTTTGACTTTTATTTATTATTTCCTTCTCGTAGAACTTACTGTCTCAAAGTATAAATATTAAGGAAGCAAACTTTATCTTTTTTTTTGTAAAACAAATCTCACGGTTGCTAGCACAACTTGGAATACAAAGCAAGTCTAAATAAATATTAAGTAGAGGAATTTTGAAGAATTGTCTATTGTTTTAAAAGACAAAATTATTATACAACATTTTATTTGATAGAAAAACTTTGAGCAGAATTTTAATATTAATTCTTCTGTGAAATATGTTTCGGGATGTTTTCACCTCATATCTAGGATATTCGAAAGAAAAGTATATCATTTGAAAGGTTACCAAATCGAGACAAAAGGTCAATTTATTTCAGCAATTGATCAGTTAGGGCCAGTTGTACAAATATTTGATCCGTGGTTCAGGAATTTTAACTCACTAATTTCGGCGGATTAACTGTGGTTCAACGATGGTTCAGGCATGTAATTGGCTTTTAGTGCATATTAGAACCTTGAACCATCGTTGAACCTCAGTTAACCCGCCGAAATCGGCGAGTTAAAATTCCTGAACCACGGATCAAAATTGTTGTACAATCAAAACAGTTGTACAATCGTGGTTTAAATTTTGATCCGTGGTTCAGGAATTTTAACTCGCCGATTTCGGCGGGTTAACTGAGGTTCAACGATGGTTCAAGGTTCTAATATGCACTAAAAGCCAATTACATGACTGAACCATCGTTGAACCACAGTTAATCCGCCGAAATTGGTGAGTTAAAATTCCTGAACCACGGATCAAATATTTGTACAATTGGCCCTTAGTCTGCTATTACACGTTGACTTTAGAGTCATGACTCTTCTTTGAATTCTTCTTTGAAATTTTATATTGACTTTTGAGACTTGACACTCTAGTTTGACGTTTTATTTTAATTTTCTGTTCTGTATTTCAGAATTTGATTCGGAAAGTATTTGTTAAAATTTTATCTAGATTTTAGATGAAATAAAAACAAAGTCTTTGGATTTGCTGAATATTTAATTAGGTAAACTTAACTAAAGATACAACTAAAGTAAAGAATAAAAACAATATTTATCATCTGTCCCCCAAAGTTTCAACATTTCCTGCGCCCAATGGCCTTGCGCATCAAGAAGGCGCATGTCACACATCCCGAACTGAAGGCAACATTCCACCTGCCCATCATTGGAGTCAAAAGGAATCCCAGCTCCCCGATGATCACACAATTGGGTGTCATGACTTTATAAGGGTACTGTGATCGAGGTCAATATCTCGGAACTAGGTTTGGTCATTCAATCAGGAAAAGTAGTAACAAACAACCTTGAAAATTATGGCGTGGTGAATGTAGTTCTCCTAGTTTAAGATTATTATTATTTATATTTATTATAAAAATGTGACAATGTGGTGTAAAAAGTTGATTTTCGCCGGCAAACAACTGGAAGATGGTCGCACTTTGTCCGACTAAACATCCAAAAGGAATCGACTTTGCATTATGTGTTGCGTCTTCATGGTTGATAGTTTTTTTCGGGATTCGTTTCCGATTAAGACGATTAAGTTATCAAAAAAAAAAAACTATTGTTCAAAGAACCACAATGTTGGCTTGCGAATGTCATCTGCGCCAGCTCCACTTTTCTTCGATTTTTCTATCTCATACGCAACTCGCGGATGAATTGGTTCCCGTATGTATTTTAAGTTTTATGGCCTCAAAAGGGTAATTTTAGGAGCCAACTGCTTTAATGATTCTTGGATTGCAAATAAAGAATCAGCTTTTATAGTTCTATTCATATATATTGTGGGTGTGTTGTCACATATAAATTGGGATGGCTTTCATAGCGAGTTATGTATAAGAGCACTTCTTAGCTTTCTGCTCCACTAAATTTGTTAACTCATTTCTTTATAAAACTTTAAAGTTTCCACATAATAAAAAAAATAGGTTTTACACTTTTGCAGTAAAAAAAAGTCGAATAAATAAATAATGTTCTTTATCCCGTTTGTCAAAGAAAGGAAAATATGATTGATTTGGTAAAATAACAAACGAGTGAAAAGAGAAACGTCAAAAATGAGTCACCGAAATCTGCCCCACGACTCACAGGGCAGTTTTTTTTCCGTCTCATCTTTCTTCTCTTTCGCAGTCATTATGTTCGAAATAAATCATGACTCTAAGGTCAACGTGTATGGCAGATTTTTCGCATATAATTTTCAGGTAATTAATTATTTCAAGTTTAAAAAGAGTTTTATAAAAAAGATTTTCTATATCGAAGAAAATGGATAAATATTATTAAAAAAAAACTTTCTTAAATATATAAACATTAATGATTAGGAATTCTAATCTGGTTTTATATACATAGTTCACACGTATGAAATCTATTTAAGATGAACTGAAATTAATAGAAATTGGGTATTGAGATCGCCGGGACGAAACGCCAATTTGTATGTACTAAAGGCCGTTCAAAGCAATTTTTAATCAATCATTTAACAAGTCCAATTAAATAGTGCTAAGTCTTCTACCTACTTGACTGATTTATTTCAGTAGTATATAGAATTTGTATTATTAAAAACAAAAAAAAAACCTTTGTAGGTTAGGTGTATCCAAATAAATAAATATAATTATTTAGTTTTTCTAACTGGCCTTTCTAAGTTCACCACCAAGAATATTGCCAAATGAACTTCTTAAATTCATATGATTGCTCAGACAAATTTTAAGTTTAAAAAAGTTTAAATTACAAAAAAACCTATCCTTATCCATTAACCTACAAAACAAAAACTTTCTATCACCAACATTGTTTCGTGCTTTTTCGCTGCACAATTTCCAGCAAACAAGGGGATGTTGACATAATTTTTCCGAAGGATAATGTTCTTCTGTATTAAAAAAAAAAATAGCTTAAAATGTATAATTCCAAACTATTATTAAATGTATGTGAACAACAAACGACTAAAATAGCATCCTCTTATGTTTAAGTTATGGCGTCTCACGTATAGTAGTTCTTATAATTATACTCTGCGAGTTGATATTGTTTAACTTACTCGGCACGGATTGGTTTTTATCCTGTGCCCCTCTTTCAGTATAGTAAGGTAGTTTACTCTGTGTACGTGTGTAGAAAATAGAATGTTTATGTCAAGAATCGTCTTGAATGCAAGTAGTGGATTCAAGAGATTACTTTAAGTGTAACACGGATTCAAGGACAATATTTGTATAAAGAATATACTCACAACACAATATCTTGTGAAACAAAAACATACAACATAGAGAATAATAGATACTTATGAGTGCCACAGAGAATATCCTTGAAATTGAAAAGCGAAATAATGTGTGTTATTATGCCACAAAATAAATTAATGGATACATTTGAAAAGCAAAATTAAAGATTGAATAGAATATTCTAATTAGAGTTTCTTTAATATCCCTTTTTCCTACTTAACTCATTATAAAAATTAATTAACAATACAATACCTACCATACCTACTTTTAATCAATTATTTGAGAAAATATTTAATTTTTAGGTATGTATGTACTTCTGTCAGGAAACAATTCAATATACAACCTATATGGCTTGATGAATAATGATTTATGGATTTCTGTTTCGAAAAATTACAGTTCAAAGTGGAAAAATATTTGCTCTCACTTCATATAAAAATTGCTTCCGTTTATAGAGACACTTCAACAACTGATAAATTATAGGAAACGAAATTGATTTTAATGTGTGTATAGGTAGGAGGCAATAATACAGGGTGTATCATGAACGTATGTATAAATAATAAGTGCTAATTAAGTAGCTATAACAACAAAACTATGTGCTCCACTACTTTTGGAAAATAGTTAAAACGCAAAGAATGGAACAACTTTGGCCTTAAATTTAGGAGCTGCTTACGTGCTCTATAAGAATCAAAACAAAAAAATTTAAATAAATCTTGAAAAAAAGGGTTAGAGATGCTTGGTAAAACGACATAATCCAAATAAAAATAATCCCCAAAGACTCCCAGGAGGAAACCAAGCAAAGACGAAATCTCCAAAAAAAATCTCTTAGAAAAAATCGTCAGGAGAAAATCCTAAAAAGAAGCTGTGCAAAGTGAATCAAGCAATAAAGTCGCGCTCGCGATTATTTGAGATTATTGAAGATTCGGAGATATGTATGTACAGTAAAACCCGGATAAGTGTCTCACCGTAAATGCTTCGTTTTAGAGGTACTTATGGTTGGGCAGTTATAAGAAACCCGCTTAAGTTCGCATAAGCACTTATCTCTATATTTAAAAAAATAAAAAAAATTGACAACAAAAAAACGTTTATTTTATTTAAAAAAAATAAGAAATAATATTAAATCAATTAAATAGTATCGGTAACCTATTAAAAAGGAAGCGCTAGATGAAAAGAAGCTTTTGTCTTTTACTGTCGATTCATTTGTGTACTTAAAAGAATTTTTTTCAGGTAAATTTCAAAAAAAGTATACAAAATAAAAGGCAATTAAGCGGGAAAGGTACTTAAGCGAAATTTATTTATTAGATGAGTTTTATATGAAAAAATCCTCCAAACTGTGGTTCTAAAAAATAAAAGCTACTTATGCGGGTTAAGCACTTATGCGATAGGCACTTATCCGGGTTTTACTGTAGTGGCATAAAAAAATATTTATTTGGTCCTTTGGGCGCCTATGTATGGGGATTTCGTCGTGTTGGCTTACATTTTTTTTGGGGAATTCATCCAATTGAAATTTTGTTTAAAAAAAAAATTTTTTTTTTTTTTAATTCTTTTCGAATTTTGTATGGGAATTTGAATGATTTTATATCTGGGAAAATCTTTTTGAAAAAGCTTGATTTTAACAATTTTTAATTATTATTGTTAATAACCCGATTTCAAGTCAGCTAATGAGCGTTCAACGATTTTTAACTCGTCCATACTTTGTCCGATTTATATTGCATTAATATAATTTATTATTTTATTGATATATATATTAATTTATATATAATTATATTTTATGAAGAAGAGGTGTGATAGCCTTTTCCAATAATATAATATACTATGCATATATATAGTACGGACAATAATATGTGTTGATTTCCTAACCCATTTCCAGAGGCTACCAGTTCCAATTGGCTTAAAAACTTGAAATTTCACATACGGGATATTTTTTTGTATATTAGGGGAAATATTAATAAAAAAAATTTGGAAAAGCTTTTGGTTTCCCAGAAAATTCGTGTTGCGTTTTCGCAACGCAAATAAAATTTTCTTCTTACATGCTTTTATGAAAAAAAAAAACAATTAAATATACCTACATACATATATAGATACACTTGGTAATGAAAAGATTATTGAAAATTAATAAAATTATCAAAAATAAAAATTGGCCTAAAAAAAATATTTTTTTTTTCAAAAATGAATAAAAAATCAAAAACAAAAAACATTTCTTCATTTTTTTTTCCAAAAATGAACACTAAAATTACCTATGTATACACTGTATAAATTTGAAGTTTCTTAAACCAACCTTTAAGAAGATAAAAACCAAAAATAAAAAAAAAATCATTTAAAAATAAATTATAATTTTTCCTAAATTTTAAGTTTTTTTCTGAAAATGAAGGCCAAAATTACTTATTCGTTGTATAAGTTTAAAGCTTCTGAAAACAACTCTTAAAAAGATAAAAATCAAAAACTACAAACAAAAATTGACTTAAAAAAATTGGTATATTATAAACATAAATACACAAAATTTTGAGAAAAAACCGTTCAATCTGATATGAAAATACAACAAAAAGAAATATTTTTTTTTATGTTCAAATGCTACTTGATTAGGCGAACATTGCGAAAACGCAACGTAGTGCTTTCATCTCACCTGTCACACAGGCAAATCATATAAATTGCGTCAACTCAAAATATAATTTCAAAATATAATTTGAATTTTTATTTACCTGGTAGTTAACATTATCTTGAAAAATTATAATTGTGATAAAATTTTTAAATATTTCAAAAATGCTACTTTAAAATTTTGAAAATTTCGTATTTTGAAGGTGCAAAAACAACAAGAAAAAAATGTTTGAAACGAATCGAAAAACAGGTCGATTAGATAATTCAATTAACTCTCAAATTCATTATTATGTTTATCTAAATTTATTATCAGTTAAGTTCCAGACCATCTCAGGTATCACGTTTCGTTTTCAGTAAGTAAGAGCTATTTAGATCTTATTAGTATGGTGCTTTGTGAAATAATTCCAAGCCCCAGTTTTCCTTCGATATTCGAAAGAGAATCAGTTTACAAGACGAAAACTAAAACTTGTATAGAAATTTTAATTTCCAACAAAATAATTTAAGGTCCTTTTTTCGATAAGAAATTTTGTTTAAAAGCTACAGTGCATTTTGTTTTAAAAAGTATAGTTATTGACTTTTTACATTCGTCATATATTTTTCCAACAAAATGCAAAATAAAAGCGTTAATGGGAAAAAGTTAAAGATGTTAAAACTAGATTTAATACTATTTGAGAGATATATACATACCTTGTATTTAAAGGTGACTATAGAAGAATTTTTTTTGAGAGAACATTCAAAGAATGTTTTTTTAATAGGTCGACCTAAAAAATATTTCCACAGCACCCTGTATTTGACTTTATATATTGAAAGTAGGTATAAATACACAAAAAAAAAAACTTACTATGCTTCCATTCTGGGTTTCCGATCTCTGTCCATTGGCGACAGTGTATAAATATGTTAAGCATACTGTCGCAATCAAAAGCAAAATGAAAGACCTACAGTCATTTTTATTGTTTATCAGAAACTCACATTAACTAACAAGCAGTGCATAAACCCAAAGGCTATTCAATTTAATTAACATTATAATTAACAAGGGCAGAGAGGGAAAAAATTATATTAATGAAGGCGAAACACAGACCACATTTCCCTCATTACTTTGTACAAACGAGTACTCTATATTACCAGTCACTGATTGTTTATTTTTTTTTTTTTTATTGAGATAGTCATATACACAAGCAACTATAGTAATTATGCCCTGATGAAATATAAAATAAAAAAAAATAAAATAAAACCTCACAAAGGAAAATGAGTGCATCCTTGCTGATGATGAAGTTTCATTTAGGAGAGAGAGAAAACTAAATATCCCTATTCAGACGTCATAAATTCTGGTGCTTTGGTGATGAACTAGAAAAAGAGCTTTGGAATTATAAGAGTATGATATCAAGAGGGGAAAATATGAAGGCTAACAAAGTTGGCGAAGCTGAAAATATAAAAAAAAATGTCTTCTGTGTTTGTAGTAAATTTATTTCATTGAAGCAGAAGCAGAAGCAGGTACTTAAAGTTCTTATAACTATACGAACATAAAGTACCGAAATTTATGTTACTTTGTGAATTTTTGCTGAGGCGGTAATTAATCAATGTAATTAATTAATTGAAGCTGTTTCCATTTCTACTGATGGTCTAGGCGAGATAGCATTACTTTTTTATCTACTTATCTATCTGTATACATAATCACAATAGGTGCTGTGAAATAAGTCCCCAGGAACTAAGTCCACCGAAGGTGTTAGTTGCTACTAGGCGGGAACAGAAAATACTTTTTGAAAGTGGTTTTTATTCCCAAGCAAGGTGAGAACGAAGTCCACTTTCTAATGGGAATTTTATACACATTTGAAAATCCGAAATAAAACTTATTATAGTGAGGTATGTATGGAGGGGCATGCTGCCCTTCCTGCCCCCCCCCCCCCCCCCCTACTTGGCCCACTATATGATTTGAGGTAGGTGCGAGGTTGGGTGTATGCCAAGTTGGATAAATTCAAAGTTTCTTTAAATCCAGATTCAACGAAAACTTGGCATACACCCAACCTCGCAGCTATTACCACAAATCCTATAGTTGGCTAAGCAGGGGGGCAGCATGCCTCCCATACATACCTATCTGTTTTTGCTTGGTGCTAGCACTGTATTTGAACTTTATATTAAAAGTGGTATCTGTTCCCGCCTATTGGGAACTAACACCTTCTGTGAACTTAGTTCCTGGGTACTTAGTTCACGGCACCATCACAATAGTTATTATGCTGGTAAACTTACAATTTTTATATATTAGGTATTTAACATTTTTATGTCTGGAGACATGGCAGTGATGCCAAATTCAAAGACAAATCGAAAATTTGGCGTTTCGTCGTATTTCCAAAGCACTAGAAAGCTGGAAATTGGTATGCAGGCTAGAATTTCTACGAAAACAATAAAAAAATTATTAAATATGTAGCTCATGCCATAGAATAACCCACTTAAATAGAGGGGCAGTTCTGTATTTCTTACGGAAAAGGTAATTAATTCTACAAAAATAAATTAATACATAAAACCCACTTAAGAGAAACTGCAAAATGTCACAGTGGGTTTTTCACTTAAACGAACCCCGCTTAAGTGAAAAAAAGTTTCACTTAAGCGGAGTCCGGATGAATGAAAAAAAAATTTCACGTAAACGGATCTAAAAATTCCATTAAGCGGAGAAGTAATGCTAGAAACAATTGTATTTATCTTTTATTTACCTTTGAATTATGAAAATGTAAATTTCTTTTCAATAAATGTTAAAATACGTAGGTATACCTCTTGAGCCATTTGAAATTTTGTTTTTGATTTTTGTTTGAGAGGACAAAGCAATTTGTTTTTAAAATGTTAATATAAACATTTGTGAAATAAATAATCAGAAATTCAAATAATGTCATTTTCGTGGTGAAAATTGAGAAGGTGAAAAATACCGAAAGGATTCAGCAAATTTTTCGTTCTGTGCGATTTTTTTTTTTTTCACTTAAGAGAGTTTTTTTCAATGCGAAATATAAAATTGAACTGAAAATATGTTTCAGGTATCCGGGTTTTTCAGTTAAGCGAATTTCGCTTAAGCGGAGTTTTTTAAAGGTAATTGGTCGAAAAATACTCGGGGATGAAAAAAGTGTTTCAGATAAGCGGGTTTTTCTCTTAAGCGGATTTCTCTTAAGTGGGTTTTACTGTAATCCCACCAAATCAACAAAATTATTATTTCATATTTCGCGAAGATGTCCCTTACTTTGGCGGAATCAAAAAATTTTGATATCTGAAAAACTTTAACCCTGGATTAAAAATTTCCTAAGTTTGACCAATTTCTGAAAATTCCTGACCTTTTATGACCAATAACTGAACTTTAAGATGGCATACTTTTTTTTTTGCGAAAATTCCATGGGTGCTAAGATCCCACAGCCAAAAAATCATGTTTAAAAAAATTGTCCATGAAAATCAACATATCGACCGAACAAGCCACAATAACTTTGTGTAAATATTTTTAGGGTTTGTAGAATCAAGGGTGTTCTGAGTTAGGTGCTTAGTTCTTCGTGAAATTTGATAACTTTTTCATTATTTATAAGCTTGTGAGAGTCTTGTTTAAAATGGTTGAGATATTTATTGTTTTTTTTTTCACAGATATTCCGTTCCATCCATCTGATCGAAAATCATAAATTATTTTCTTGAACTCTCACCCTAGGCAAGGTGCTCACTGAAGTGGTGACGACGTGGAGTGGTAGTGGACTGAGTAACAGGTGGAATTTGTTAAACCTTTGTATCTAAATGGAGACGCGTTCATCAAAGTGGAGTGGTGTTGGCATATTATTTTGCAGTTTGCCAGTCAGCTGCCATATATCTCGAACATGTTTAATTTTTTAATGGCAAGTGAGTGGTGACGATGTGGATTTTTATTCTATATACGACTATGCTTGCCATTATTGATTTATGGAACCAGAGCTGGTGAACGTATTTTGCTACCGCATTGCGAGTTAAATCACTTTCGTATCACTTCGCTGCCACTCCATCGCCAAGCTACTTGTTCACCACTCCACTGCCACTCGCTACTCCTTTACAACTCCACTTTGTCAACACTTCAATTAGCGCCTTGCCTAACGACTATAACTTCAATTTCATGTTTTTCTTATGTTTCTACCTAGATAAAACATTGACTAAGCTATTCCCATCTGTTAAGAGATATGATAGTTGAAAGCATAATTTTATTAAACAATCGAAAATCCGTTAGATAACAGCAAAACCTATAATATGAAAAATAATTCTTTGTTTGTTTTTCATCTTCAAATGGTTTGTACAGCTCATTATAATTTTGCATTGGCTGGGAGAATCATGCTAAAAAAAAAATAATTAGGTCTCTCTTTAACCTTTCTGTCATCTGTCAAAAGTTGTTCCTATTCAAGGTTTCATTGCAGTGTACTTTCATAAATAAATGAATTTGTCACAAAGACAGAATACATTATTTTTGCAGCAGGAAGCCTCCTTGAAATTCCAATTATGTGTATAAGGTATACCTATACGCTTAATGACTTTTTGTATATATATGTATGTATACTATAGTATCTCTTTTGACTTCCGACTGAACTTAAAAATCGATAAATTCCATTTTGGACCACTTTCGAATTCCCACAGAAGTCATATAATTTACGTTCACAGAGTAAGAATACAAATGCATATATTTTATGGCCAATTTCAGCAAGAAGGTTGGTTCCTGTTTTCTTATTCCGTAATATACCTACCTAACTAGGAATATTTATCAAAAAAGCTACAAACTTATTGGCTTCAACTTGTTGCTTTGTGGAGGTAATAACTCTATTCTTTGAACCCAAGAGTTTAAGTATTTGCCTCCAAAATATTATTGTTAAAATGCAGTCAAACCCGTTTATATGAAAAAGAAAAATTATTATCTCGAACTTTGGATAGCTAGAAAGAAGATTGAGTAAAGAGAACTTTGGGTACGTGCCTGAAAAATAATACCTATACCCGATTTTTAGAACCCAGTTTTTAAAAAGGGAATTCAAATAGAAAATCAAAATTAAAAAAATGTCATAAGAATTTTCATTCATACTATGTATATCTCTCATTGTCAGATTTTGGATTTTTAGACCCTGTTTTGCAGTTCGAGATCATCCTAGTTTCAGGGTCAAACCCAAGTTAGCTCCTAAAATAAGGCCATAAGAACCACAGTGGCCTGACTGTTTTTTGCACTTATTTTAAAAATGTCGCCGATTTTGGAGCATTAACTGAGATTCAATGGTTATTATCATCATTGAATCTCAATTAACCCGTAGAAATCGACAAGTTAAAACAAATGTACTGCACGGAATAAATATTGACTCACATTTGTAGAACTGGGACTATAGTATTAAGGCCCAAAAGTAAACTAAACCATTTCGGCGGATTAATTAAGTTTCAACGATGGTTTAAGCTATTGTCACCTGTAACCATCGTTAACCCTTATTTATTCCAACAAAATCGGTGAGTTAAGATTGCAATAATGTCTCTTAATTTCTAAACTTTGGTGAGTTTTAACTCTGGACTTATAGCTTGGCAGATACATATTTCTGAAAAATGCACTCCAAAAGTTTATCAAAATTAAAGATACTGAATATAAAGATGTCAATCTTTCGTACGTTTTACCCTCCAAAACCCATTTGTTGAGTTTTATACCCACTGTCATTTTTTATCTAATAGAGCTTTGTAGGCAAACTCAAATGACAGCCGAGGATTCGTATCTTTTCATATTCAGTATCTTTAATCAAAATCAAAGTACGGAATTAATGATTTTCATATAAAGGGTGTTTTTTAGTGAGGTATAGAACTTTAAGTTGGCAACACTATCTTAACTGGCAGCCATTTTGTCAGCTGTCAATTGATTTATTTTTAGTTTGGTTTGGCATTTCATCATGAATAGACTAACGCCTGAACGCTTCCAAATTTTGCAAATTTATTTTGAAAATCATAGTTCTGTTCAAAATACGCATCGGTAATTTTGTTTAGCGATAAAGCTCACTTTTGGTTGAATGGATACGTCAATAAACAAAACTGCCATATTTGGAGTGACGATAATCCTTAAGTGTATGTCAAAAGACACCGCTGAATCCACAAAAACTTAATGTTTGGTGTGCTTTATTGTTTGGTCCTTACTTCTTTAAAAACGATGCTTGCCAGAACGTTACAGTCAATGGTGACCGCTTTAGAGCAATGATAACTGACTCTTTCGTTCATCAATGATGCGCAGGAGCTGTGGTTTCAACAAGACGGTGCACCATGCCACACAGCTCGTGCCACAATTGATTTATTGAAGGAAACGTTTGGTAACCACATAGTTTTACGTTACGGACCCGTGAATTGGCCTCCAAGATCGTGCGATTTAACGCCGCTTGACTATTTTCTGTGGGAATATGTAAAGTCGCTAGTCTACTTCGGTAATCCCGAAACGATTGAGCACTTGAATGACAACATTCACCACGTTATTGCCGATATACGGCCACAAATGTTATGGAAAAAGTCATCGAAAATTGGAACTCCAGATTAGACTACGTCCGAGCCAGCCGTGGCGTTCATATGCCAGAAATCGTATTTAAATTGTAATGCCTTTCGAATAAAGTAAATTTCATGTCAATTTAAAAAAAAATCATCTTTGTTTTATTCCATTTCAAAGTTCTATACCTCTAAAAAAAAACACCCTTTATATACACCTAGTAGCACCATCTCACGTTCGATAGTGAAACGATGATTTTCATACTTTGCCACTTTGATTTTGACAGAGTTTTGAGAATTAAAACTAAATCAAATTAAGTCTATGTCACTGTAAAATTAGGCCCTTGAAATTGTTCTGAGAGCAACACATTGTATACACCGATTTGATGTCTTTACAAAAATTTTAGTTCATGATAAAAACTTTCGAAATAGTAGAAGCGGTTTTAAACTTTGTAAAAAAAAATTGGCACGCCTTTTTACTATTTATTAATGTGGAATAAAAAAATCAACTTAAAAAAAATAATCTACTGGTTTTTTGTTATGTATATCTATATTACCTACCTTTACAATATAACTGAGACATTATGAAGCATTCTCCATAAAAAAAATTGTTGTTTTTTGTTTAATAATATATTTTCAATTTTATTTATTATAAGCATGTTCAAAATATTGAGATGACTCTGTTTCCAAAACTGGAAAAAAATTGGTGAAATAAATCAATTTTCGCTTAAAACATCAAAACTCTATTTCCCAAATGCGATGTATGTTTAACACCGATAAAATAGTTTTCAAATAAGCAGATTTGACTGTACTTATATGTATAGGTTTGAAAAAACTTATAAACAGGAAGTCAGGTGCTTAGCAGATTCTATATAGGTACCATGTCAGACGGTTATTATAATATGCCATGCCCTTTTTTGTTCCACATATTGTAGGAAGTAGCAAAAATGTCTTTCACGTGTGTGGTTTTACAGGAGTGTTTATATGTTTCACCGCAGCGCGCAGGTTGAAGGATATTCCACTTTGTCCTTGAAAGTTTTGCTGGGAAGGGTAATTAATTTTTTTGTCTTTGGGATTGTAATTGGTGTAAACTATCATTTTGGGAAATAGAGCAAGTAAAAAGGTTTTAATTAAGCACACGCAGTTCTTTTGTTTTATTATTATTATTATTATTTTTTTTTTTTGTTATAAAGCTTGAGACCTATAATAAAGAATTTTGTTGTTCCTTAAGGGTTAACAAAGTAATTAGTGAAAATGAAAAACTGCCCATTGCATCATTGTGCAATGAAAAAAAAAACGATAAAACCTATTGTGAATATCACCTGATTAAAATTAAACACTCAGGGACATCATAAAATAAGTAAGTTTTTTTTAATCTATATATAAATGGCCTTAAATAATTTTTTTGGTACCATTTTCTCAAAAAGTATTTGACCGATTTCAATGGTTGGAATGCCACAATTTCGGAGATGTGCAAAATATACTTGAAACACGCATTTACACACTGTGGGTCATTTTTGTTTTGTACTGTCGAACACTGTGCATATTAAAAAAAAAAAAAATTAAAACAAATATAGAATATTTTCAAACAAATTGTTTGCGAAATTAAAGTTTCAGGTTTTCTCTTTCCTAGAGTGTCAGTTTTTGCTGGCCGAATTTCGGCCACGGGACGATACTAGTTTATTAAAAAAAACCAATAGCCAATGACCAATTACTGAACCTAGATGACTTTTAATGACCAATAATGATCTTTTAGATGAAACACTTTTCTTCGAGCATCCCACAAAATTGAATGGTTTTAAGGATATAGTTTTTTAAGTTGAGCGCAGTTAAAGCTTCGTTGTAATATCAACTGCTTTCAATATTTAATTAAAAGAAAAGACATGAATTTCGTTGAATGATTATCAAAGTCAAAGCTAGAGGGCATCCTGCATATTTGGGAATTATAAACTTAAGCAAAGCACTTTCAAACTACTTAAGTCTTTCAAGACAAGCACACCATTTCATTGAGGAAGGCATCTTTGTTGGCATGGTTTGAGTAGTTTACATAGGAAATTTTCTAATATCAACAGAATTGTACAGTTTCCGGCATCTTGACTTCTAAAGAATGAACTACGTTTTTTATATTTTCTAACCGTGTGATTAGTGAGTGGATTTTTGAAATAAAAGTATACGTAAGTCATAGATTAAAGATAAAACAAAATTGGGAAAATCTAAGAACGGAGCAACATAAATATTTAAAAGTCAAAAACGGTAGGTACAAACGGGGGGTATAAGACCCCGCTCTCAAACGATTTTTTTTCTTGTCTCAACTCAACCTACACGCTCAAGCTTTTAGTCACACCTTAGGTGAATCACTCTGTATAATGCTGAAAAAAGTACGTATACGCCACAGTGACTCTGCTAATGCTTATTTTAAAAAACAGACAAAGATTAACTTAAAATTTTGTATTCGCTTGAAATGCCTATAGATGTTTAGAATAACATAACACCGTCTAATTTTTCATTACCCTGGCGCATAAATCAGCTTGTATTTGACCGATAACATGGGTTATATGTTGGCTTTGAGTGCCGCTTGAGGATTACGCCACCCATCAGCGAATTCAAAAAACTCCACAAGAAAAAGTCTATAATGGGGTCAAATTGCACGATCTCGGTGACCAGGACCCTATTTCATAAACATTGACAATTGCGACAAGTGACAGGTGACAATTTTTTAATTTACAACTTGACAATTGTCAAAATCCATTTCATAAACAATTTGACAATTTTGTAGAATTGTCGCAAAATACCCGACAATATTGTCAACTTTTCAATTCATAAAAAAATTGTCATGACAATGAATTGTCAAGTATTTTTCTACAATTGTCAGGAATTTTCTGATAAATTTCTAGTGACAATTATCTTTTATGAAACATAAAAAAAATATACAATTTATATATTAATCGGTAATTAACTGACAATTGTGACAGGAAACTAAGTTACGGTCAAAGTGTTGACAATGAAAAAACAGAAGATGAGCTAAAATGTTAAATAATATTTTTTCAATTGAAAGTGATGCCGATTCTCAGTTTTGTTCCATTTTTCATCGTTTTTCGATGTGGGGACTGCATAAAGTTATTTAGGCCATGACAAACTTCAAGGTCATAAAATGGCAAAATTGTCATGACAAATGTGTCAAAATATCACACTTACAAAATTATCATTGTATTTTTCTGACAAATTTGTCATCTGTCAATATTTTATGAAATTAAAAATTGTCAGACAAGTGGATAAATTTGTAGAAATGTCACCTGTCAATTTTTATGAAATAGGGCCCAGTTCACGTGAGATTACCATCATACCCTCGAATCGATCGCATCGTGAAGAATTTACAATGTGATGTGCGGCATGTAGCTGTCCTGTTGAAACCACATGCCGTTGGTGTCCATATGATCCACTTCAGGCCAAATGAAGTTGGTAATAAATGACATAGCGCTCACCGTTTCTTAAAGAAACATGGCCGGATTGGACGCTCTTGGATCTCATAAACATTAATTTAATCTAATCGTCCCAGATTCGACAATTTTGTTTTTTGACCCAGAAATTGGTTTTAAATTAGCGTCAGTTTCAAACAACTCCAGAGCGCAATCAGCGAACACACGTTGTTGTCAATGGTCGTTTAATTCCAGCGGTTGCAGTACCAAGTCACGATGCAATAAACGCCAAGCTGTGGTCTGTGAAAGGCCAAGTTCTTATGAGCGATGCGAAATCGACTTCATTGGATTCTCCTTCAAACCCTAACAGACCAGCCGCGATGTTTTTGGAGTTTCGCCAACGAGCGGGTATTGATCGTGTACTGAGCCAGTGAATAGCCCTCTTGGAAGGATGATTATGGCGACCGTAAAATGGCCGAAGAGCGCCGAACGTTACCCGAACAGAACATACATTTTGATAAAACAATTTTATCATTTGCACGTGTTGTTAAACGCTATATCCGTTCATGGTGATTTTGCATAACAGACTGAATAAATGACAGCCAATTTAACAGATGTAGCTTCAACAATATGGCCGTTATCAACTGTTCCGAAGTCTCTATTGGAAGACCCTTTTGATTACATGAAAAAAGATTATACAAATCGAGAAATTAATATTTCGAAAATGCTGTTATATTGTTTTTCTTAAAAATTAGCCCAAGACTATTTCCGCCAAGAATAATTTTAAGTTATATTTTTTAAGGTACGAAATTAAGAGTAGGTAACTCCAATTTTTTTCAAAAACTGCTTCAATGATTTCGATAAATGTTTGTCTGTGTTTTTTGTTGGCACTGTATACCTTTTTTGTTGAAAAGAAAATTAACAGCATTATCCCCGTTAAAAGTAATACGTCACAATACGAATATTAACCTTTTGATCATCTCCACTGACGAGTGATTAATATGTACCTTGAAAACTTTTTAATCGTTAAAATTGAAAAAATATGTTAAAATTTCCTACGAATAATCGTGGTGGGGGGGAGGTGGTGGGGGGAGGTGGTGGTAAGGGTGTTAAAAAATAGTTTTTAATTGCAAGGGGCTATTAAGAGTTGAACTAATCTTTAAGCCTTTGACAAAAATAATAACATCCATTGTCTATTTTTTTCTAACAAACCAAAATAGATTTCTATACCTACCTAAGTAGCATAGCAACATATTATGACAATTGCGCTTAAAGTATCCAAAGAAGCGCCCCCTGAAGCTTTTTATTCTTCTCCTCTTCTAGATCTACATAACACCTGTTTTTAGGCTTTCACAAATGAATTCTTACTGCAAAAAAAAAAAAAAAATTAAAAGTGCTCTTTTGTGCTTGGCACATTACCCGCGGTATGTTTCGCCTCCCCTTTCACAATTGTGTACGTTTTGAATCCTCAAGCAGCAGAGGCATTGGCTCTGACGACTCTTTCCACGAGTGGATCCATTGTTGTCCCAAGGGTGTCTTGCATTTAAGACTTGCTTCTCGTGTCCCGTTCGGCGTTTCGTTCCGTTCACTCGCTGATGATGATGATGACTCGTTGGATGCTGATGGTTTATTATTCATTCATGCTCAAAGCAATGGATGGAAATGATTACCATAATAAGAGGTCAGGATCATCATCACACAGCACAGAGGGTACCTCGGAGTGTATAAGCCGTTCCAGTGACCTGTGTTAATACTATATATACGTTTGTATACACAAAGATTATTATAGTTATAAGTCAAGGGTTTTCGGGTGTAAAGGTGGAATTGTAAGTTTAGAGACTCAACAATGTAAAAAGCAAGGAACACTCTTTTTTTTATGTCAGTTTATTTGCCCCGATTTTTTTTTGTATTATTTTCCAGTTTCTTACAAAGGACGAAGGAGGCCAAAGCTAAGTGCTTTTAGGAACATTCTTGGTGAGACAGTTAAAACGTTTCACTTTGAGTATTTTATTCTGTGGAAGTGGTATAGGTATTTAGAAAAAAAAAGTTTTATTTTTTTTTTTTTGAGAATTAAGGTACTTTACGACATTGGATTGCAAAACTTGGCACGAAATTGTGTTCAAAGGGAAATTGATTGTTTGAAAATATATATTTTTTTTTTCGAATCTGAGTGAAATTCTTTTGGGAAAAATTAGAGAAGTCTTTGAAATAAAAGTTCCAATCAAATAAAAGGGATGTAAGCAATAAGCAAAAATAAATTGGTATGTAGGTAATAGTCAGTGCTCATCAAAATCTGAACTTAAAAGTTAATATATACATTATATACGTTTACATATATCTATCTATTTGATGAATTTATTATTTTATTGCATGACTGGAGAAGATGTATGTATTTAGAAGTAGGAATTACTGCTTTATTAGAATTACATATATTTGAAAAGGAAACTGTAATGGCCATATTATTGGCTAGCTTCAAAGATAGTTTTACGGTAAAACAAGTTCTATAGGAGTTTCCAGTTTAAGTTTTCACAAACTTTCGGTAGCTTTGAAAAAAGGCAATAATATGACTTTAGTTTTAATTACCTACTTAAATAAAAGCATTGAATAATTGAATATGCCAATTCCACGAACGGTGATTATGATAGTGAAAAATGTCAAACTGCCGTAAAATTCTTTTCAATGTCAGATTCTGCGCAGACCATCAGGACTCAAGGGTAAATTCGAGGACTCGTCGGGGTGGTGCGTTAATGTCCATTGTCCATACGCTCCACGCATCCTAGCCGTCTCTGTATTTTCAGCTTTTTGACCAGATCAACGTCGTTGTAAAGTCCGTAAAGCTCGTTGTTAAATCTTCTCCTCCATACTGCATCGATACAGACTGGACGGCAAATGACCCGAAGAATCTTCCTTTCAAAGCACCCAAGTAGATTCTCATCCGTTTTTGACAGGGTTCATGTTTCTGCCTAAAACACCGGGATATAAGGTCTCCTTGGTTCTTTGAGAGAAAGCTTTACTACTTAAATGCCTTCTTAGCCCACAGAAACAGCCATTAGCAAGAGTAATTTTTCGTTTGATCTCTGCACTGATGTCATTTTGTGATGACAAAATTCCTTGATGACTTCGATGTCTATACTAATTCCTAGAAAACACGCTTCTGTAAAATTGTGTAAGTATTTATCAATAAATTAAAAAAAAACTTCTTAAATCTTCTTTTTAAAATCCTTTAGAGTTGATTTGCTTAAAAACCATTCAAGATTCATACTTGTACTAACTCGCTCAATCAAGGCAAAAAGGTCGACTACATCAGCTTTTATTTTCCAGCTTTCTACCCGAACAAACCAATTACTCACGAAAAATTAAAAAAAAAAAAAAATAATCCAATGTTTCACAACTCACAACTTTATGGCACTTGTGCTAACCTAGTTTCATTTCAACTTGAAGCCCGACATCACATATCCGTGCAAATATTTTCTTCATGTTATCCTTTTATCATGATGCTTGTATACACACTTATATGATGTGATGTGTTGTGAATGTGAGAAGATAGTATACATAGTATATATTTCTCTGTATACTTGTGTATTTTTCTCCATGCAGCGTGTCATTTATTTGACATTTTTTCATATAAGTTATAAACCTTCTCAGTGGACTGTTTACCGCACTAAGTTTTCAAAGTTCAGGCCGAGAGTATATATGTATATGTGTGTATAAGATGACAAAAAAATCTACCCTAACTCTCTTATAGCAATAAAGTACTTAAGAGAAGAAAAATTCTTTTCTGTAATCCGGATCGAGCCCCCAATTCCACCTCCACACCTCATACATTCACACAAAATAAATTACGTCAGTTTTCTTAATAATTTTTCATTTTTTTTTTTTTTTTTTTGAATGTGCTTCAGGCGAAAGAAAATCACGTTAATCATACGAAGCTACTTGATTCCTTTTCATAAATTCGACATCTGGCACGTTGTTGGTTGATGGGATGTCACTGATGCGTTTCGAGTTTGATTTATAATGAGAGCGTCCTAGTTTTCGTATCCTGACTTATAAATGTATATACAACAGCTTAATCTCATTCAGAAACTAATACAAACTCTCAAAAAAAAAAAAAAAAAACACTTCTCTGTACAGAATTACATATTATGATATGTACCTATGTACGCAGAAAAGATGTGCAGAAAGGCTAAGTTTAGTGATGTTTAGGTGTTTTAGTGAGATCTATATACAATTTCACAACTTGAACAGAATTAAATACGTTAAATCAAAAAAGAAAATAGCTACTCCTACTCATACATAGGCTTGAATCACTGTCAGGATGTTATATTCTGGCTAGAAGTGTGTGTTTACTTAGTTTCAATACAAAAGTTGTCTTGTTTCTTCTGTCAAGAGTGAATAAATTGTAACATGGCAGAGAGAAGCAATGCATCATATTAATTTCAATTTACGTGTAATAATTTCAAAGTATATTTTTAAGTGGCAGTGATAAAGTAATAATGGTCCTTAAAAAATGTTTTTTAATGTTTTTTTTTTTTTATTTTTACAATTTATTTATTCACGCAGCTAATTTTCTAGCTTACAAATTTAACATAGTTAGATTATTGAAAAAAGTAGATTTAAATTTACTTGAAAAATAAGTAGACTGACCAAACAAATTTATACAGTTATTATTAAAAGTATTAAATAATTTACACATCTTATTTAATGGAGAAAATCGTTCATAATTGGTCCGATGGCTTGAGATATGTATACACTCAGGCAAGTTTCTACGGGGAATATTAAAGTTAATGCGAGACAGATGGTGCAAAGGTCAATCTTACCGTTAATTAATTTTAAAATAAAGACAAAACATAAATAAGAACGCCTGCTCTCAAGGCTAGGAATATCAATTAGTTTTAGTGTATTGAGGTTAGGTTTCAGGTTTCCCATCCTAGTCCTCTGAGCGCAAATCTCAGGAATCTTTTTTGTACTTATTCTAGTCTGGCTTTATGACAGTTATAATGAGGTGACCAAACCTGACAAGCGTATTCAAGAATTGGTCGAACAAAAGTTATAAAAAGTTGCTTAGTAACAAAAGGATCGAAAAATTGTTGTGATTGTCTCTTTATCCATCCAAGAATTGAATTGGCTTTGTTAGTTATAGGGTTGATGTGTTGTATAAATTCAAGTTTGTGATCAAATGATACACCTAAGACAGAGACAACATCTGCACGCGACAGTGATACAGTGATAATTGAAAGAAATATTAGAAATCTTTCTCGATCATAGTCTCACATTTGTCGAGGTTAAGAAACAGACAGTTACGAATACACCAGGCAAAAAAAGAGTTAAGATCACATTGCAGTTCTTCACTGTCACGGGTATTAGAGATGGTTTTAAAGATTGTAACATCGTCCGCATAAATAAGGCACTTTGAATGCTTTAACAAATATGGTAGGTCATTGATGAATAAAATAAAAAGGATAGGACCCAAGTGGCTGCCGTGTGGTATTCCAGAATTAATGTTAAAATTTTTTGATGCATATCCATTAAAAAGTACTGAGTATGACCTATTTAACAAGTAAGATTGAAGCCACATTACAAAGTTTTCGCTTTAAGTAGCAAAATTCGATGCGAGAGTTTATCGAACGCCTTAATGAAGTCGGTGAAAACACAATCTACTTGTCTTTTATTTTTAAATGAATCAATACAATTATCAGCCAATTCCATAAGAAAAGTGACAGTAGAACGACCCTTTGCCTCGAAAAGTTTTGGAAGCCGACATTGAATTTTGAACAACAACAACAACTTAAAGGTGCTACCACCAATTGCTTACGAATTAATTTTGGGTATTTAATTCGTTTTATTTTTGTTTGGCTAGAGATATAGCTATTTCAAGGGGTGCCAAGCCCTATCATCAGTCTCCTTTTATAGTGGTGCTGAGCTTTAATCCAATTTTATTTGGAAAACTTTCTACACATCATGCGGTATTTGAACCCGCGCATCAGATTTGCTCAGTCTTCGAAGCTGTGTACACTACGTACTAAGCCACCGTTGATCACTGACGTCACAGGTCTAGATGTGCTGTTTGTTTATCAATTGCATTTGGAGCATCAGCATTTTTATAAGCCCCTTTAAGTATGCTGTCTTGTTCCGCCTCCATTTTTCTCCGAACCTTATTTGATAGACTACAATTCGTAGTACGTATCAAAGGGGGAGAGGTTGGAAGATCGGTAACAAACCAGACTATTAAGTTATTATTATTTGTATTGTATTATTTATACTAGAATGTCAGTTTATTAGACTTGACCATTCTTTATTCCGTCAATTTCATTGAATTTTGAACAACAACAAAATCTGTGCCTACGTTCTGTAACTCTCACATCGAAAAAATCAGTCGAGAAGCGCTGAAAAATGGAACAAAATTCATGTATTTTGTTTAAGTTTTCATCGTTTCTCGACCAATTTTATGCATGTGAGAATTACAAAATGCAAATTCCAAATATTTATTTAAACGTATTCAAAAATAGGTCCGTCAAGCTGGGTCCACCACAACGAAAATTCAAAAATTTAACTATGCAGGAATTATTAGGGGCTAATTTAGTACTCCAATCCCGAAGGACCCCCAAATTCCCTTCACCTTTTAGAGGGCAAAAATTGATTTGATAACGTCAGCACGCGTCGTCACCACAACGGAAATTCAAAAGTTTTCGACAACAAATTTTGACCAGTTGTACGGATACCGTTAATTTTTTGGCAAAAAATATTTTTTATTTGAATATCATAGACATACAACATAATGGATAATGGTTGTGATTTTTAATAAAAAATGGACTTTATTGTTTTTGAAATATATTTAGTTTCCTATTCAAATTGATTTTTTTATTTCAATGCAAAAAAGTAATTATTTTTGAACATTTTCTTTAAAATTATTTAAATTTGATCAGACTTAATTGTTATTATTGTTATGCTATCAAATAAAATTTTCATTATTAATTTATGGTAAATATATATGCTTCACAGCCTGTATAGGTATGCACAGTCTGTATTGTTTGGAAATTAAATCCACTTAACCAAAAGGTAGGTATTTTATTAAAGAATTCAGAACTCCGCTTCAAGGTTATTAATTTGACTGTTGTATTATGTACATTTCTTTTGGTTAATTATTTTTCTTCTCAAATTTGCTTAACATTTGTTTTTCTTTTTGTTTTCGTAACCGATACACTTAGTAATTATTTTCGAAGGAAAGGTGAGTTTAGATACGCTGAAAAATTAATATTCCTGTCGTCTCTCTTTCTAATTTAATAACGTATGTATGTAAGTACCTACCTAGGTCTTGAAATTTCTTTCCCATTAATTCAAAGGGTTGCTTGATTATGATGTAGAAAAAGTTTAACATGCCACAAAAGATTCTTTTTCCAAAGGCACTTAGGTACAAAGTTTTTTGAAAGATGATTGTTTTTTTTTTTTTTTTTTTGTTTCACTTCGCCACTTTTTATCGTACCCAAGGATGAGTCTAACCCTCAAACATGTAATTTACAAGGAAAAACGCAAATTTTTCCCACCCACATCCATCTTTCCATTCATACGCCTCCTCACCCACACACAACACGAAGGTTATAAAAAAAAAAACCGTCGTCAACTATCAATTATGCGCGATCGCATATATAAACTTCAAGTTAGGTAGTATATTATTTTGGTGCCATTATCCTTTATGTTTTGTGAAATAATAGTGTTGGAGGTTGAACACACAAAACTCAAGAATTTGCATAGAGTGTCAGTTTAATTATATTGTTATATCAACGTTTGTTGTTCATATTGCAGTGAAGTTTCTCTACTATATTGTCGAACTGTCAAAGGATTGTGCGTTCTGGGTGATGTCCTTATCGATGTTATAATGTACCTACATATAATTTTTTCTGTCGTTGTCGATATTGTATGTAGGACGTATGTAGGTAGATATTTCTGCTTGCGGTTCAGGAATAACTTGGTTTGGTTTAACAACAACTTCTATGAGTGGGTTCTTAGAAATGTAATGATTATGTAGGATGTTTTTGGTGTAGTAAAGGATATGAATCTACTTGTATGGTTATAGAGCATGGTAATTTGAATAATGAAGTTGTTTGGGCGTTTTTGTGTTTGTCAATGTGGATTGTTAGTGAAAGCATTATTTAGATAATTGTGTCATTAACACTATTCAATAATCTTATTATATACATTATCTAATTTGATGACAAATTGTTTTCAAAAAAAAAATTATATTTATACTTGGCGATGTATGTATATTGTATAATGTATATGTACCTACATATGGAGGGTTCACAGCTATGTAGTGAACCAGATCAGAAAAGGTTAAATTCTAAGATATTTACAGGTTAACCTTCCGATAACAACACATTCAAAATATACATACACCACAACAGGGGTGGCAGAACACCCTAGCCAGGAATAAATAAAAAAAATACTTTCAATGACAATATAAAATTTTTGTTCAACATACAAATTTAAACAGAAAAAAACTTAATTCATAAAAAAAATATCTACAAAAAAAAATTAAGCCTAAATAATACAGGGTGATCGGTATTAGATGCACCAAACTGCTGAAGCGAGTAGGTTGGGTTAAGACAAGAAAAAAATCATAAGGGAGGGGGGGCCTATTTCCCCCCGTTTATGTAGGAGGGGCAATTTTCTAAAAAAATGACTTAAAACAGAAAAAAAAAGTATTTAAAAACAACGGTACAATTTAAAATGCCATGCTATACCTTTTTGCAAAGCCAGAAATTTCTTCTTTGATTTTCATTTTAAGTTAAGTTCTGTTAGTGAATAGTTTTTGAAAAATTAATTTCCAAACTCGAAATTTTGAAAAAAAAAAATGAAAAAAAGTTTGAAACTAATTTTTTTCAAATTTTATGTATTTAAGTATAATCTTTGTTATTATTATGTGTATTGTATTATTTATACTAGAATGTCAGTTTATTAGACTTGACCATTCTTTATTCCGTCAATTTCATTGAATTTTGAACAACAACAACAACTTAAAGGTGCTACCACCAATTGCTTACGAATTAATTTTGGGTATTTTAATTCGTTTTATTTTTGTTTGGCTAGAGATATAGCTATTTCAAGGGGTGCCAAGCCCTATCATCAGTCTCCTTTTATAGTGGTGCTGAGCTTTAATCCAATTTTATTTGGAAAACTTTCTACACATCATGCGGTATTTGAACCCGCGCATCAGATTTGCTCAGTCTTCGAAGCTGTGTACACTACGTACTCTGCTATCGTTGACCACTGACGTCACAGGTCTAGATGTGCTGTTTGTTTATCAATTGCATTTGGAGCATCAGCATTTTTATAAGCCCCTTTAAGTATGCTGTCTTGTTCCGCCTCCATTTTTCTCCGAACCTTATTTGATAGACTACAATTCTGATGCGCGGGTTCAAATACCGCATGATGTGTAGAAAGTTTTTCAAATAAAATTGGATTAAAGCTCAGCACCACTATAAAAGGAGACTGATGATAGGGCTTGGCACCCCTTGAAATAGCTATATCTCTAGCCAAACAAAAATAAAACGAATTAAAATACCCAAAATTAATTCGTAAGCAATTGGTGGTAGCACCTTTAAGTTGTTGTTGTTGTTCACTCAGAAAAAAAAGTTGTAATGCCAACAATTTTATACTTTGGCTCAACAATTTTCGTTGGTTAAAATGAACCCAAATATCTAAATTCTTGAATCAAGAATGCATTGTTGACAACGCTGTAAGAATAAAAGTTTTTAAATTAAAAATAAAATTGTTAAACCCTTAACAACTAAAGTTATTGCCTGAAAAACTAGTTTTTAAAATAAATTAAAAATTAAGTTTTTGTCCCAACAATTAAAAATTGTCAGATAATTCAGAGCTTTTATTGTTAACCCAAATATTTAATTGTTGAAAAAATTAAAAATTATTTTGTTGCGCCAACAATTCTTAAAAGTTTGTTGCGATAAAAATGCGTTTCAATAAAATGTAAACATATACACACATACGTATCTACAAAAAAAATCAAGACTGAATTCACTCTTTCATGAAATCTTGACTTTTTTGTAAGTATATTTTTACATTTCTTTGAAAACACATTTATTGCAAAAACTTTTCTTAAAAAAACATTTGTTTCTGGAAACAACTGGCTGATTAGTTCAGGCTTCAGGGGAGCGGCCTTCTTTGTTTCCAATTGCTAAGAGGAGGGTTTCGTCACTTGGGTAGCATGGAAAGTGTTCACTAAAAAAGAAGTTTTTAAATGTAAAATTAATTTTACTTGGTCACTATACTCTTTTACTTAACTCAATGGATTAAAACTGAAAAAAAAAACACTTGTAAAAATTATAGGTACTTCTAATTGCACTCTCCAGTAAAACTACTTGAATCGGCGTCGCGTCGGCGGCCACAAAATGAATGGTGCATTTTTTTTTTCATTAAATTGACAGTTCCTACAGTCCAACAACAAGTTTTTGTTGTGCCAAGAACAAATTGTTGATATTTTGACAATTTTTGTTTCAATGTCAAGAATTAGTTCTTGAACATAAGTAATAAATTGAAATACTTAAAGCAAAAATTTTCATTGTTGTGCCAAGAAAAATAATTCTTGAAAATAATTTTTACCGCAAGAACTGATTCTTCGACTAACAATTCCATTGTTGATAGGAAATAATACAAATAAAAATTGTTTCCACAACAAATTTATACTTGGGAGAACAATTTTGCATTTTTAATTACTTTTAACAAACAGAAAATTGTTGTGCCAAGAACCTTGGTTCTTGAACATTCAAAAAATAATTCTTGTAGTAACAACTAGCTCTTAAGGCAACAAGTTTAAGCTTACAACTTTTTAAAAATGCTAAGTTCTTGTTTTAACAACTTTTTTTTTTCTGAGTGTTCAAAATTCAATAATCTTTGTTTTCAAAATTCAATGCTCTTATTAGATTTCAGTCAAAAAAGGAAAACTGGATGCTAAAATGACTTTTAGTTTTTGAGAAAACAGAAAAAAAATTATTAAAAAACATCGGTAATGGCTAAAATGACTTGCTATACTTTTTTGTTAAGCCAGAAATATGTGATTTCGTTTTGTTTATAAATTAAGTTCTTTTATCAAACAGTTTTTTTAAACTTAATTTTCAAACTTAAATTTTTGAAAAAAATAATTTTTAATTTTGTTCAAAATTTTACGTTATTTAGTAGTATTTTTATTTTTAACATTCAATACTCCCATCAATTTTTAGTCAAATATTGAAAACCAGATGTCAAAATGTAGTCTAGTTTTTGAGAAAATTGAAAATAACAAAAGTAAGTTTTCCTTAAATTCGACTTCCATCCGTTATTTTGTTTTCATTTTTTTTTCAAAATTTCGAGTTTGGAAATTAATTTTTCAAAAACTTAACTTAAAATGAAAATCAAAGAAGAGATGGCTTTCCAAAAAGGTATAGCGCATGGCATTTTAAATTGTACCGTTGTTTTTAAATATTTTTTTTTCTGTTTTAAGTCATTTTTTTTTTAAATTGCCCCTCCTGCCTAAACGGGGGGAAATAGACCCCCCTCCCATACGATTTTTTTCTTGTCTTAACCCAACCTACTCGCTTCAGCCGTTTAGTGCATCTTATACCGATCACCCTGTATAATTTAAACAAATCTCTTTCCTGTGTTCAGGACATACAGGACATTGGCAATTAAGACAGGCAATACTGCCTTTTCGGTCTTGTTTCCTTGGACAAATTGCACATCGCGATCGCGTTTGCTGTTTCGAAGGGGGCTCACCTTCGTTGGACTCCATGGGGTGTCCTAGAACCCCTTTATTCCATCAATTTTCACATAAATGGAACCCAACATGGTGTGATATACAACCCCAATTCATACCTTTTGCCCTCGCACTCAAAAAATATACCCTATCGCGGGGCCTACTCATTAGTAACTGACACCTGAGATATTAAACGAAAAATAAATAGAACGGCAGAAAGGGGAATAAAGCAAAATTAAAATTACAGTTAAAATAAAAATGCCTGGGGTGGTAGAGCACCCCTGTTGTAATTGAAAGGTTAAGCAAATACACTGCCATTAATTACTAAACTAATATTTTACACGTATTGCAGGCAAATTGATAGTTTATTCTCTAAATTCTTCTGATTTAAAAATAAAATGAACGAAATACGCAACATTTAATTCTAGTTTTAAATATTTTTTTTTGTATGACGTGGTTCGGTACAGCTGTAAACCCTCCATATGTACTATGTATGTGCATATGGAAAGTTTTGGATTCATAAGGTCCAATTCACATAGAACTGGCATATGGTTTTGAATCCGCATGATATTTTATGGGACACTACACACATCTACACACATAGATGACGTGGCGAAGGAATGGTGTGACTTGCCAGTTTGAGAAACACGAGTGGCCTAAATAAACGGCGCACCATAATGAAATCGCCTGAAGATCTCCTTGTTCGTATAAGGTATTCTATATAAAAATAGGACACCTGTCAGCTGTCATTTCGGTTTCCTGCAAGCTGAAACTCAGATTGCATATGTGAGCAAACTGATGGAATAGCAAAAGCGATTTAAAAAAAAAAACACCGTTTGTATGATTATCTACCTCCTCATCACACTCGAAATCTGTTTAGCTTTCCTATCTTTATATCAACTAGATGTCAATGGTTTGTATAAAAGAAATATTTTGTTCATCTTTGCCATCTCAAAGCATTTAAAAATTATTCAAACTGACAAATGTCTATTCGCTGTCACTTCTGTCTGAATTGAGGGCATCACATCCGTCCCACGTTCCGTAGCAGACATTTTTGGTTAGGTGGCAGATACAATATAGGTTGTTTAGACCAGTGTGATCGTAGGTACATAGTGGCAAGTGTGTGCGACCCAGGGGTACATTTTATTTGAAATAATTGAATAAGTAGTTACCTATACAGGGTACCCCACAATCAACAATGTAGACGAAAACCATGGGTTCCTAAGGTAAAATCAAATCGAAAAATTTACATCACAAGAGCAGTCCTGTCCCACAAATTTTTTCTAAGTGGATAAAACGTTTCTCCCCAAATTTATTATGGCTACCTAAGTTCTTTTTTTTATAAGTTTTGTCTTATTTTTTTCCTTTGTGCTTTTATAATAAAAAAGAAAAAAATATTTTTGGAAAAAATACTTAAATTATAAACGGCTTATGAAGAACCAGGGCCTAGTGAACTACAACTCTCAACCGTTCCTGGTGTGCGTGTCCGCAGGAATGGAGGGGACCTACACTTTATTGCCGAATCCGAACGGCTAAGATGAGCAGCATTTTTCTATGACAAGAGATACTCTTGGAGGATTTGTCACTTCCTCGCAAGAGGTAGTAGCTCCGAAAAAAACTTAAAGTGGAAACGGCTGGTATTGAACTCCAGACCTCTGGCATGACAGTCCAACGCGCTAACCACTACGCCACGGACATTACTTAGCATTAAAATTTTACTTGCAATGAATGAAATAATGATATGAAGTTATCATGATGTTTTAAAAAGTTATTTGAGTATAAGTGAGATAAGTGAATGTTGACACCCGAACTTATCCTAATAGACACGTTGAAGAAAATGAGATTCCAGAGACCTCAAGAATATCAGTTACCTACATGAATAAGACTCCTCAGCAAAATTTCTCAGCTTAGTTGTCAAAATTCTGAGGAAAAAAAATTGTATTCGCTTGCTCACTTTTTGACGGAGAGAAATCTCTGAGATCTAATTTTCCTGAACATTCCAAATTAAATATGTTATTTGGAATTTAAAAATATTCCGTTGTAGGTAGTAGATTTTTCTTTTCATACCTATAACAGATAGTATGTATTTTTCTAACATCTTTTAGGCTTACCATATATGTAAGCTGGTTCTGGTAATCGAATAAACACAAAAATTAACCTTTAAAGCATGGTAACCCCAACCCCATGCCTTGGCAACTGCAATCTATATAATTCGTTAAAAAAAATTGTAACGTTTTTGATATGCTTCATATATAGAAACAGTTGTACTGTACAAAATGTTCAATGAGCTAATTTGTGCGACACAATATCATCATTAATCTTATTTTATTATGTTTGCGTGTCCTCTAAGAATTTTATAATAAATTTCTTATACAGTGACTTTCTTAGCCACTTAATTACCAAACTCTAGGTTAAAGAAAGGAAGTGCAAATGTACATTACAACCAATTCATCTCAATTATTTCTAAACCGATATCGACAAAAAGGATCTCCATTTTATTTATTCAGTTGTTTTTCAGTTGAAAATATTCAGTTGTTACGAAGAGGAAAAGCATTATTATGCGTTCTAGATACGAAATGACTTTACTGACATTTACCAGGCGTTATCCCTTTAGCCAATTTACTATTTTACACAGCGGATATCTCTCTCTCTTTCTCTTTCTCTTGTAAATGTCGAGTCCTGTACAAACACTATTATACAACATACAATATTGTCTGACTTTTAACATCTTCTTACTTTTCTACCGAAGTTCTTGTTGATGGTGGAGGTGATGAAGAAAAAGCGGAACAAAAATTGTATAGTTTGGGAAAACTGAAGTGAACGTGAGCTTACTTAAAGTCACGCGATAAGGACATTGTCGGTTAGATATACATTTTTTACAGGAAATTGGTTTTTTTTTTCTCTAGCATTTTTTCCCTCTATTATAAACAGTTGTAGGTAGATAGTTGTATCTATTTTTGTGTGGTGCTGATTCAACTGATGGAAGTGAAAGAAACGAAAGCGGATTCGTTTGTTTTCTTTCCCACAGCCGAGGACTTGAATAATCGTCTTGAAAGGACAAACCTAGCCAAAAGGAGGTTCCACTGAATTGTGGTGGTACAAAAACACTGAAATAAATTTTTAACAACAACTTTTACGAATAACTAATTTTATTCGGAGAGAACAATCCATTTTGATTGCAACCTCAATTTTTTTACTTATTATATACATATAAGTATATAGGTTCCATATGGCAAATTTTGGATTCGTAAAAAAAAAAATCAAACTAAGAAATTGTGATCAAAATTGACATTACGATGATAGGGGAGATGAAAAAAGTGGGTCTCGCAATTCTGTCCGTCTGTTTGTCTGTCTGTCTGTGTAATGTGAAATAAATTGAAAAATTTTTAAAAATTAACATATTATGTACATAATTCGAAATTAATTAAGTAAAAAACACTTCTTGAATTTTTTTAGTTTTTGAGAAAAAAAAATTGGTAGGTACACAATTTTTTAGTCCCTACATATTTATAAATGTTGAATTCAAAATTAAATTTAAAAAAAAATCATCTACCAGTTTTAGAAATATCGAGTTTTCAAAAAAAAAATTGAAAATCTTTTTAAAAATCTAAAATTTGCTTTTTTTTTTAAATTTTGATATGCAGTATGATTTCAACTTTTTAGAAAATCTTGTATAAAAAATTTAATTCAAATCGGTAATACAGATAATGAGGTAGTCCAAAAAAAAAAAAAAATGTTATATGAGAGGTACTGTTAATAATGAATAACAGTAAATTTTGTTTTTGGTAAATAATAGACCGTACTTTAGTACGTTAGTATTCAGAACAATTTTCATCAAAATCTTAAGAGTCTTTTTCGAGAAAATTTAGATTTTCTGTAACGATTTTTTAACATTTATATATGGAAGATACCATTAATAGACAATGTTTAAAGACCGCTCAGTGCCAAGTTTCGAAATACTTGGTTTTCAAAAAAAAAATTTAACTTTTTTTAAAAATAAAAACAAAAACCCGATACCTAAAAAAAATGGTTCTCCGGGAGGTACCATTTAAAACCATTTTTCGGAAATTTTATTTTCAGCAAAAGGTAGCTTGGCCGTTATTAAATTTATTGATTGTTTTTTTTAAAGAAAAATCTGTGTATTTTTCTCAAAAATGGAGAAAAATAAGGTTTTCCGAAAATGCAAAAAAAAAATATACGGCATAGGTATATGGTAAATATCATCGTAATGTCAAGTTTGATCAAAATCTCGAGATCAATTTTTTTACGAATCCAAAACTTTCCATATAGTACAGTACACAAGTAAAAAAGCATTATACTTACTTATTACATTATTATTGTTAAGCTTAGCCAGTTATCTTTTATTTTAAAATATTAAACTCCAGAACTATTGAAATAATGAATGCAATTACATTACAGAAAATTCTTCCAAATCAAAATTGATAAAAGATGTTTTCAGCTTTCTAGAACTTTGGGAAGTCACCTTCACCTAAGGGTTTTGATCAGCGAGTGTTTAGTGACGAAATCGATGTATTTTAAGTAACTATATTAATAAAATTTACAAATTACTAAAGCTAGACAAATGAAAATTAGTATATGTTTTATAATCTTATCCTTAAGCTCTCTAGAATTATTCATACCGAAAGTTATGTGGGTTTGAATATATGACGAAACAGTACTCCCCTGCTTTTTGTTTTTGGTTTGTTCTGGCCAAATTGAATAATTTTCATAAATTAATATATTCTCATTTTTTTTTTATGTATTTGACAATTTATCTGCAATTCAGGATATTGTCAAAAAAAAAAATTAATAGGTAGTGCAAATACTATTCTGACGATATTTTTTTCTTTTTCTGGGCTACTCACGAATATCTTTTTATAAGTATTCTGGACCGATTTTTCCAAAATTTTGATTCTTTAAAAATTTTACAATTTATAGTTTTATAGGTAAACAAAAATACAACGGTAAATCAATTTTTGTTTACCCATACCTTTGAATTTTTTAACATTTTTTTTGTTAAATACATATATATGTAGCATAACATTTTTTAAACCATTAATATTTATACATCTTCAATATGTAGTTTCTAACCATAAGAGCAAGTTCACGCCATAAAGGTGTGCATTTTAATTTTGTGATTTTCCAATTTTTTGTTTTGGTGTAGGCAAATTCTTCATCGTCGTAATCATTCTCGACCATTTTTAAGATTCGTGAAGTAGGTATCTTAACTGCTGGTAATGGTTACGTTGCAGAGCAATTTTTGACTTCGTGAAAATTGAACAATCACGGAATAAAGTTAAAATAATTCGTAAAAGTATAATATAGATTGGTTGAAAAAATAATTGTATATTTAAATCGTATATAGGATTACGAGGATTCCAATCAAAGTCATTGGTTTTCTTAAAATAAACTAAAACATGACAAAGTTTTACAAACCGATACTCTGAGGTTTGAACAAAAAAAATAATAAATGAGTTCTTCAAGCCTCTTTGCCTCTTGTCTCTAGCTTCTATCTCTACCTTATAGAAAACACACATATTTTTTCTTCACATAAACATAAATAGGCAGGTAATAAAATCTTACAGTTTGCATTTTTTTCACAATAGCTTTTTTGCATGGTCTTATCAGGAATAAGCAACTTCTTTTTTTTTTTTTTTTTAAGGAAATTTTATTTCCTAGCTTAAAAGAGCATTCTAAAAGTTCAATCCATTTAATCATTTCCGAAGTATTAGTAGTTATTTATACCTATAAATCAAGAGCTATTAGGTATATGCAATACACATAAAACCACTTAAAGCTTTTATTGTTAAACAATAAAAAATATAAACGCATAATGTTTCTATTTCTTTAAGTGCTAAACAGTGAGTGGTATTTTTACGATACCATTTTATTCCACATTTGAAGAGAGGTTAGTCCATCTAATATAAATATCATTATTGTTTTCAATACCATATAAGGCTGGAGTTCTAAATTAAACTTGGTATATTGAATACAAAAGGTTATTCCAGAATATGGACATACAAATATTACGAAAGAGTAGGTACCTAAATTTTATTGATTTTAAGAGAGGTTAACAATTTGAAATCAGGGTGAATTTTTCGCTAGCTTCTTCTCGTTTCCAGTACCATCTTTCTTTCACCTCGTTCCCTAGTCTGAAGGCTGTTTCACAATGCGACGAGAAAACGAGACGTCAGCGTGACGAGATTTCTTCGCGAAAAAATATAAATTAAGCATTTGTCGTCGTCATGTCATAAAGTTCAAAAAAATTGAAAAAAAAGACGCAACGTGACGACGAGAAATACTTTATTTATGTCATTGTTTGAAACTCGTTTTTAAGAGAGAACAACTGGGAATAGATCTCGTCACGCTGACGTCTTGATATTCTTACAACGTCTTGATATTCTTACAATAAATGGTAATGGTTAAAAAAAAGAATTAGAACTTATTGTCGTTTCTAAAATAAGATAAATTAAACAGTCCTCTGCAACATTAACTTCTAGACTATTATATTACTTATCTTTCTCAATTTTAAAACAAATGAAGTTACTGACATCAGAAAAGCTTTTCGACATCACTCATTTTTATCCTCGTACCTACTAAAAACAAAAAAAAAATTCTAGTTTGAGATGTTTGACAGGCTTACAGATCAGTAATTTCCGAATGCAAATAAAAAACTATTTCATTCTTTCCCGACGTTTCGTTGGCTTTTTTCCAACTTTTTCAAGGGGTCTTTTATTTGGCTGTAATATAAATTATTTTACACAATGAAAATTTTTTAACAATTTTGCTTACTCTTTACATAACAGGGAATGGTTTGTAATCTTATATGTTTTTACATTTACGTTAAACAATTAATTAAAACATCGCAAACAAATAAATAAATAAATAAATTAAACACTAGAAACAAACAAACAAGAACTTATTTGTAATATCACAGAACTTTTTTAATGGCTATACTGTAGTTGGATTTTATATTGTCTTTGTCTTCTTTCGTGTCCATTGCTTTTGTCAGTCTTTCTTGTATTCTTAAGCTCTCTAATGTATACCTAGTGTTTCCCCTTTTTTCCTTGTCTAGTATTTTAACATTATCAAAGTCAGCTGTGTGCTTGGTCTCGTCTATGTGCTGAGCTAAGCCTGTTGTTGTTTTTTTCCTTCTTATGTCCGCTTCATGTTCAGCTATCCTCACTCCGAGTGCCCTTTTACTGATCTGTAAGCCTGTCAAACATCTCAAACTATCATTATAATACCAGATCACCAGTCTTCAAAAAAAAAAAATTCCTTTCCATAAGATTTAATCACTGCACAGCAACTGACAATTTATTGAGCCCTTCTATGATGATTAATGGATCCTAATCCAACCACTTTTTCACTCAATCATCCATAAAACGAATGAAAATAAATACGAAAGTATGAAAATACACTTAATTAGAAATTAATCTAAAAGCTAAAATATGTAGGTACTCATATACATATATCACTTCAGAGAAAAAAAAAACAACATCGAAAGGAAATAGAGAAATATTCGCTGCTCGGAATCGGCTTAAAATTTCTTTCAAGGACTTTGGGGTTTTGGAGTAAAGGATATTTTTTTTGTATGTTTTTATTTTTGACATGGATTACATGTCTTTCTCGGACGGTTGGGTGTGATGTAGCGAAAAGAGGACCGTCACGAAAACATGTACCGCTCGCGCCCTACTGCTAAGTGACTGTTTGCACTACAGACATCCTAAATATACCAATCGATAGATAAAGATTGCGCAAAGATTATAGAGGAATTGTTTTGTAGCTATCGCCTCATAGTTTCAGTTGATGAGTCATCTCGTTTGGGGTAAATTGCAGCTAAATTAGGAGTACTCAAATAATTTTGAGTTCAATTTCTTCGGATATATAAGTGCCACTGACGTCATTGATATCTCATTCGAAAGGGTTTGAAAAAGGGCTTCCTTACGCGTATTTCCCATATCGTAAATTTACGTTATAGCACATAAGACATGTAATCCATGTTCGGTAGGTGCCACAAGGGCAATCTACCAAGGGTATTTTTTTCTATCGGTTTATCTGTCGCAGGAGATTTTCTATGCATATTCCATAGATTTAATAACGGAAGTTACTGTAATCTGTTTTGTCCATGTTCAAACAACAATTTTCACCTACTGCAGGTATGTCGCTTCTTCCGAGATAATGGCCTTCAAGTTTTAGAGGGCTGGGTTTTGCATAAAACAATTAGATATCAGTAAAGTATTGATGCAATATCATAATGAACCATTAAAAAGCCATAAAACCATTAAAAAATTGTTAATTTATTCACTTTAAATGATTTTACAAGCATTTTAAAAAACAACATAGAACCTTGTTGGGAAAAAGTTGATTAAAAATTCCGAAAAAGGTTCTATGTACAACAAAGAACCTTTTAGTACTAAAGAGACTATATGGGAGGAGATGTTTTTGTATAGAGAAAAAAAGCATTTAACCTAAAAAAAGGCCTGATTTGCGTTTGATTGATGTTTTATATATTAAAAAAAAAACCTCAATAATAATATATATTTTCTCAAATAAAATAGTCCACAAATCACTTAAATACTTGATGTAAAAACTAAACGAATTTGAAATTATGAAAAATAGTTCTATTTCATCGAAAACGTAGGACTTTTCGCTTTAATTAATGTCGTTTTCGATTGGATTTTCAGAGTGTTTTACTCTTTTTTGATTCCAATGGAATATGAAAAACTCTCTTCCGTAATATGTGTAGGTATCTATGTAGAAGTTAAAACTAAAATGAATTCTTCAATAATTTCAATTCCAGAACATCTCAAGAAGAAGCATTTACTATTTTAACAATTAATCCAACACATACTTTTAAAAATATGTGTGTTTTCAGAGTGCACTCCTAGCACTCTTTAATGAAATCCGGAGTGAAAAAACACTCCTAAATCATCACTCTGAACAGCCAATAGAAGGTTTTTGGAGTGTTGGGAGTGTGGATGGAGTGAAAAAAGAGTGCTAGGAGTGACCAACGGAAAACGACATAAAAAGGATAATAAATTCAAAAAAGGTTCTATGTGGATTAATTTTACTGAGCAAAAAATTGCTATGTAACTTAAATGCGTTTATTTTTTGTGTGACGAAAAGTAGGTATGTTAAAGGTTCTATGTTAAACTTAGAACCTTATATAATATAGTACTGAATAATAGTGCAAATTCTTTTTCGGCTGTAGTATTTCCAGCAATTTTTTAAATTTTTCTTTTTTGTTCTATCTAGTCGCTAAAATTACTAAAATTTTGGTATATAAAACTTATTTTTGCTATTTTGGTCGACAAACAACCTTATAGTTCTTAGCCGAGCCAGCGATGTGTTAAAACAAGGAAGTATTTATACATTTTTTGGAAAATTTCGTCGCCCTAGTAACAGAGTGACACAGAGAAAAAAAAACACCCCCTGCCAAATTTCCCTTATATAAATAATACCAATCGAATTTGTGAAACATTGCTAAAGGCTTCACTAGCACATGCATAACTCGATAAATAATTCAAAAGAATAAGAGTCGGCACACAAAAATAGAATATGTGTTCATATATACATAACAAGATGCTTTAGGGGTTTGTATAATGTCCTTCCCCCTTCCCCCTTCCCCGCCCGCAGCTTCACTATGTAGTACAAAAGGAAAAATTTGACATTTTTTTTGCCTATTCGTTCCAGGCTGGGGCCAAAGTTGAATTATTGATTTAGGGGATTCCTTGTTGTTTATTTTCGATTAATTTATGGATTTTCTATTCCATTTGCTTGCATATGACATCCACTTATTCGTTCGAATAAAGCCATTAGGGGGTTGTTTTTATATCCTTGTGGATTATTGTTGTATTTTGTATATGTATACGAGTATGTATGAAGATATATGTAAGTTTATTACAAATGAAATGTAATGTGAGTTGAGTTGGATACACGCATACTATATTTATCTCCTTCTCAACCACTCTCAATTAATTAAAAATAAAAGCAAATTTGAGGAGTTGAATTGTTTCTTAATGAATGTTAATTGGATATTTTCATCTTATAGCCTGGTTGAATAGTTATTTGGAGATAAATCCATTTATTCGATTTGGATATCGGTATAATATTAAATTGACAGATTCGTGGAGCATGGAATTGTGTTGTTAGAAATTATGATAAATTTTATTAATACAGCTAAGGTTGAGGTGTGAATATGTACATATTTAAATAAATTACCATTAACCTCAGTTGAAGATTTAATTCTTTAAAGTCTTGATATTTTGTTGAGCAAAAATAAAAGAATTAATTTTTTGGTAATGATACAATTTCTATAAGTAAGGTGGACTATAGAAACGAGACTTGCCATATTATGAGTTTGTAAATTATTTAAGTAGGTTGGCTCTGATGGAGATAATGATTTTAATTTGATCTCTTTGCCCGCCTAATAATTTCTTACAAATAAATTCAAAAAAAAAAAATCCGTTTTTGTTTATTTTAATTGCTAGCCCAATCATCAAGACGGTTGAAGTTTTCTTTGGGAAAAGACCATAGGTTTAAGTTATACTTATTAATAGGCGCAATGCAGTACCCCCTAACGAATTAACTTACTTACTCACTTTGGTTGGCGCTACAGCGCATTGTGCACCTGGGCCTCAAGTATAATAACTTTCGCCAGCTTACTCGATCTCTAGCTTGCTGCCTCCAGTTTCGAATACCAAGTTGACGTGCATCGGCCTCAACTTGATCACTCCACCGGAGATGAGGTCTGCCTCTGCTTCTTGTTCCCTCAGGCTTGGCGTTGAGTACCTTACGGGCTGGAGCTTCGATGTTCATTCGCTCAACATGCCCTAGCCATCTTAACCGTTGAACACGCATTTTTTTGACCAGTGGCAAGTCGCTGTACAGCTCGTATAGCTCCGCCAGATGTTGTTTTGCCTGTCGACACAAACCGGACCATAGATCGTACGCAGAACCTTCCTCTCGAAGATACCAAGAGATCCTTCAATCGTAGTGCTCTGAACATACTCTGCTCAGAGTTTACTCCGTTCGCTCAGAGTCTACTCAGTGCTCTGCTCTTAACAAATTCTGAATTAAAAAAGAAAAACGCCTAATGCAGTTTGCTAAAGTCACTTGATCGAAAACATCAACTGCGGCGCAGCTGTGCATTAAAAAATGCGTCAAATGCGCTTGCGAAAATAAAATCATTTGATGTTTATCAAAACGTTTGACGATTGCAACTTCTGCATCATAATTTTTCAATAATTATAAAAAACGACCGAAATTTGAGATTTAATTTTTAAAGATTCTAGTATTCAAAGCGTTCGCATTACAAAAAAATAAAATTTCGTCTTCTATGCCCCAAAAAACTAATTTTTAATTTTTTTTTTGAACTATAAAACTAAAAAATAAATATATTTCTATAATGGGGGTACTCAGGGCTACAAAAATTTTAAAAGGGGTACGGCAATGTCAAAAGTTTGGGAAACGCTTCTCTAGATAATAGGTTCGTTCGCGTACTCCCCAAATCTACGAATTTTTACGAATTTCTACAAATTTAACGCAAATTGTGTTCGTTTACGCAAAAAATGTGTAGTTTTTCGCAGAAGAGAGCGCTCTCGAGAGAGTAAATTATTTCCCCTTTCTGCTAATTTCAGCCCAAAGTAATTCTTCGGGCAGAAATATGAGTTCAGTCAAAAGTCACTTTGATATTTGCCAGAACATATCTCTTTTCTTATACTCCTCTGTTTTATTAATTTTGATATAATAAATTAACTTTTTCTTACTTTTTTATTTTATTTTGAAAATCTTTTCAAAGAAATGATGACGATATTTATTTTTTTTGTTTTCAAATATTTGACGTTAAAAAACCGGTAAAAATTATTTGTTCAAAGCGTTCGTGTACTATTTCGCAGTTTTACTTCTCTCTGAGAGAATTTCATCCCCACTCCTCAATATTTGATAGACTGTGAATTTTAGTGCAGAAAGTACTCGAACGAAGCTAATATAGGTACTCTATGATTGTTTCTATGAAAATAAATTCGTCCCCTGCCACATCGCCTGGATAAAGTGCCTAAGTGGGAACGCTCCTCATCCTCCCCTCTTGACCGTCCACAGGGATTGAAACCCACATCTTCAGTTGAAATTCTAGACATCCGATATTCACGAGGTTCGTTTTGGAAAAACAAAATTCTATAAGTGCCAGTTGTACAATCGTGGTTTAAATTTTGATCCGTGGTTCAGGAATTTTAACTCGCCGATTTCGGCGGGTTAACTAAAGTTCAACGATGGTTCAAGGTTCTAATATGCACTAAAAGCCAATTGCATGCCTGAACCATCGTTGAACCACAGTTAATCCGCTGAAATTGGTGAGTTAAAATTCCTGAACCACGGATCAAATATTTGTACAACTGGCCCTAAGTCTAGAAATAGAAACCTATATCTGGTTTGTGACTGTGAGAGTCGCATAATAAATTGATAACAGCCAAAACTGCAAAAGTGTTTGACGTAGTACTTTCATATTATTTTTTGTTTGTGTTTATTTAATTAAAATTTTTTGATAGACGATAGTAGTAAACAAAAAACACTGTCTTTTAGGGGAAAACCAGGTCTTATGAAAACCAGCATTTATATAGGTACAAATTGTTTGAAATTTTGCAAATCAAACAAAACGTTTTGCTTATTCAACTGGTTAGGTAAAGACATATTCCATTTCATTTGCACATTTTTTAGAACTGTTGCTTCCGTTGGTACTTTCATTTCATTGCGCATCAAGAACGGGAAAATATTTCTCAACTGGGTTAATACAGACATACTATACTTAGGTATAGTAAAAAAAAAAAAAAATTGACAAACAAAATTTCAAACTTAAGCTTCGTATTCATTATGCGCGGCATCCGCGCGCACCATGTTCGTCCGCGGAAAATCATCATATTCGCCACGCATATAGTTCTTTGAGAAAAAGTTGTTGAATCGCGGCAGCCGCTCGCGGCAGTCGATCCAACTGACAGCTAGTAGCTAGTGCACAATGCACAAATCACAAAATAAACTACCGTATCAACTGCGCGCGAGCAAAACCATGTTCGACGATTGCCGCGCTTCAAAAATCCACTGCGAATGGATCGATGTGTGGCATGTTCGAGCGCATAAATGTTCGAGCTGCCGCGCGCAGCAACCCGGTATGCATATTGCGCGGCTGAAGCGCATAACAATGTTCGTTCGTTTGCCGCACATAATGAATACGAAGCTTTAAATTCCAACATAGATGAAATTTAACACGGATACCATTATCTTTATTTGTATATTTTTAGAAATTCCTGATAAGTACCTACCCTTTTGCACCACGGATAAAATTTTAAGTTCTTAAAATTCAATTTATTGTAAATACATGTATCGAAAACTATCCTCGCGTAATAAGTTGACGTCAACTTAGCAGGACACCCATTTTTTCGCAAACCAACAAAGCAATTAATTTTTTTTTGCGTAACTAATTATCAATTAAGTAGCAACTATATACTTTTTAATCTGCAACGGAAAAGGTGACCTGCTAAGTTGACACACATTTTTTTTTTTGCTCCAAAGATCCTATATATATCCACTCCCCTAAGAAAGTAGTAAAGTAGTTATGTATATTTTTTTAAGGGTCAATTTATATCTTATCTGCCTTTCAAAAAATTAAAATTTATTTCTAAAAGAAATCACCCTGATTAAATGTATTTTTTTTTTCTGTTACGTCTTTTTTCATTGGACTTTCAAACTTTTGTATCTTGAGTTTTATTTTTTTTTTAGAGTTTCTGTTAATATTCCGAATTTCTTGCTTCTATAAAATCTATCGATTAAAAAATAAGAATCAAATCCCTACCATTTTTGGTATAGAATAAAGATTTTCGGCCTTTGACTTTTTTTATGCTAATTTACCCTAACAAAAATCAGAATTTCGAAAATTCCCGCATTACAAAATTTTAGATTTATATTTTCTTTCATGTTATATTTGGTTAATGTTCATAAAACCTATACCAAATGAGTTGGTTAAGATATTTGAATAAACCCAAAAATCGTAGCTACCGCTGTATCAGCTGTATCAATTATACAGGCCTCCCGAGATATTGGGGCCCCCGAGATATATAGAGGCCCCTGAAGATAGAGAGCACCTGACAGGAAAGTAAAACAAAATTTCATTGAGGTCGTTTTTTAGATGTACTTATAAATAATTTGTTTGCATGTGTCTTTTCGATAGTTAATGTTTATTATGGGAGGGGGTCACAATTAGGCTTTCGAAGTTTTGCTTTTCATAATTCTGCCTTGCCTTGCAAAAATTCTGCTTTTCAAATTCTGTTTTTTTTTTCGGTTTTACAAAATTCTGTTTTTAAAAATTCTGCTTTAAAAAATACATACTGATAGTAAATATTTAATAGAATAAAATTCTGCTCAATCTGCTTTTCCAAAGAAACATTTATTACCAATATTTATGCAAACTTAAAATTTTGAAGTTTACAACAAAAAATGTCAGTATTTAACAATTAAAAATAAATAATAGCTAATCTGAGCAAAGTTAGAGAATATTTTTAGATATTTTCTGTTAAAAAATCTTATTTGGCTTTAGCCTAGGTATATTTTCAATTATTTTTTTTTTATTTTTTAATATTATATTCTCCCCATTTTGTAGTTCTATCTGCTTCAGATTTTGGCAAAAAAATAAGTTTTTTTTCTTATTAAGATTGTAAAAACCTTATCATATGACTCGACCGAGCGACCAATACTTTTAGGAGCGACCATTTATACTTCCTCAATTCTTTTTCGTTAAGAAATGATTCCATTTTTGATTTTGAGCTTTTTAACAGAATAATAATATAAAATTATAAAAAACATAAAAAATAATATTATTTATACTTTAGCAACAATTAAAATTTTTTATTTATAACTTGGATTACTGCAAGTTAAAAAACGTTTATAAATACGCTCTATAATGTTTATTTTTAAAATTATAAAACAGAATCAAATTTCAAACCAACACTGTTTTACATAATTCTGCAAATAGCGCGAGCCTTTTCATTTTGATTACTCAAACTAAATAAAGATTTCAAAGCTTCTTTAATCTGATTAGTATGTTCGAAGTCTTAGAACCAGATAAATTGTTATCGTTTTCAAACGACATAATAAAAAAATGTGCGGGAAGACTGGTTGAAAAATATATAAAAAAATACTTTTAAAATGATTTCCGCGAACTGCTTTAAAAAACTGTTTACAATCCGAAATTCAAAAAAATTCTTCCATAAAAGAACTTGCTAAATTATTGGTTACTGAATTGAATAGTCTTGCTTCTAGTTTTCTCCAAGTTGTCTCTACGCGATTTCTTTTTTTAACGCTTTCGGTTACAACAAACAGCAACCGCTGAAAGAAGCTTTTCCTGCTTCTATGGGACAGGAACGGTTATGTTATAGGATTTATCAATTCAATAGAAGCCGAAAAACTTGAAAAATTGAAATCTTGTTCAGCTATGGAAGATTTAATCAATAAATTTGCAGAAAAAAAGTCAAGAAAATTGTTTATTTGAAGAGTTTTAGTCCAAAGACAATTTTTTTTAATTAAATATAATGTTAAATTAAACTTATCTTATATGTTGACGCAAGCGTTTTAGTTAATTAAAAAAAAAAGTCAGGCGAGAGAGGGGCCCCCAAAAATTTTTTTGATACAGGGCCTCCAAAGGGCTAGCTACGCCACTGCCAAAAATGTACCTTTAAAGTGTGGCAACCCTATGCCGTGACTGCATTTCGCTAGCCAACCCACGCGTAAATTGTTATTTTTGGCACTTTATAAAAAAAAACTGTATATCTCTCATCTAGTACCTCGATGAAGGAAGGTCTTCCTATGGCGGAATCGTAAGCTAATAGTAGGTACATTTACATGTACCTACATCGCAAATAAAAATATAATTTATCATATTAACCATTCTTGATTTATATTCTATGAAAAGGGATTAAGGTTTCCCTTTATTTTTTATAAAATCAGTCAACAATGAAGAGTTATTCTTGAAGTTAAATGATAAATCTCATTCAAAGACCTAAAAAAATACTTTTTTTTTAAATAAATCGCATACCAAGACTAAAATAAAATTTTCGAATTAAATATCTCTCAGTTAGAAACAGCCTGGTGGAAATAAATGGTCGACGATTATTTTCGATGACTAGTTTTTAGCTTTGTAAAGCCATTCTCTTAAAAGATATAAATTATTTAGGAACTAAAAAAAATTGATCAAAAAACATGTGTATATTTTAAAAATCAATAACACGAAAATAAAACTCCAATGAAAAATAACTGAAACATGAAAATATAAAATTTATCTCAATAATTTGTAAACCTCATTATTGGTGAATTATTTTTCAACAATCTACTTTTTTTTTCTGGGCTACTACCTCTAGCGAGGAAGTGACAAATCCTTTAAGAGTATCTCTTGTCATAGAAAAGTGCCGCTTACCTTAGCCGTTCGGATTCCGCAATAAACTGTACGTCCCCTCCATTCCTGCTGACACGCACACGCACACAGGAATGGTTGAGAGTTGTAAGGCACTATAGGCCCTGGTTCTTCATGAGCCGTTGTGCCATTTAGCATCTACACCAAATTTTTAATCTAAACAAATTTGTAGATGCTACAAAGATAAGTCAGATTATAACGGAAATTAATAATTCGTTTTCTCCTTGTATGTACCTAACCTATATCTATATGATTGCTGAAATTCATTGCTGGTGTTGGTTTGTTTATTTTAATCATTTTGGTGATTTTTGATAACACCAATCAAACATTTCTTGGTTATCCCTTTATTCGCTGCAGTTCATTTCTGATTTATGGAATACATTTCATTTTTAATCATTATTGTAATTGTAACACCATAAAGCCGAAAACAGATGTGCAACTTTTTCCAATGCAACGAAAATAAATTTGCACAGGTTCTTATGCCCAAAACAGATGTGAAGCTTTTTCCAATGCAGCGAAAATAAATTTACACAGGTTCTTATGAAGGCTGACATATTCCAGGCTCTGCATGCAGCCTTTGCTGCATGATATCTCTATCTCTAAATTCGCTGCATAGGGAAAAAGCTGCACATCTGTTTTCGGCTTTATGAGAGCTGACATATTCCAGGCTCTGCATGCAGCCTTTGCTGCACGATATCTCTATTTCTATAATGTCGCTGTATGGGAAAAAGCTGCACATCTGTTTTGGGCTTAACTCTTTCAAAACGATCCTATAAATATTTTCTATGTTAAAAAATTCATAAAAATCGATCGAGCCGTTTTGGAGGATTACGACCACAAACTCCGTGACACGATATTTTTATATATACATTTATTATATTAAACAAAAATCATAATTTTAAACGCTCAGGTTATAAGCCATATAACATTTTATTGGAGAAGAATTTTCGTAACAATATTTTGAAATTTTGAAGATTTTCACTTCACAACGCCAATTGATTAATTCATAGCACCAGATCCAAGTGGTTTATTTTATAAACCTAATGAACCAAATATACCACCTATGATTGGAAGTCCCCCCAGAAGTCCCCCTAGAAGTCCTTGTTTATTTTCTGGTACGGGGTCGGCTTCAATCAGTGAGATGAGTCCGATGAGAACAATCAAAAATACGAGGCAGTAATTGAACATTGTTGATTTTCTGTTTTTGATTTAACCTTTTTGAAAGATAAGAAAAAACTGATGCATTATACCAAAAAACTCACGCCTTTTATAGGGCAAAATTCGATGTCATGCCCGCATGACGCGAAGACGACCGTGTGCAAATTTATCAATAAATTGTCAAATAAAAACAAATTGTTTTGAATATTCAGCTGCTTGCTGTTTTAAATTCAGTTTTATGTCTATGTATGGTGGCATATTATTTTTAAATACATACATACATATATGTACATTGTACCTACATATGTATTTAAATAAATATTTAAATTCAATTTTTGAAAAATTTAGAGAAATATCTCGTTCGTTCTGGTAGACGTTAAAAAGTTAAATTAGATGAATATATTCTTTATTTTATAAAAAAGTTTTACAATATCCTTCCGCAAAAAAAAACCTATTTATCGTAATTCGCGAAATTAAAAAAAATCGGTATATAAGCAAAGACGTTTGAAACGTTAAAAAATTGCCAAATGCGTCAATGGTATCATAGATGTAACAGTAGAGTTGCTCGAAAAAAGACAATCACTAACTCTATAAACAAAGTAAAATAATTAAATTTTGGAAGTTAGCAAAATATCAAAGATTTTTGATTTTGGGTAGAAGCATTTTCGTCTGTGAGCCATAATACAAATTTTAAGATCTCACATGCCAAAGGAGCGGTCATTGGTTTGGCAAAAACCAAAATATTTATCTCTTTTTAAAATCAAATAAGTCAGGCTGCGTGTTAGTATGAGGTTGTTCCTTGGCAGCTGGGCTAGGTAGGCTGGATATCATTGAGAGAATTTTAGACCACAGAAAAAGTTTCGTTATTTTGTAACAAATTCTTAAGAGAGTCCAACAAAATTTGGGTATGCAAAGAATTTACTTTCTAAAAGAATAAAAACCGAATGCACAATTTTTATAACACTTGCATGTTCTTTGTTTACTATTCTCCAAAAGTGATAAGAAGATCCATCATATTAAGCATAATACCTATTAATCCTTTACAGAACTTATAAAGCAATTTCCACCAGCAACTTTGGATATTGACCATAACAAATGCAAGAATGTTGAAAAAGTTGTTAGTAATTGTGGTAAAATTGCACTAAATAGACTATACCATGGCACATAAAAAAGGTATACATATTCGACAACATATTAAAAAAGTGTTAATTTTTGGTTTAAAACCAAAGAAACATTGGGTGTACGAATATGAATTTGTCTTCTTTCAATTGAGTGTTTGAAATTTTGTTAACAAATGTCCTCTTTTTGTCAAGGGATAAATTACATCGACCATACAAGAAAATAGAAACTTGCAAACGAAATAGTTTGTGTAAATCAAATGAAAAGAGAGAAAGTTCACAAAAATATTTGTTGCTTTCTATCAAGTTGTGTGTTCTTTCAATAAGAAAATTGTCATGTGAAAGCATATTGTAATTTTATTAATTTGTTATAATTTATTGAATTTGATGGATTTTAAAAAAAAATTGACAAAAGTTCATTAGGTACTATTTCATGAAAAAGGAATAAGGATAATTTCAATACCCAAAGGAGTTAGCAAAGAGTTCAGCAAAGAGGGTGCGTAACAACTAGTTATAAATCAGGTACAAATTCCAAATTATGTCAATATTTATAGTTTTTAACCACGACATTAATGTTCACACCAAAGTTAGTCTAAAAATGTTTTTTAATAAAACGAGTATGACTCTTTCCAATTGGTTGGAAAAAAACCACAACATAGGTTGTCGAAGCCGACAACTCACATAGGTTTCAATACAAACAATCGATAACAAGCATGAAATTCACGTCTATTCTTCGCGCTTGGGTTAGATAAGTCGAAAATTCTCTGGGCTTTTGTAAAAGTACTTATCTGTTATCGCATTAAACACGTTAACTGTTAAGTCGTGTTTTTTTTTTATTAAATTCCCTTGGGGATTGGGGAAAACATACGTGGTGTGGTAAAATCATTTTTCAGGTAATTGTGGTATATTTTATTTGTTACTGAAGAAGTAAATGTTTTGATAGCTTTTTGTTGGTGTAATTTATATGTAAGAACTTAGATTAATATGAAAAATGTCTACATTTGTATAAAGAAGAAGCCTATGTTTTAGTAGCTTTAATTTTTTAACTTTCCAAAAAGTTATCAAATCATTTTTTTTATTAATTAAAATATTGAAGAATTAATGGAGGAATAAGTAGTTTATAAATTTTGAAAGACACCAATATTATTTTAGGTCTTAAATCAAAACTATGTTTTGATGTGAAATTTTTTTTGGTCATTAAAATAAGGAAGTATTTCCTTTATTTTCAAGTATCGATTTCGAAAAATACCAATGATTTGGTTCGATAAATATGTGTGCCGATTTATCGCTGAGAATTTTTCAATATCGCTCATCCCTAAAATCAAAGCATTATGCGAGGAACTTTTAAACTTTAAATTATAAGTTTTAACATTGCTTTTCATTGCTAAATAGGGTATACATTTGAACAAGAAGTGATTAAACCCCTTTTTTAATTATTATTAATGTTTATTTTCCAATAAATCCACCGCGGAGATTCTGAACGTCAAAATAACGAAACAAGTCTCACGAATGTAAAAAATAATCGTGTAATCACGAGGATACGTACCTGTCAAAAAGACGAATAACGAAACGAACGAAAAAAAGAATCGTGTAATCAGGCTCTTATGTAGTTAAGATTTTGCTGAGGTCTTTGATGTAATTCAAAAAGAAATGCATATTGCCTACTGTACGAATATGAGTTTGATTGACTGTACATATGTATGTACACAGATTAGAACTCACTAGTGTCGCCGTGTTTCGAAATTCGACACTTTCAATTTCGCAAACAATTTGTTTGAAATTATTGAAGGAAAAAAACTATATTTTTTTTTAATTTAATTTTTTTTTTTAAAAAAAGCACAGTGTTCGACGGTACAAGAAACAAAAATGACCCATAATGTGTAAATGTATGTCTCAAGTATATTCTGCACATCTCCGCAATTGTGGCTTTCTAACCATATAAAATTTATCAAAATCGGTCAAATACTTTTTGAGCAAATGGTATTACAAAATTTATTTAAGGCTATTTATATCAGTAAAACCCGGATAAGTGCATCACCATAAATGCCTCGTTTTGAGAGGTACTTATGCGGGTTGTGCAGTTATAAAAAAATCCGTTAAGTGCGCATAAGCACTTATCCCTATATTTACAAAACTTTAAAAAAAAAAATGACAATAAAAAAACCTTTAATGTTACTTAAAAAATAAGAAACAACATTACATCATGTGACTAGTATCGGTAACATTTTAAAAAGGAAGCGCTAGATGAAAAGAAGCTTTTGTCTTTTTCTGCTGATTTCAATTGTGTACTTATAAGAATTTTTTCAAGTAAATTTCAATAAAAGGCAATTAAGTGGGGAAGGCAGTTAAGCGAAAGGCACTTATTAGATGAGTTTTATACGAAAAATTCCTCAAAACTTTGGTTCTAAAACATAAAAGGTACTTAAACGGATTAGGCACTTATGCGATAGGCACTTATCCGGGTTTCACTGTAATTATTATTATATATAGATAAAACGAAATACACCTGTTTTATTTATGGAAAAAAAGGATGACTTGGATTTTTATTAGAACTTTCGCATTAAGTCTAATGAGAGTGTTGCGGTGTAACGGCTGCAAAACAGCCAAACCATACTTTTTGACCACGATGAAGGGTTGGTAGAGTTGAGGTAGAACTATAATAATCGGATGCTGTTGGAAGCTTATGTCAAAACTGACCGAAAAGTAACCTTCCGAAACGTTAAATGCACAAGTAACCCGTAATATAATGTAGTAGCCTGTGGCCTATGTAGTGCGATGGACTGTCATGCCAGAGGTCTCGGTTCAATACCAGCCGCTTCCACATTAAGTTTTTTTTTCCGGGCTACTGCCTCTTGCGAGGAATTGACAAATCCTCCAAGAGTATCTCTAGTCATAGTGAAGTGCCGCTCACCTTAGCCGTTCGGATTCGGCAATAAACTGTAGGTCCCCTTCATTCCTGCAGTCACGCACACAGGGATGGTTGAGAGTTGTATAAGTCATTAGGTCCTGGTTCTTCATGAGCCGTTGTGCCACCAAATTTAATTTAACCCGTACGTAATACAAATTCAGTGCCGCATCCATTGACGTAATATATTTGAACTGCTAGTACCCAACTTCACTCGTGCTCCAGTTTACAGCAGCGTTCTTGGTACCCAGTGGTCATTGCAGGAAGCTCACTTTTCAAATACTTATGTAATAATACACTATATTGCATTAAAAAAACCAATGTGAATGATCACAAAAACTTGTTCGATGAAAATTTACCAAAATTGTTTAATTCAAAGACCAATATTACGAAAAAATTAAAACAATCAAAAAAATTATTATTCAATTTAATTAAAAACGAACTTTCGTGGGTGCCATCTTCTTTTTTTTAGTGTTCGACGTCTGTTTATAGTAACGAATGTGGCCGATCAGTCCCAACAGCGCGCGCTGCGATTTCGTGGACAATTTTTTGTGTGAACGAAGACCAAGTCTCCCAATTTAAAATGATCGCATTTGCCGTCTTAAGAACTCATCCAGAAGGCATCTTTTTTTTAAATGAAACAAAAAAAAATGAAAAAAAGGCCTTTTCGCAAAAAGATCAAATCTTTTCCAAAATAAAAAAGGCATCGGTGAATTAGAAATCACAGTCACAGTTATACCCGTTATTGGAAAATCACATTTTAGCCCATCTCTATTTAAATGTGTTTGGAAATGAAAAACTTAAAAATATTGCAGTTGGCCATGCTAACGATGGATGAAATTATGTTATTAGATTAATTTTACTAATAAACTTAAATAATTTATAATTATACCCATTTGTATCAAAGCAAACATAAATTCTTTTTTTTTTCAGTGCCAGCTCCAGCTGTCAGTTCACTTACGAAGGAGCGGTCAACTCGAGGAGCGCTCTTTTCTTCCGAAAGCAAAAGTAAACGAAAACTTCACGGTAAAAGTACATTGCTTGTTCGATTTAAAGAGATGAATTATTTCCTGTAGAGGCCCAGGGTAACTGGCTAAACAGAATAGAATGACGGAACTGAAGCCGCAGACGGAACTGGAAAAGCTGTCAAAAAGTGTCGTACGTTATTTTTTATTACATGTCCACAATGGAGCTGTACAGCTTTGAAAGTATTTTGAAGAAAAACAAAAGAATATTCTTGTGTACAAGCTCAGAATTCACATTTTTTTGTTTCCAATAATTTTCCTTTTAATAAATAATTTTTTTCGCGATACCAATAGCCACAATATTTTTTTCCGACCCAAAAAGTTGTTTTTATTCCCAATTTGAAACGTCAAAAGTGCCGTACGTGAAAAGTTAAAAGTTGGTGAACTCTTAAGTCTGCGTCTGTAGTTCCGTATGCGTCTACGTTCCGTTGTGTTCGTAACATTGAATTTGCGTGTATTCAATATTTTGACAGCTATTCCAGCTCCGGCTCCGTCTCCGTCTGCGTCACCATTCTGTTCAGCCAGTTAGTGTTACTGTACCACAGAGTACACATATTGAAGGTATTACCTTCCGAATTTAATTTTTTTAGTTTTGTGCATATTTTCAGAGATAATATTCGAAGAGACAATTTACTTCTATTTTGTTATTGTAAATTAAGGAGCTTCTTCATCTCTCTTGAATAGCCATATCAATTCTGATAGGCAGGTCACTGGGATTCTCAAAGTTGTGCAATATATAACCTTGAATATGTGTATTGTGGGTGTCGCTGTATACTGAACGTACAGTTTCTTTTTGTATCTTGTCTTATTATCCCCGATTATCCAGACGCCACGCAACCAAAAATCACCCGGACAGTCTTTCGTTCAAAACAACTTCCAGCGTTCTCATCCACGTATATGACATGATGGGATGACAAAAATAATCTTATAAACTTTGATTGGGATTTACTTAACTGCTTTCTTAGCTCTAAGCAGCAGAGATTAGCAAGAGTTATTCTTCCTCTGAACTGAGCGCTAATATCGTTATCTGAGTTGATAGTAGAGCATGAATATAAAAAAAACTACTGACATCACGCTTTGTTCTTTCGATTTTGTCAATATCTTTGGGGTTATGCAAGTAATTGGACGGACTTTTGACAGATTGTGCGTGTGCGTCTAGTGTGGACGGCAGAGTTTTGCAATATTCTTTCAGGAACGAAGTTGCATAACAGCGTATTGCCGTGACTGAATGCATTTATGACATCAGAGGTATCGGCAGGCTAGCCGTTTTGGTGATTTTAGTGGTTTTTAACTCATCAGTTAACGACAAAGTAATCTGTCTTTGAATTATTTGAGTATATCTATAGCAAATTTTTTAGCAATATTTGAGGCAAGAATTAATGGTAAGGTTTAAAATTCCTTAAAATCTATAAAAATCGACATTATCAACTGGTTGAGAAGTCATTATGTCATTTGTATATGCAACTCTGGTCCTTCTATGCAGTGGCGTTAAGCTGCATTTGTTTGCCGGGACTCATTGTCAAACCAGTGCTCTCTTGTGAAAGTAAACTCTATGCACGATGGCTTCTTGGCAATGTTTGCACTGGTTCTTAATACTTAAAGCGTCACAAACATTATCGAACATGGCGAACAGTTTTGTGTGAAATCATTTCTACGTGAAAAGTTTCACGTATGTATATAAGGTACACTTTTATCAGTTCTGTTGGCCGTCTGTCAAATACAATATTTTCATCTCAAATCCAGATTAAATTTTCTTTAAATAAATAAATGATATTTGGTACACATTTTCGATCAAACACACCCCCGGTCCAAGCCCGCTGACAGCCATTTAATATCAAACATTTTTGTGAGGATTAGTTTGACAGTTTGCATCACAAGCCATCAAACAAAAAACAGACTGAGTGTAAATGCGCATATACTATCAGTCGTGGGCGAAACTGTCATACATAATCGATAATGTGTACAAAGCTTAATGCTGGTGACATAATGACTTCTCAAAAGGATTTTCGAGACTCGATCGGAGATCCGATCCCATTGGTCTCCTGCAATTATACAGCCGTCCGATGTAAAAATTTCTCGCAAAATGTTCTTGTTTTTTTTTCATTAAGTGATCGGGATCGGGATGTCCGCATCCTTACATCTTCGCACAATGAGACATTGCTCCGAGTCAATGTTGGCCCTTTTGAGCGTATGGAAGAATGTCTTGCTTCTATCGCAATATGGTAATTTATGTTGACATAGTTGAATGATCTGGAAATCTCCTTGTCATCTTGTGAATTTTGAGATATAAAAACTGTTACCTACTGATAACTACACTGTCTCACCCCTCACAAAAGTCGGACAGCATGAAAAATTTGTTAAAGGTAGTTTAGTAAAGGCCATGATTTCGGATTTTACGTCCAAAGAAGTTTTCTTCTGCTATAGCTTATCGTTAAAATCACTCAATGGAAAATTTTAGGCCGTAAGCGAATTGGGTTAAAATCGTGTTAAATTTTATCCGAAGATTAATTTTTAACACTAGTGAAGTAAATCTGTACGTAGAAATGTCAAAAATTAATCTAGGATAAAATTTAATCGAAATTTTAAAGGAATTCGCACACGAATGTCGCACTTTTGACACTTGTCTGTTTCGGTGCAGAAGCTCGTAGAACGTAGAACCAGTCTTTTTATTCGACTACACATGACCTAAAGAATAAAAATAAATTTGATATGGCACAACAGCTCATGAAGAACAAGGGTCTAGTTACCTATACAACTCTCAACCATTCCTGTGTGCGTGTCTGCAGGAATTGAGGGGGACCTACAGTTTATTGCTGAATCCGAACGGCTAATGTGAGCGGACTAGAGATAATCTTGGAGGTTTTGTCAATTCCTTGCCAGATGCCAGTAGCCTTTTCTATTTTAAAAATTATTAGGTGGCGACGCTGGGGATCAAATCTAGACCTCTGACATGACAATCCATCGCACTAACTATCAGACCACGGCTACTACACATGGCCTATTGAGACTTAAAATTCCATTCTTCAACATCAGTAAATCCATTCTAATTTCATAGCTTGACGGGAAATAACCCTGACACCAACGGCAAGAATCCCAAACTGGAGCACAATCAAACTTTAGTATAACTCCAAGGATGGGGAGCCCGACGAACCGTTGTTTATAGGCCTGAGCTCCAAATATTGCCTTAGTAGTAGCACACATAAGGTGTTAACCAATCATAATAAGTAGTTCAGACTGATCCAGCGCCAGCGTTGGTTCTATAAGAAGGAATACGTCCGCTGCCACCTAGTCTGGATAAAGGAGTAGTGCCTTAGTTGAAACGGTCCTCCTCCTCCTCTCTCATCCGACAACAGGGATTTAAATTCCAAACTTGAAATTCTAAGAACCCGATATTCACGAGGTTCGTTTTGGAAAAAAAAAAACTCTATAAGTCTAGAACCCTATATCTGGTTTCGACTGTGAGAGTCACATGATAACAACCAAAACTGCAAAAGTGTTTGACATAGGTACTTTTATATTGTTATTTTTTTTTGTGTTTATTTAATTCAAACTTTTCGATAGACGACAGTCTCATAGTAAACAAAAAAACAACTTTTTTGAGGGGAAAACCAGGTCTTATGACAGCCAGAATGTACATATTATGTACAATTTGTTTGAAATTTTGCAAATCAAATAAAATGTTTTGTTTATTCAAATGTTACAGATTCCGTTTCGTTTGCACAAAATAATTTTTGTACATTTTTTAAAACTGTTGCTTAAAACAGTTTCATTTCTTTGTACAAGAACCAGAAAATATTTTGCCAACACAATATCTACATTATAGAGCAAAGAAAAATAAGAGCAACAAAATGTCAAACTTAAAAACATGTCAACAATTCTGAATTTTTTTTTTTTTTTTTTTTTTTTTTAATAATACAAATTCTATATACTACTGACATAAATCAGCCAAGTAGAAGACTTAGCACTATTAACATTGAAAATGTTTATAGGATCGTTTTGACAGAGTTGTGGTGTTACTAAAATGATTAAATGAAATAAATTCAATAAATCAGAAATGAACTCCAGCGTATAGGGCATCACAACGAAATTTTTGGTTGGTGTTACTAATGAAATGACCGAAATGATTGAAATGAACACATGAACGTAGAATATGAAAAATGAACTCCAGCGTATAGGAGGACAACTATCAAATTTTTGGTTGGTGTTACTAAAACATCACTAGAATGATAAAAATAAACAAACGAACACAAGCGATGAATTATAGCAGGCGTCGGCAATAGGTATACGGGGAAAAAACGAAGAAAGAAAAGTATTGTTCGTCGTCAACGGGCAAGCTTCAGTGGAGAATGGTCATGAAACTCAAAAAGAGAAAAAAAACAACAACAAGGTATTCAGAAGAAGACAAATGAACAAACAAGGCAACCAACAAAAGTGGATAGGTATTCTGCCAGATTTTTGTATGTTGTAGGTATTATGTGTGTATGCATCTACATAGTTATGGAGGTAGGTAGGTTGTGATTTTGTGAAAATAAAAAAGATAGGTATGTATTTTTATTCCATACAGAATACAATCCGGTCTTATAAGAAAGGCCAGTGATGCAGTTGAGTGTGCAAGCAGGGGTAGAGATTGCTTGAAATCGATATTACCTATGTAATATGTAGGACAACCAAAAATATGCCAGAGCATGTTTTTTTCTAGCAACACCATTAAGACGAGATTAGATTAGAAATCAGTTTTATAAGAAATACTGTCTTTCAAGCGCCATGTTTCGTCGAAAATGCATACTTTTTGTATATATACGTTTAACGTGCGCATATTTTGCCGTATTTTTGTATATTTTTCATTAAAATCATAACTTGTACAGTGTCTTCTAATGTTTATTCAATAAATAATAAAGGTCTGGGGTAGGCATTACCAAAAAATTTAAACATAACTTCAGGTTATGGCGAAAAAATTGGCATTAAGGAAATTTGGGTTGGAGTTTTTGTTTTTTTTATTCGACTCGAACAATTTTATTCAATTTTGCAATTTAGTGCTTCTAAATATTTTAAGGCCGTGTATGAATTAAATTAAAATTTCGAATAAATTTTATCCGAAGTTAAAATTTAGTATATAGTTTTAGTTTTATGTAAATCTATATGCTTCCTTAATATACCTATTAAGCTAGCAAAACTTCTAAACTGCTCAACATAATCAATTGAAATAAAAACTAGAACTTTGTGCTTTTTGTGTGCTATTATTGTGTGGCAGTCCCGATTTTTGTAGCAAAACTTCTAAACCGCCCAGCATAATCAATTGAAAGAAAAACTAAAATTTGGCGCTATTTTTGTGCTATTATTGTGTGGCAGTTCCGATTTTTGTGCTAGCATACTTTTGTTTAATGTTTTGCTACAAAAAAACTATGCAAACACAAAAATCGGGACTTCCGCCCAAAATAGCACGAAAAGAGCACAAAATTTTAGTTTTTATTTCATCTGATTATGCTAAGCGGTTTAGAAGTTTTGCTAGCTTAATACTAAAGTACCATCTAGATTTACATAAAACAAAAACTATGATAGCACAAAATTCTAGTTATGGTTTCAATTGATTATGCTAATATGTATTGTATATGCTAGCTTTATAGACGTTTAGATGTATATCGTTCTTTTTAATCCAGTTTTTAAAAATACATTACATAGGTATACATACCTACATAGAATATATTTTTACAAGCAATAATGAGCGTATTTTTGTGAGTTTTGATATCAGATTAAAAAAAATAGAAAAGTACGATGGGGTTAGTTAAAGAAAATTAACAAGATTTATTGTTTGCCAAATGGAAAGTGACATTAAATACCTACACTTAGAAACTTCAAAACTTATAATGGTGTTTGAAACAGCTTATTACGTTTTAATTTAGCCAGTTCAGGTTTCTCAAGCTTACTGATATCTCAGAGATCTCAGCAATCTCAGAGATCTGAGCAATCTCAGAAATCTGAACGTAATTCCTCAGTTTCCTCACTTTTGCTGTCAAAAAACTGAGACTGATAGTTTTTGGATTCGCTTGCTCAATTATTTTTTGTCGCAGTTGATTAATTAATAAAAAATAGATGGAAATTGATTTTGACTTCTAGGGGAGAAATTTTGTTCAGGTTTCTCCTTCTGCTCAGTGGAGCTGACGGAGCTTGCTCAGTGATATCTCAGTGAGATCTTAGCAACGTGAAATGGCTAATTAATTTGTAAAGATTGTAAAGATTAGTCATGTTTTTTGTTTATCTAGCAAAATAAAGTCATTTTCAATGTCCCCATGGTTACTCTATGAGTGAAATCTGTAAATTTTTTTGGTGAATTTTGGTGCGGAGAATTTTGACAAGGGTCAAAATTTGTATTAGGTATTTCGCTGTAAAGCTTTGATTTTACATCTAAAATCACTTTAAACTTCTATAAACTTTTTATTTTGTGGTGAAAGGGGAAAAATAAATATTGCTTCCTTAACAAGATTGCTTTATAAACAAAAAATTACTAACAAAAATGTTCATAAAAAACAGTAACAGAATTTTTAAGGATCGATATACAAAAATCCGTTGCACTAGAAATTTTTACATCGGTTTACTGATGTGTTGGTCAGCCATTTTTGTAATATTAGTTGCGTTTTATTGAAAATTTAAATCCCGGTAGCAACCACAGAGTAATAGAGTTCCTCCTACTTATTTTCAATAGTTCTGGCGAATAAAGTGTTAAAATTCGAAGAAAAAAAAAATTTGTATGCTAACTTCACGCAGCAAGGACTTTTTTGAGAAAAAGAGTTCTGAGCATGTTTTTCAACTTAAAACCAAGAGTTCTAGAGTTCCTGATGGGTTTTAGAAAGAGTTCTGCAAAATTGGAAAAGTTAGGTGCCCATTGACTAGAACCAAAAATTTTCAAAATCCAAAAAAGTCAGAAAAAAAGGAGTTCTTATTAGAGTTCCCGATAGCAAACAAAGAGTTCTAAACATTTTCCGTATAACTTTTTTTTCTAAAACTAATTTTTCAAAAGTTATTCGATGATTTTTTTGGATTTTGTAATTTTTTGTTCCTAAATTTTCGAATAAATTTTGAAAAACTGGTTTTGCAAAAAAAAAATTTATTAGGAAAATGTGTTTGCTATCGGGAACTCTCATTTTTTATTCAATTTTGAACAATTATTTTGCTAACTTCACATGACTTGTGATTGAGACACAATCTACGCTACAATGTTCAAGTCCATAATCTGTCCACTTTTATGTTCACTTATTTACTTGGCTTACTTATCGGCACTTTTGGTTTTTGTTAGTTTTCACCAAGGGAAATTTTATTGCTATAACTATAAAATTGCCAATAAAACACCCCTATTATAATTTTTTTCTTCTCGAGCAATCCTTTTTAAGGTTAAAGATTTACCTGACACTATATAATTTAACCACTCACCGCTGTTATGAAATGAAACCCTCAACTGAAGATTCTTTATAATATAAAATAGCCATCGTCATAACATTCGTCGGTCTTAAAGCCGGTGCGTCTGTTCAACTGTTCGTCCACTGTAATTTGAGATAGAGCCTAACCAAAAGGAAAGATTTGCTTTAAATTTGGTACAAAGCATTATGGTATGTACTTAGGTATTTCGTTAGAGGTAAAATGTGAAATTTTCATGTGAGATCAAATCAAATCAATTAAATTTTCTCCTGTATGGCCAAAGCAGTTGTGAGAAAATAGCTTTTCAGTTTTTTTGACAAAAAAATTCGTATTGCGGAAATAGTATTTTGGCGTTTTTGGGAAGATATGCTGTTAACATTTTTAAATAATTTTAGGAATTTATTTTGACATAACAAACTTGACATTACGATGTCACACGAAAAAAGTGAGTCCCGCAATTCCGTCTGTCCATCTGTATATGTGTGTATGTCTGTATGTCTGTCTGTAACTCGGCCTACAGCCTAAACCACTGAAGCGATTTTCTTCAAACGTAGAGCATAAGATTTTTGGATGATTCCCTAGAGGGGAAATCGAGATTTTTTTTAGCTCAAAAAATATAGGTACTTGCCATAGGACCATTTTAAAACAAGTTATTTATCTCAAAAACAGCTCTAACGATTTTTTTAAAATTTTTTTTTTAATTTTTTTTGTGTACTAGTAGTAATATGGTTTATGTTTTGGTGAAAAAAAATTACCAAAAACCATTATTAACGGTACCTGCCATAGACCCGTTTTTTTTTTTTTTATTTTCGATTTTATCATTAACCGCTTAATCGATTTCGATCAAAATTTTTACTTAAGAGGTTCTATCAAGTGTGAATAATATTGCTTACAAATATTTTCAAAAAAATATTTTTTGGATTTTTAAAAAAAAGTTAAAATTTTTTTTTTTTAAATCAATTTTTCGATAACGGGTCGATGAATATTTTTGAAATTATGGTTTTAGCTGTATATTATTATATTCTTAAAAATGGCATAAAAATTTTTTTTTCTAAAAAATTTCAAGAAATTTTATATATAAAAAAAATTATTTTTTAAGAAAACCGCTCCAACGATTTTTTAAATTTTTTCTGAAAAAATTCACATATTTTAAAGAATTGAGATGGCGTTCTTCATTCTGAGATTAAAACATTTTAAGTATTTATTTTATTAATTTAAAGAACGTATTTCATGCTTTTTGTTCTATATTCAAATTTCCATTCTTCAATTTATTAAATGGATAAATATGTACATATACATATAATTATTAATGGTGTGTTTTATATTACAATCAATCTTTAAAATTATAAGAAACTTTTACTACAAGAGCAGGTTCGTGCGACCCAGTCGTGCATTTTATTTTAGTTAATTTAATACCGATAAAAATTGAGATACCTATTCACATTTTATTGATAGGTAGAAGAAGCCTTCCACATGATTTCAAACTTGGCTCAATCTCAAAAAATCCTAGATTAATAGATAATGTCTTTTCTAATTAACATATTGAACAGTGTTCCAAAAAAAAATACTTTTTTTCTATTGTTTACTGGTCTACTATTTCTAAGAAAAAGTTAAGTGCAGCTGGTAAAATTTAATTTTTTCAAAAACTAATACCTAAAGATTTTACATCGGGTTTTCAGTATTTGACTAAGAATTGTTCAAAGCACTGAAAATTAAAACAACTGTTTTCGGCTGAAAAGCCTTTTATTATTTTGCCAAATACAAACTTATTTAATTTAATAAAATTAATTAAAATATGAAACACGACACTTTGATTTTAACACACTTTATTATTTCAGTTGGCGATTATTGATGATTGATTGAATAGTTTGACGTTTTGCATTCGGAGACCAAAGATAATAGGTTGTATGTGGTTTGGATTTGGAAGAGTGTTTACTTTCAAGCGTAAGCTTTCAAGCGCTTTGATAGCGATCTTAACCAAAATTTAGGACTTTTTGTAAAAATTCCTGGACTTCAGATCTTCTTAACCATTCTTCTTTAGGAAGAAAAGTGAGAGGACTTATTTTATTTCAAATCGCATATTCTACAAGCTTTGCACGATATACTTTTCTATTGCGTTTATCGTATAAAAGCTATAGGTGAGCGAAATAGACGGTGCGGTACCTATGGCAACCCCAAATTGATAGACGGACAATTCACCGCCACCGCCGCCGGCCGCCCCCGATTGAGCACTGGATCTCTAAGGGCCATTTGCTGAAACGAAACTTAAATATTTATTTCGAACATAAGAGCTTATGTGACAGTTTACGCTGAGGAAAAAGTAGAACATAAGCGCTTAAGTTGAACATAAATATTTAAGTTTCGTTTCAGCAAATGGGCCTTAGTGCTGCCATATAAATCCTGAATATTTCAGTGCCGTAGTATGTAAGTCGATACCAGATTTTTCGTGTTGGAAGAAATGGTTAATTCACAATGAAAATTCATTTATATTGTTTTCAATAATAAAAATTAAAAATCGTGCTCTTTTTTAGCGTATTTAACCATTTGCATTTTATTTAGAAGATTGTGGAGAAAAACAACTTTTTGCCAAAAATAAAACAAAAAAAAAATAATAATTAATTAAATAAATTAATAGAAAATAATTTAAAAATACTATTTTTATTAGAGGAAGGCAATTTTTTCATGTGTTTATTGTGTGTTCCATTGTGAGTTGTGACCACATTTTTAATCAAAAAGAAACAGGCCATATTTTAATAATTAACACTACATATGTATTACTTATCTGTAGGTGCAGTGTATAAAAGTTTAAAGAATGCCAACGAACTACCCGAAACGAAATTTCCAAGCACTGAAAAGGCTGGTGGTAAAATGTCTAACGGTGAAATCTCGCACTGAAAAGTCCTGCTTCGAAAAACTATAATATTTTCAATATCCCAACTTATAAAACTTGTCATCAAGTTTGAGTTTTCGAAAACTATAAGTTATTCTGTAATGCAACCATATCACTTCCAAAATGTGGAAATTCTAGAATATCCAGTTGAAATTTTAAATTTCTCAGCATTATTGGTATACAAATCCGAAATGGTTATAGTTTTCATAATTCATTCTGGACTTTTATCACTGTCATGCATAAATAAATAAATTTACTGGAAGTAAAAATAATTGTCTTCCTTTATTGATAATTTATAACTCATTTTATTTTTTGGCTCGGCTCTGAAACTTCTCTTGACAAAAAAAAAAAACTGCCATAAATATTTGCCTATTGAGACCCAATTAAAACCAGTTCATTCATCAGAGGCATCAGGCAGTGTTTAAACCAACCATATATTTACTTATATACCTTTCCACAAAATATAAAAAATAACTTATTAAAAAAAATCAGTAGAAAAAAGCATCAATAATTTTTGAACTGCCCCAAGGAGAAATATTTTTCCATCGTGCATTAATAATCTCATTTTTATACAGAACCACACTTTTATATGGACGCAGAAAACAAAAACAAAAAACACTGACTTTGAATTCAGAGTAAAGTTAAAATAAAAGGCAAGGTATTAATATAGGTAAGGCAATTTCTGCCCCCGGATTTAAAAACTGCCCACTTTCAACTAGTAGCAGTGCATGATGCGTGAAATTTGCCTCAAAAATCGAAAATAAATAATATAAGTTCATTCAACCGTTCAATCAATGATTACCAATCGAAGAGAATAATAACAGAGGTACCCAACCCACTCACCCCAGCCCATATAAAATTTTTATGAAGCAACAAACAAAATGAAGAAAAAAAAAACAAAAAAATCCAATAAATTTCCGGTCATAAATCCTTGCACGATTGGAATTTTAAACGTTCACTATAACTCACATCGCAAAAACACAAAAAAACTATAAGGTAACCCAACTATATAGTATTATACAACAGCCCACTATAATATAGTCCTAGAGGGTAGTTTATTGTTGTTTTGTTACTTTTGCGGGTGATATTTTTAAACTATCGTCATCTATCGAAAACCATTTTGTCCATTGATATCCGATCTGACACGGGACAATGCATTTGTTCAATGCCATCCGTCATCCATAAATGTTTGCAGAGCTTAGTCGTTTGTCACGAAAACCATCAGGGGTATGATGTGCATTTCATTAGGAAAGGATAAGGGCAGTGCTATCCTTTTGATTTTCATATAACACAAAAGGGTACAAACATATGTTGGGGATTTTCTGGCTCTGGGTCTTTTATTCTTTAACTCATATTTTATACGGTTGAAAGAGTTTAGAATTTTTGTTTTTCATGTACCTACATAAAATCCAATCAGAAAAAGTAGATAAAACTATATATACTGTTCTTCTTTCAATGTCTTATGTATCCTGTCGGTGAGGATTTTCAAGCATCATCATGACAGATTGGAAAATCATTTTAAAGCTAATCCTCGCATTCAAAAACAAGTTCTTTAAATTAATAATTTTTGAGAAATCAAATTTCATAGTAAAAATTTTGGAAAATAATTTTGATTTTTTTTTTCAAGTTGAATTTACAGAATTTTGCGAAATTAAGTGCCAGTTTTTTTAATATTCAATATACTCTTTTGAATTTCTATAGTTAAATACTTAAAACGAATTAGTTTTTGAGAAATTAAAAAAAAAAAAAAAAAAACAAAAAAAAAATACTTCACCCCAAAAAACCCATTATCTTTTTATCTTTATCTTTTTTTTTTTTTTAATTTCCAAAAAAAAAAAGATTTTAACATCTAGTTTTTAGTATTTATGATTAAGAATTGGCGAGGGCATTGAATAGTAAAAAAAAAAAAAACAGTGGTAATCAATTAGGCAAAATTTTGAAGAAAAAACAACTTGATAACAAAAATTGACAATTATTTTCAAAAAATTTGCCCATACAATTTTTTACTTAGAATTATCCCGGGAATCATTCCCTTTAATATAAAGCACGAATTAGGGTACACCCAATTCCACAAGCTAAGACTAAGCTTCATTGCGGAACACAATTTTTCTGATCAATTGATTTTGGCCCCATTCACAGAAATTTAGAGGCAACCGGTGCTCAATTCCACCCCAGGCTGAATATTGTAAGCCTTGAATTCAAGATCTTAGTGGAAAAATTTAAAAGTGGACGTATAAAGACCAATTTTTGGATCTTCTTCAACCAATACCAATACCTGGAACGGATACAATATTCTCTTCTCTTCAATAGGCCACTCTTCTGCATCTTGGTACAACTGCATTTTGCAAAGAGAATAAGAAAACGATCAGCAATAGGTACGCCAAAGGCCGAATGGCTATCTCAGAAGCGCCATTATGTCGGGTGAAATATGGTATAAGTGCTTTATAAGTTCGGCGACCAAAATCAAATTTATAAAATTTGGTAAATATTGTTGAAAAGCTTTTGGGTATATTTTCGGATAAAATCAGTATTCCCACGCATACCCGCCTTCCTTTGGACAGGCAATCCGTATTGTTTTATTTTTGTTTTTGAAAGAAGAGATTCTTGGTATACCTACAGAGGTTGTAAGCTTAAATTTGATCATATTTTAAACCATTTAGCTCAAAATGCTTTTTGCAATAAATTAGGGTTGCCGCGATATTTGTATCCTGTTAAGCAGAGGAATATTAACATTGAAAATGTTTATAGGATCGTTTTGAGAGAGTTGTGGTGTTACCAAAATGATTAAATGAAATAAATTAAATAAATTCAATAAATCATAAATGAACTCCAGCGTATAGGGGCATCACAACGAAATTTTTGGTTGGTGTTACTAAAGAAATGACTGAAATGATTGAAATGAACACATGAATTTAGAATATGAAAAATGAACTCCAGCGTATAGGGGGATAACTATCAAATTTTTGGTTGGTGTTACTAAAACATTACTAGAATGATAAAAATAAACAAACGAACAAGCGATGAATTACAACAGGCGTGGGCAATAGGTATACGGGGAAAAAACGAAGAAAGAAAAGTATTGTTCGTCGTCAACAGGCAAGCTTCAGTGGAGAATGGTCATGAAGTATATTCAAAAAGAGAAAAAAAAACAACAACAAGGTAAAGGTAGGTTGTGATTTTCTGAAAATGAAAATGATAGGTATTTATTTTTATTCCATACAGAATACAATGCGGTCTTATAAAAAAGGCCAGAGATGCAGTTGAGTTTGCAAGCAGGAGTAGAGCTTGCTTGAAATCAGTATACCTATGTAATATGTAGGACAACAAAAAATATGCCAGAGCATGTTTTTTTCTAGCAACACTATTAAGACGAGATTAGATTAGAAATCAGTTTTAAAAGAAATACTGGGCCCTACCAATAATCAAATTTAGTTACGACTTAAATATTTCAGTAAAATGAATCATAATTGAATGGGCTATAAATAATAAACCGTGCATGGTATTACCTAAATATTTACGTGGACTATAAATAATGAACCATATTTCAACTGACTTCAAAAAATTGAGAATATAATGTACCTATGGTTAATAATTTAGGATCCATAACGGTAAGGTTAATTTCACTGCAATATTTAACTAAATTTGATTATTAGTAAGGCCCACTGTCTTTTAGGCGCCATGTTTCGTTAAAAATGCATATTTTTTGTATATTTACGTTTAACGTGCATATTTTGCCGTATTTTTATACATTTTTCATTAAAATCATAACTTGTACAGTCTCTTCTAATGTTTATTCAATAAATAATAAAGGTCTATGCGTAGGCATTACCAAAAAATTAAAACATAACTTCAGGTTATGGCGAAAAATTGGCATTAAGGAAATTTGTGTTGGAGTTTTTGTTTTTTTTTTTAATTAACCTATTTTTGAGTTGGTTAAATCGACTCGAACGATTTTATTCAATTTTGTAATCTAGTGCTTCTAAATATTTTAAGGCCGTGTGTGAATTGAATTAAAATTTCGAATAAATTTTATCCGAAATTAAATTTTGAAGTTTGTACGTACACATACCTACAGATTCACCTCACTAATGTCAAAAATTAAATTAATCTTCGGATAAAATTTAACGCGATTTTAACCCAATTCGCACACGGCTTAAACAATAGATATAGATAGCTTTTGAAAATTTAGAAAATATTAACCCAAAAGTAAAAAAATAATGTTCCCAGTAATTCTGACTTTTTAACATTTCTTTCGTTGAAAGGTACTACCAAAATTTTTGTTAGCCACGAGAGCAAGATCGTGTAAATTTTGTTTTTTATTTTTGATATAATTAATGTCTTAAATAAACGATTCACCATTATAAAAATAAATGCATGTACCTATTTCAAATAGGTTTTAATGGCTTTTAGCCCCAGAAAATTGACGTTATGTTCAACAATCTCACTTGTACACTACATATTTTTTGTTTTGTTTTTAGATTTAACGTGTATAAAGCTAGCATATACACATTAGCATAATCAATTTAAAACATAATTAGAATTTTGTGCTCTTTTTGTGCTATTTATGTGTGGAAGTCTCGATTTTTGTGCTAGCATATAGTTTTTGTTTTATGTAAATCTATGCTACTCTAATATTAAGCTAGCAAAACTTCTAAACTGCTCGACATAATCAATTGAAATAAAAACTAGAATTTTGTGCTATTATTGTGTGCCAGTCCCGATTTTTGTAGCAAAACTTCTAAACCGCCCAGCATAATCAATTGAAAGAAAAACTAAAATTTGGTGCTATTTTCGTGCTGTTATTGTGTGGCAGTTTCGATTTTTGTGCTAGCATATAGTTTTGTTTTATGTTTTGCTAGCTTTATATGGGTAGTATATCTTTGCATAAAATAAACTATGCTAACACAAAAATCGGGACTTCCGCACAAAATAGCACGAAAAGAGCACAAAATTTTAGTTTTTATTTTATCTGATTATGCTAAGCGGCTTAGAAGTTTTGCTAACTTAATATTAAGGTAACATATAGATTTACATAAAACAAAAACTATACTAGCACAAAAATCGAGACTTTCACACAAAATAGCACAAAATTCTAGTTATGGTTTCAATTGATTATGCTAATGTGTATATATGCTAGCTTTATAGACGTTTAGATTAATGTAATTCTTTTTAGTGCAGTTTTTAAAAATACATTACATAGGTATACATACATATACATAAAATATATTTTTACAAGCAATATTGAGCATATTTTTAGGGCATAGGTATAATCATGTTTTTTTTTTTTTTTTTTTGAGCATATAATTACTTGTTAAGGGCATACATATATGTATGTAATTGATTTTTAAGGGCATAATTATAAGCGCTTAAAACTGTTTTTAGGGCATATTTTTGTTCGCCCTAATAGGTATGTGAGTTTTGATATCAGATTAAAAAAAAAACAACGATTTTTTTTGTTTGAATAGAAAAGTATGATGGGGTTAGTTAAAGAAAATTAACAAGATTTATTTTTTGCCAAATGGAAAGTGACATTAAATACCTACACCTAGAAACTTCAAAACTTATAATGGTGTTTGAAACAGCTTATTACGTTTTAATTAATTTGTAAAGATTGTAAAGATTAGTCATGTTTTTTGTTTACCTAGCAAAATAAAGTCATTTTCAATGTCCCCATGGTTACTCTATGAGTGAAATCTGTAAATTTTTTATTAATTATCTCAGATAATCAGCTCTCTCTTGTTTTTAAAGTTATCTTATATTTGGTTATATTGAAAAAAGTGTTTTCGAATTACTTTTTTCAAGTGCATGAGACCTTTAAAAAGCGGCAACTCTATATTTTTGTTCTAAGTAGCTACAGTTTTATTTCTCATTTGGCGCTAAGTTAAGGTCGAAAAACAGTGTGTTTGAAGAAATGTTGCCAAGACCACTTAAAATTAGGTAGGAAAGCCTCTATATTTTAATTTTCATATCTTAATGAGCTCTATAGTTTGAGTTTGGTATTAACTATTAACATTAAATCCCATAAACTAAGTTATGGTCGAAAAAATGCACTATAGAATTAACGCTTTTAGAACTTATGTAATATACCTATAATTTTGAATGTAGATGATGCTAATCGTTGCACCAATACGGACAGCAAGGGCGTATCCAGTGCCGAGATTTAGCTATTTCAGCGAGTGAGGTGAGATGACTCGCCTTACTCGCCGACTCATCTCACTTCATTCGCAAAAGTGATTTAGCTATTAAAGTGAAATGAGTAATTTCGAATCAAGTTTCGAACACATGAAATGTCATAAACAAAGGCTATCTTTTAATTCGTTGTCTTTGGTTTTGTTTGTTTGTGGTTTAATTTTTCAATTTTGTATTTTTATTTTAATTAAACTTTATCGAAAAACTTAGGAAAATAAAATTTAATTAATGTGTGACTTTATTGTGAAGTTAGTGTGCCCTACCCACTCCTAAACATTCTTCCAAAGTTTTGTAGTTAGTCCTCACGAAGTTGCGATGCTGAATTATATTTTTCAATTGTGTTAAAAAAATTTATACCTACAAATAAAATGTAAATAACAAATTAATAATGTTCATCAAATATCATTTTTACATAAATGTATGTTTGTATAAAAAAAAAACAAATCTTTTCTGTGCTGCATACTCATTTTTACCTATACATACATTGTTGTTTTGCTAGTTCGTTTCACATACGTGAATAGGTATGTTGAAATTCCTTTGAAAAAGAACACATACTTATGCAAAGTGGAAATTTACCAACACATACACCAAGTCACCGCTGAAACATCCGGCGAGTAAACTGACGTTTCATTTCACTCGCCTACTCACTCACTTTTACTAGCTAAATCGATTTTCAGTGAAAAATGAGTCATCTCACTCACTCGCCATTAGCTAAATCTCGGCACAGGATTCCGATAAGGGGGGGGGGGGGGGGGGGGTCAAACTCAAATTTCATTTTAAAGGATATTTTTAGCTATTTTAGTGCTTAGGTCTATTTTCTATTTTCTAATTTTGAATTTTCTTGTTTTTTTTTTTGTATGTACTCTCCATTTTATGACTCTATATGCTATCCAGCTTTGAAAGTAAATAAAAGCTTTTCTTATTGAGATTGAATAAACTCCGAGCAATCAACACTTTAAAGCGACGATAACAAAAAAAAAGTAGAAAATAACATTATTTCTATTAAAAAATACATAATATAATTTTTAAAATTGTAAAACACTGTTTTACAAAATTCTGCAAATAATAAAAAAAAGTTTAAAACTTTTTTAAAATTTTTCAAAACTTTTTTTTTTACTATTTGCAGAATTTTGTTAAAAAGAATTTTGAAAAGCAGAATATTTAAAAGCAGAATTTTAAAAACAGGAATTTTGACAAAAGAATTTTGACCCGGACAACCCCCGTAACGTAGTAAAAGAATTTTGAAAAGCAGAATATTTAAAAGCAGAATTTTAAAAACAGGAATTTTGACAAAAGAATTTTGACCCGGACAACCCCCGTAACGTAGTAACAGCTTGTACAAGGGTATTAGGTTGTCCGTTATTTTCCAAACTCATTTTTTATTTGGATCAGACACCCCCTGTATAAAAAGTTTATGCCCAACAGTAAATGTATGGATAAAAAAAAAAAACTTGGCCGAGCCCATTAACCCGTGCCTCCAAAGCCATATACATTTTTACGGAATTTATGAACTTTTTACGTACTTGTTTTCTTTCCGAACAACTGCAGATATTTTCTTGTTGATTTTTATTATATGATCATACAAAAAACGTCATTCAAAGTTCATGGAAGAAAAAAATTATAGAAAATATTTTCAAAATTATTTCTTCTTTTATGTAAGAGGCAGAGTTTAATGACAGAGTTTGTTTGTAAATACATTTTTTGTAGGCCATTCAATTTCGAATTATGGGGTGTCTGATCAAAAAAATTGGTTTGGGAAACAACAGATACCCTAGTTTAATAGTAGCTATAGTTAGTACAAAAATTTACCAAAAAATTGTATTATTTGTTCATTTTCAAGAAAGTATTGTAACGTTTTTTTTTGTAATGACAAACGACATGTTTAAAGAAAAATTTTAACATTAAAGATGGTTTAAAATAAATATTGTGCATTGCTAAAAAAACATGTAGCACTGTAATATGTAACCTCCCCCCCCCCCCCCTTTTCGTACGCCCTTGACGGACAGACAAACAGAATATTGTGGAACCCACTTCTTTCGTCTTTTTGTATCGTAATGTCAAGTATAATTCAACATTGTTGCTTACATGCCAAAGGTTGGTTCCAATATTTTTCTATAAACTCATAATATAAAACACGAGATCAGGTTTATAAGCTATATAACATTTTATTGGGGGAAAAAACTCCAAAGATAAACAATAATTTTATATTTTCAAAGTTTTCACTTCAAAATTGATCAGTTTATCCCAAAAGTCCACCTACGAGTGGAAGGCTATCTACAAGACCACCTACGAGTGGAAGTCCGCTCAGAAGTCCTGGTTGTGGTTCTGGTTTAGGTTCAGGCTTGGCTTCAATCAGTGAGATGAGTCCGATGAGAACAACCAAAAAGACGAGGCAGTACTTGTACATTGTTGATTTTTGTTTGGATTTAAGCTTTTTGAAAGAAAAGAAAAAACTGATGCCTTCTACCAAAAAACTCACGCCTTTTATAGGGCCAAACACCGCCTCATTTGTGAGTTCGTGACGCACTCACAGAGAAAACTTGTTCAAATCGTTTCAATATTTTCTAAAACGAAAACAAGCAAAACCTTTATTTGGTTATTCAGCACGGGTTATGCCTTTTCAAATTTGCACAAACTCATTTCTTTATATGTTTTTATCTTCGTAACATTTGTGTCAACATATTAAGTTAAAAACGCGCGTGTTTTGTAATATATATAAAAATATTAACACTAGCCATACATACATGGAAAGTGTACTTTGGTTCTTCAGAAAAAAATTGTATGGTCCAGTGTAATTAGAATAGACTCAGTGACTCACAGAGAACATCTGCTTGACATGGGGAGAGTGTTCACAAAGAACTTTTGACTCACTTGGATGGGGCTACGCAGCTTCAAGTCCACAAAATATATGACGTGTATATTATTTCTGTTTTTAATTGTCTTTTAGTTTGTTCTTTCTGTTTCTATAGTATCGTTTTCATACATTGGAAAAACGCTTTGCGGGCAAAGCCTCCCTTAGCCCCTACGTTGCTACGGCTGCTTTCAAGTATGGAAATAGGACCATATTAATGAAAAGAGAACAATAAATATTAAAAGGCCCTCACTAGTCAACTGATGAGTCCAAGTGAGATCGCCGGGACGAAACGCCAAATTTTCATGGACTAAAGGCCGTGAAAAGCTTTTTTGAATAAATATTATAAATGGCCTATTATTTTCATTATTTATATTAATTTTAAAATATTTATTTTCGAAACCTAAATAAAAATTAATTAACAAAATATACAATACGTACTTTTCAAAATTATATTTAGTAGAAAAATATAAATTCAAATTACTAAAACGTGAAATTAAGGAATTGTTGGGAAAGTATTCCACAAAATTTCACTTGTAATAAATTATCTCTCTCGGTGGAAATTAACTCCACATTTAAAAGTGGAATAAATTCCCATGTGGAGTAGATTCCCGTAGAATAAATTCCCTGCACAAACAAAAGCTAAATATTTACATAATTTGTAAGTAAAAGCTCCCTTAGCCAGACAGCGAGACGGTCGTAACACTTTTGTCCGTTTAAGGGAGTTGGCCGTCCAATAAAAAATAATTATGTAAGGAAATGTATAGTATAATGGCATCATTAAACATTTTTGCACCTACAAGCCATGAAATTAATTCAAACTAAAAATGAACATGGAGACACAAGAAACAAGATACAAAAGCAGACTTTAGCTGCAGAAATAAAATCCGTTATGCATTTTAATCACAGACAATGATTTGGTGACATCGCATCTATTGTCGCTGTGAACCAGGGGGAATGTTTTCAATGCAAACAAAATAAATGTGAAAGTATTTCTAAAAATAAGGGTTGAAATTTACGTACTAAACAAAGGTTTTTGTCCGCCTAAGGGAATTAAATTTATCAAATCACGGCTAATATTCTTTTCCGCGTCCGGGTAAGAAAGTTTCCGCTTGTGGAATTTAGATCCAAGATCCACGGTCGTGAGAATTTATCCGCCTAAGGCGATTGTCCGCTTAAGGGAGCTGTCCGCAAAAGGAGCTTTCTCTGTGTATCCCTCAAATTTCAATAAGTTCTATGTCTCTCTATCTCGGTGGGAATTTATTCCGCTTTGAAAAGGGTAACAGATCCCAATATGAAGATCAGATTCCATTGGAACAAATTTCATGTGTCTCAAATTTTATTCTTAAAAAGAGATCACGGCATTAAAGATGTTAACAGAATGTTAATTAACAATATTGCACTTCAGTGACATGCGTTTATAAATTGTTTTCCACTGTTGTTTATGACATTTTCTATAGGTACCGAAGATGTATTTAGCAATATATCTCTTATTATTTCTAAAAACACGCGCGTTTTTAACTTAATATGTTGACACAAATGTTACGAAGGTAAAAACATATAAAGAAATGAGTTTGTGCAAATTTGAAAAGGCATAACCTGTGCTGAATAACCAAATAAAGGTTTTGTTTGTTTTCGTTTTAGAAAATATTGAAACAATTTGAACACGTCTGCGCTGTGAGTGCGTCACAATTCACGAATGAGGCGGTGTTTGGCCCTATAAAAGGCGTGAGTTTTTTGGTAGAAGGCATCAGTTTTTTCTTTTCTTTCAAAAAGCTTAAATCAAAAACAAAAATCAACAATGTACAAGTACTGCCTCGTCTTTTTGGTTGTTCTCATCGGACTCATCTCACTGATTGAAGCCAAGCCTGAACCAAAACCAGAACCACAACCAGGAATTCTGAGCGGACTTCCACTCGTAGGTGGTCTTGTAGATAGCCTTCCACTCGTAGGTGGACTTTTGGGATAAACTGATCAATTTTGAAGTGAAAACTTTGAAAATACAAAATTATTGTTTAGCTTTGGATTTTTTCTTCCCCAATAAAATGTTATAGCTTATATAACCTGGTTTTGTTTGTAGTATTTGAATTTATACCAAATATGGTCGCGAGAATACAAAATTATTTCTGATTTGATTTTTTAAAACAAAAATTAAATAAAACATTAACTTACATAACATAGTACACTCAATGTCTTAGAATTCCCAACAAGAATTTTAAAGCAACCCAAATGAAATTTGATATTTTTTTATCATTTTAATTTCATCTCCTGCGGGAAAGTTTTGGTTTAGTTTAACCAACAATTTTCTTGTTTTTTCTTTAAAGAAAGACTATAGATGTAGGCCAATTCTGGGTGTCGTTATTGTATAACTGCAACAGCTGGCAGCCTAATTTGCTGGACAGATTTACTATAAAATTAGCATCAATGTGGGTGTTGATAGATGCTATTCAGTGGCAGTTTTTATTTTTTTTTTTTTTTAAGTTGCAGTACGAATACTTAAAGTAGCTTAGCCGCAGAGTAATGGTGTTCGTTGGACTGTCACGCCAGAGGTCTGGGTTAGATTCCCAGTCTCTACCTGGTGTATGCTTCCTGCGAGGAAGTGACAAATCCTCCAAGAGTATCTATTTAAGAAGAGTGCCGCTCGCATTAGCCGTTCGGATTTGGCAATAAACTGTAGGTGCGCTCATTTCCTGCAGAAACACACAGAGGAATGTTTGAGAGTTGTAAGCAGGGTCTGAACTTTACTTAAATAGAAATTACTTCCTTACTTCGCTTTTTCAAGATCTAATTCTATTTTTTTTATTGAAAAAATCCTTTAATGGAAATAAATATTACCACCCACTTCTTAAAAGTAATGTTTGTTTCCACCAAATTCTAAATGTCAGAAACTTTGTTGTTTAACTTTAATCTTCCTTTTCATTCTATTTCGCTAATAATTTATCAGTGTGCTTATTTATAATTTTCATTTTAACAAAATAATCGAATAAATTTGCTTAAATTTTGTAACTCTATAAGCAATAACCGAAAAGAAATATATGATATGAGACACTTTTTGGGTTAATAAAGTATAAAATTTTTGTTTGCAAATTTATTAAAGTAAAAACATTCAATTAAACTTAAATTATTATTTAAGTAAGCAACTATTTTTTATTAAATAAATTTTCTTTAAGAAATTTTTTTTGAAAGTTTGATTTGCTTAAAAATTAAACATGTTCGAGATATGTGGCATCAGACTGGAACCACACCACCTAAATATTTTTTCCACCGCCACTCCACTTTGATGAGCGCGTTTTTGTTTGACGGGTTTTATAAATTCAACAACCCGGGCCTTACCCTAGTAACACACAGATTTCTATTCAAAGTAGGTCCGTTGAAAGCATATTTTCCAGCTTAACTCAGAAAAAGCTCATAAAATGTAACATTTTTCTAAAAACAAAAAAAAAAACAATCCTCGAAATTGTGGGTACCTAAATACAGTGTGATTCATCTTAAGTGGGACAAAAAGATGGAGCGTGTAGGTTGAGTCGAGAAAATCGTATGACAAGGGGGGGGGGGGTTTATTTCCCCACGTTAAAGGCGGGAAAGGAGCAATTTTCTAAAAAATTGACTTGAAATAGAAAAAAAAACTTACAATGTCAGGCTATACCTTATTTTTTAAAACTGAAAGTCCACTCTTTTATTTTGTTTTTATTTCATGTTATTTAAGACAACAGTTTTTGAAAAATTAATTTTCAAATTCAAAATTTTGAAGAAAAAATAGTATATTTAAACTATTTTTTTCAAAATTTTACGGTGTTCAGCAATAATATTTTTTCAATATTTAATGCCTCAATTCATAGTAAGCTACTTAAATGAAAATGATCAACTGTCTTTTCGTTTTTGAGAAAAATAAAAATAAAGGGAGGGGAAATTTCCTACAAAAAATTACTTTAAACAGAAAAATAATTAATAATAAAAAAAAATAAAGGTCACTATTGCAATAGCATGTCATATTTTTTTGTAAGGCCAGGAACCTTTTCTTCTTTTTTCTTTCTAAAATAAAGTGTTTTAGTCAACTGTTTTTCAAAAATTAATTTTCAAACTTAACTATTGTTTGAAGAAAAAAAATTAAAAAATTGTGTTCAAACTAATTTTTTTCAAAATTTTATGTTAGTATTTTTGTATTTAATATTAAATTTTTTCATCAATTTCAAAAGTCAAACATTAAAAACCAGATGTTTAAATTTGTTCTAGTTTTTGAGAAAATTGAAAATAACAAAAGAAAGTTTTCCTTTAATTCGACTTCCATCCGTTATTTTGTTGCTCCAAAGGTCCTTTTTCTACTAATAAAGTAGTAGTAAAGTTGATATCGTTATTTTCAATTTACTCAAAAATTAAAAAAAAACATTAAGCATACGGTTTTCAGTGTTTGGATAGAAATTAATAGGAACATCGAATATTAGAACCAAAAATACTACTTAATAACGTAAAATTTAAAAAAAAATTAATTTGAAAGCAAATTTTTTCATTATTTTTTCAAAATTTTGAGTTTGAAAATTAATTTTTCAAAAACTAATTTCTCAAATAATTTTAATTAAATAAATGCAAGAATAGACCTTTAGCTTTAAAAGAAAGTTAAGCATAACATTTTAAGTGTTGGCGTTGGTTTTTAATGATTTTTTCTATTTTAAGTCGATTTTTTATAAAATTGCCCGTCCCGCCTAAACGGGGGGAAATAGACCCCCCATCTATACTACTTTTTTTCTTGTCTCGACTCAACCTACACGCTGTAGCTTTTTGTCACACCTAAGGTGAATCACCCTGTATTTACTAGGTTTTTGTAGACTTATCTTTTAGTAAAATAAGTAGCCTAAATCTTAAAAGAATTTAGTTCAAAACATTTTGGAATTCTGTGAAAAATACCGTATACCACGCATGGACCTATAAATCCTAGTCAGTCCTAGCCGTTGTATTGGAAGTAGAATTCATCAGAATTTCCCCAAAGCTGCAAGCGACTTAGATGGTCAGCACTTGATGCATCTCTGTACCTAACCCCTTAGCTCCACCAACTCCGCTCCGTAGCCGTCCCCATACCTACCTTACACCTTAACCCTGGGAAGCACAATGAATCCACCGCCATCCGAGAGATGAGATGATGCGACTGGCCGTAACATCTCCTATACCTAACCTATCCTCTATCAAAATCTAGCTTATCTCAATTTGTCCATAGTGTCAATATTAAAGTTCTGTGAACTAAAATCTTGAATTAAAAAAATAAATAATAGGTAGGACTGACTTAGATGGATGCATGGTGCAATTAGTTCGCAGACCAGATATTGCAAACAAACGAAATGTGTCAGTGACGTTAAAGTTGTGACATTAAATTTAACAAAACCAATTTATTTTTTAACATTAAAAAACAAAAGTGAAAAACTAACACATGCGCTATAGAAAAGCCTGTGTTTGATACGTAATTTCACATCGAAACCACAGACTAAACACAAGTTTTTTGCAATAACACAGGCGCATTTCTATCCCATTTTTTAGTTTTTCACTTTTTGCTAAAAGTTTTGAATGTGTAAGCTTTAAGTTTATAATGTTTTATTTTGCTTAAAGTCAAGGTTTAAGTAAGTTTTTTTTTTTTTTTTTTTTGTAAAACACTTTTTTTTCGTCATAATTAAATTAAGGTTTGTCTCACGGTTTTTTTTGATCAATTTCGTAGCCCTTTCAGTTTAATAGCGATCAATGGAAGCCAAGCAATCTATAAAAATGAACTCTGATTCGTCACGTCCATCTGTCCACACGAAATTTGTCCCTCTTTTGCATCATCTTAATATCGAGTTTGATCAAACATTGTCCCTTACATTAAATCAACACCAATACCTACTTTCTCTTAAGATCAAGTTAAAATGTTGAATGTACATTTTTATATTTTTATTTCATAAATAGATATGTTGTTGTACTCATAAATTCATAATATATCAAACACTAAGCTAAGGTTGTTATAAGCTATAACATTTTATTGGTGAAAAAAAATAACTTCAAAGTTTAATAATATTTATGTAAAGATTTCGCTTGACAGCTGATGGCGTACTGATTAATTTATCCACTTCCAGCACCTAATAGGCCACCTACAATTGGAAGGTTACCTAATAGACCACCAACGATTGGAAGTCCACCTAAGATATTACCAAGTCCCAACAATCCCCCTTCTTGTGGTTCGGGACGAGCTTCAATCAGTGAGTTGAGCCCGATGAGAACAACCCAAAGGACGAGGCAGTACTTGAACATATTGCTGTGTGTTGTTTTTGACTTAAGCTTTTTGAAAGAAAATAAAAAACTGATGTCTTTTAACGATAAACTCTTGGCTTTTATAGGGCAACAAATTGGGCTCATGTTCTTACGACCGACGTAACGTGTGCAAATTTATGTCAATATTCCAAAAAAAAAAAAACATTTGGCAATTCAGCTGCATGCCATTTCAAATGCGCAAAAATTCATCAATTTTGTATTACCTATGTACATTGTTTTAATCTCCCGTAACAAACAGCAAAGAAGAAATATTTTTGTAAATGGATCATTATATCTGTTGCAATATGAACGACTGTGTGACAATATTAAATTTTAATTGATCCAAAAAAATGCATTTAGGTATCCGTTTTTGAAATATGAACTTCTATTAAATTTTCTATTCTAAGTAAAATGTATGAGAATTTTGTACTAAAAAAAAACGGGCGACCTGAAATTTAACAGGTCACTTCCGGTGTAAGAAACTAACTTATATTTCACTTTGCTATGTTATAAGTTTTGGTTTCTCAGAAGCGGCTTTTACGATTGACATGAAATTTTCTGATATTTTGTTGATATATAATGAAGAAAAATGCTTACGAATTATTCTATAACAATCACCTATTGCCATTCTAAATTCTCTTATACATAATACTGAATCAATAATAAAATATGTCTCTATTTACTGAACTGTATAAAATAATAACCGTGTTTTTTTGAGAAAAATATGAAAGACTGGATTCCATGATCTTGTTGTTAACAACTTAATGTCTATATGTATATAAAGGATATATTCAATTATTTCATGATATTTTCGACGAAAATATGTTAAAAAGTTGCGAATACTAAAGAAAATAATATTGTTTTTACCCAAATTCTTTGACCTACTCAGAAACACCAGATTGTAGAACTATAACAAAATTGGTCCATTTATTAAAAAGCTATTCGTGAATAACTGGAAAATAGGGCAATTTTTCGAAAACAATAAACCAACAATTCTGCAACACGAATTTTTTGTCGAAAACCTGAAATCGTTGGAGCCATTTTTAAGAAAAAAAAAAAAAAAAAAAAATTAAAATATTTGTATGGCAGTGTATAACTGTTCTAGAAGACCAAAATAATAAAAAATCGAATTTTTCGTCTAGGGCTAGGCAATCATATAAAAATAGTCTGTATTAGATTTGAATCAAATCGGCCCACTTAGTCTGTTGCTCAAATAACAGTAGACTCACGAACCGGTACAGGTATACATAGGTACCAACGAAGTTTAATCGAAATTCGAATAGCCGTTTTTGAGAGAATTTTACGAAAACAAAACATCATAAGCGCTGCTTATTTGGAGCAAAATAGTATCTAACAAAGTTTTGAAAATCAAAATTCCTGAAGACAAAGGTTCGAAAAAAGTTATTACGTCTAAGAATGCCTCGGAAGCTACATTCACGGAAATCTGCATTTTGGTGGATTTTGCAGTTCACCAAAGTAGTATCAGTGGGTATCAGTGCTATGGTGTCCATACAACTCGATTCCTACCGAGTTACCTTTTAAAATTCTACCTTTCAAAAATGTTTTTTTTTTTTTTTTAAATAACCAGCAACATGAAATTTGTAATTAATAAACCTACATATATACTGATGTGTTTATTCCTTAAATTTTAGGTATACCTAATATAGATAAGGTAGGGGAACACGGGGCATAATGGGCCCCTTAAGGATTATCGTTAATAAAAACTGCAAAAATGTATTAAGAATTTTTGAAGAACTTTTATTAGAAAGAAAATTTATTAAGGAATAAGTATAAGAAAGAAAGTTTTTAAAAAATTAACTATGAGGCATAATGGGCAAGTGACCAGTTACTCGAAAAATGCACTTGAAAAACCCTCAAAACAATAAAAACACAAAAAAGGATTTTCCCTTAATAGCGAGCGATGTATCGAAACTTGTAAATTGAATTTCGGAGCTGACCCTTCATTGGAAATAGAAATACAAAGGGGGCCCCTTATGCCCCGGGAGCCCGTTATGCCCCGGGTTCCCCTATGTTTGTTTGTCTTCTTACTTACCATTTGAAATCATCAACGGCAAGCGACAAACAGGTAGACATCACTAAAATTCAGCCCCGCCCCCGATTACAATATTTTTTCTATGCTTATAACGGTTCTCCCGCAATTTATGATCAAACCTGTTGGCATTTTTTGTTTCTTTTTCTAACCTTGGTTTTATTTTTTTTCCCAAAAGCATGAATATTTGTCCTTTTTTTAAGAAAATATATTGGGCGCAATAACCGATATATTTTATTAAAAATACTTCACTTTTTTTTTGAATCAAAAAATACTAAAATAAAAAAGGAAATATAAGAAAATTCAAATATTTGAATCAATTCAAATATTCAAGTTTTATTAGTTTTTTCTAATTTTTTTTTGTTAATAATTTTAATTAAAATATTCTTGCTAAAAAACTGTTAAACTCAAATAAAGCTCAAATGTAACTTTTTCACACAATTACATAATTCTGTGTGGTAAGCAAAAAGCCCGGAGATCTCTCCAAATAATCTGATACAACTAAGTACTTAACGATTTCACTCGTGGAAAGAGCGTACTGAAAGACGAAAAGCAGAACGAAATTTTTCATTTATGATTTTGCTGTGTAATTTGTGTATGAGATTTTTTTTACTCACATCATGCAACATACCTAGTATGTTACATATATACTAGCTGACCCCGCGAACTTCGTTCCACCTATACCTAATTGATTAAATTATTAATGTCCGTTGCGAAATTCGAGCAAGCTCCAATTGTTATCACAGCTTTTAGACTTTTCCGGCCTAATTTTCTAATTTTTATCTCCATAGTGTGTTTATATGGTTAAATAAAAATCCAACAAACAAATTCCCATCCAATTTGGATGGTGTTCAGCTGAATTATGCGCGTACGAACAAAATACTAATTCAAAAAGTTTGAAATTTCAAGAATTATTCACGATTTTTTGACTTTTTCGGTCGAATTTTCTAATTTTCGTTCAAATTTTTCAATTTTGGGCACCGTAGGGGAGGGAATTTTTAAAACTAAAAAAATTATGTCGATGCCATCTGTGCATATAGCATATGATTTTAAGTTGTTTTTAAAGCCTGATTTTTAAAAACAGGACAAAAGCGCATGAAGAATCATGTGTGCCTACTAATTTTTCAGGAATACAGGGAATTGTCAAATCCGAAACGCTAAGGTGAGGCACTCTTGGAGGATTTGTCACTTCCTCCGCCAGAAGCAGCCGCCTTTGCAAAACATTTTTTTGTTTTTAGGTGGTGGTAGAGGCTGTGGGAATCGAACCCAGATTTTCTGACACCAATATATAACTATATTATCGGATAAAAGACGATTTTTATTAGAACGGACATTAGTTAGGCCACTCTTCTTTTCATCGTTTCAATTACAAACTTACAAGAAGATATCATGATACGTATGGTCACCCTGTAACTTTAGGCTATAAGCCATATGAGTGGTATTCTGGAATGAGTTATGTCCAACAGAAGTGAGCGAGTATATGAAGTTATTTGACTCAATATCAATATAAACAATTTTATTGGTTCAGTCTGAATCTGAACACAGATGCTGAAATACCTGCATTAAATAAAGACTTTTTTTAAATTATAATTGAATCATCATACCTCCTTTAAATATACTTTTGAAATTTAGGTACATTTAAGTAACATTAGAACTTGTTTAATGACAATGGATGTTTTTTTTTTTTATTTTTTTTTGGCAAAATTGGTTTTGTGTTAAATAAATGTGCTAAAATTTTGTTTGTATCGTTCTCCTTTCTAAAATGGTGGCCCAACGAGGGGGGGCTTTCAACACAAACAAAAAACTGATTTATCAATACAAAAAAAAATCGTCATGTCTAAATTTTATAACATTTTAATGGGCTACACTAGTCAAAAAAATTAAGGGAACAAAAAATAATTTTACTTTTTTTTATTGTTGGAAGTGGTTGTATTTTGATAAAACAAAAAACATTCTAACTAGTTTATTTATCTTTAATTCCGTCATTTTTTGTTGATCTACAAATTTTTTCAGAAGAATATCTGGCTTTGAGTGAAAAAAAAAAAAAACTTTTGACTATGGTTACCAATAGACACGAAAAATTTAGGGGAAGTTTTGAAAACTTGCATTAATTTTCTAATTTTTTTTTTATTTTAACATCTTTTTAAAACTTAATACTTAACAAATATTATTTTTTTTGCTAAGTTTAAGAAAAGGTTAAAAAAAAAAAACGTCTTTTAATTATCGATTTTTCTTACGAATGAAAATTGCCTATTGTTTAGGGGGATTATAATTCAAGGGCATGATGGATCGACATGATTGATCAACAATACATTTCGTGTTGACAGATTTTTGACGTGTGAATGTTAGTCGAATGACCGCCGATAGAATTGATACCTATTTTGTTAAAATTTTTTAATATAGCTATTTCTCTGTCAGATGACCGCTGTAGTAAATGTCGATCGACCGACGCGACGATTTCAAGTTTATTTGCAGCTTGCTTATTTCTGTTTTTGAAGGTATAAGATTTAAAGAGCATCAATTGCAGTTACATAGTATATTAGCGAAACATATTAAATCCGCGCCATGTTTGCTCATTGAAAATTTCTTAGAAATAATTAAATCGGAAAAACAGTCGTTGATTGTAAACGCTAGCAAAACGACTCAGGTCGGGCAAAACATCCTTGAATTTGAACTTCCCTTTTAGCTTTCGTTTTTTTTTTTTGACACTCTAAATCAAATTGGTTGTGTTTCAAAAAATTGGTCGCGTGTTCGTGACTATTGTTTATTTTCTGTATACCGTGTTCCTCCCGATCGATTCGCAATAATACATAATATGCGGGTCCCTACAGTTAAGTCGAGCTTTACGTGATAAACGCCTAATATAACTACATGTCCTCAGTGAGATTCCTCACTTTTTCTGTCAAAATGCTGAGGCCAATATTTTTAAGATTCGCTTGCTCAGTTATTTTTTTATTCGCAGGAAAAATTTAGTTCAGGTTTCTCCTCCTGCTCAGTGAAGCTGATGGAGCTTGCTCAGCTCAGCGAGATCTCAGAAATGTGAACAGGCTAATTTTTTAGATTGCTCAGAACTGTCAAAATAATAATTTGACTAAAGCAATGATTTATTAATGCCCGTTTTTAAAAAAATTCATTTTAAAGTTTTTTTTTTTTCAAAACACAAATCTATAACCGAACGCTATATGTTAGGAATAATCGTGACTACCACATTCCGTCCTCGTTTTATTCATGGATATTAAGTCATCTCACCAATGTGGACAAAATAAAGCCCTTAAGGTCTTAGAGACCAATAAAAAATTAAGTCCTTTGCAGTTCGATGTTTTACAATTGCTGAAACAAGAAATACGAGATGAAAATTTCAATCTTGTCCTTTATAAAGTTTATGTGACATCCTTGGCTATTCTGTCAACATGTTGTGTGCTTTGTGAATATTTTCCTCGAAATTAAATTATTTCCTTTTCCCTGTGCTACCATCCTTAATCTATACAGTAATACATCTGGACACTGCGCATGAGGGGTGAAAGGACATATTCCTATTCAAAAGATTGAAATAGGTTGAATTATGGTCGTTGGTGGGCTTTGTATATTGGAATGTATTACAGCCTGCTCTGCAAGCCACCAGACTAAGCTGAATTTGAACTGTTTAGGGTAGGGGAAGGGAGTTGGTGGTAGATAGGTATACAATACACTATAAGTACGGTGACCATCCGTCCCGGATTTCGCGGGATTGTTCCGTATTTCTATAGCCTGTCCCTGGTTCTTTTTTAAGAAACCCGGGACGTACAAGTGTCCCGTATCTAGTTATATATCCCGTATTTGCACATTTGCACATGTTTTTTTTGGTTAACGTTTTTATTTATTTTATAAAAGAAAATGTTTGATAAACCTACGTTAACTGAAATAGAATACCGTTAACTAGTTGGTTACATCAAAACTAAAAATATAAAGATACAAATACAAATTTAAAACAGTTTTCTTTTTTATCGCAAGACAAGTGACCGACCTCTTGAAAGATTTTTTAACAAAACTTCCTTTCATATAAACATTTCAAGAAATTTATATTAAAAAATTAAATTTGATGGCACAACAGCTAATGAAGAACTAGGGCCTAGTGACTTACAACTCTCAACCATTCCTGTGTGCGTGTCTGCAGGAATGGAGGGGACCTACAGTTTATTGCCGAATCCGAATGGCTAACGAGCGGCACTTTTCTGTGACAGGAGATACTCTTGGAGGATTTGTTAATTCCTCGCAAGAGGCAGTAGCCGTTTTTTCTTTTAAATAAATAGGTGGCGAGGCTGGGGATCGAAATTTAGACCTCCGGCACGACAGTCCATCGCACTAACCATCACGCCACGGCTACTACTAGAAATTTGTATGTCGTATTAAAAAAGATCTTAAATTAAAATTAAAGAAGAGAATAGACGAAAAATGTATGCCTCTGATAATGACTAGTAAAAAAAAATTAGTAGAAAAAAAGAAATTTGAAGAAAATTTCTTTCGATTTTATAACCTTTGTTACGAATATTTAAGTCAGCGAGATACATAAAGAACTTGAAATTTTTAGTTGAGTAGTTTTTCGGAAGGAAGGTTTTGTGAACTACTTGTTTTATATTTGGTTTAGATAAGTCCGTTGAGTTATATTTACTTCGAAACAAATGTCTTTCTCCTTGTGGCTTAAATAATTGCATATAATTTTATTGTATTTTTCAAGCATAAAAACTGATATTTTTTTGTATGATAATTTAACTTCAGTTCGATCTATAAACTAGGCTTAATGAACAATATGTGAACGAGAGAAAAAAACCAACTAATATACCTACTCTAAAATCAATGGTAATTGTTTAATTTAATAACGATTTAATGAATTTAAAAATTAGTTAATAGAAAACCACAAATTTGTAAAAGAAATTTTTTTCAGCAATGAGGTATTAAAGAAAAATGTTTACGTTGTAAACTTAGCTTGATGTACATCACGAAATGTTATGATTCTTGTAATTTTACATAATTAATGTTTAATTAATACACATTATTCAAAGACTTATCTGCTTTGTTAACAGATATTTTTATTTTAATAACAATTTTAAAAATGTTGATTTTTAATTTCTAGTTTTGAGTTTTTATTATAATTAATTTTTTTAAGAATATTTTTTCGTTTGTTTTATTTTTTTCTATAATTATTTTTCCCCCTTTTAATATTTAAATAAAATTAATGAATAAACTAATGTTTTTTCATTCATTTTAATTTTTTCCTTTGGCCCGGGTTCTGCTCTCGCAGAAATATGGTCACCGTAACTATAAGGATTTGCTGGTTTATTTTTTATTTTCTTCTAACGGAAAGACTCTGCTCGGCAAATTGTCGCCATGGTGTTTGAAGTTTTTTTTTTTTTATTATTATCATGCCAAAAATGCCACCACTACCTACAGCTTTGGTTTTGGTGTTTCTTCTTTTTTTTTTATCAAAGAAATTACGTTTTTATTGTTAAAGAGGATATTTTGAAACACCAATTCGGATGTAAGAAAAGTAGTATAGGTAGGTATGCAAGATTTTTGGCTTAGTGTTAATGAAAAAAGGATATTTGTTTATGATGTGGATTTGATTTTATTTCGATTTTTATTTTTCATGAGACAGTAAAATTTTGTGAAAAAAATTAATGGAAATTTGGAGTATTTTATTGTGTTTTGTCTGGGTAGATTTTGTGGTTCAGCCTGTTGCAAACTTATGGTATATTGATGAAGAGATTGTGGCTTTAATTCCTTCACAAAAGTATGCAAGGTACCTCGAAAAATTACAACGTGTTCTCAAAATTCTTTATATTAAGCTAACAAATAATAAAAAAAGAATGTATTCGCCCGACGTTTCGACAAGGTTCCACTTGTCGTGGTCACGGGTTGACTGATGGCTTGTGGGTAGTATTTGCATAATTTTTTTCATTCTCTCCTGCGGAGATTGTACCGGTATCGGTATGTTGGTTGTTGTGGTACTTGGGATGGTAATTGTTGTTCTAATTGTTCGGATTGTTTTTTCAGTGAATGTTGTTGTTGTAAACTTAGGAAAGCTTGTGCACAGGAAAAGCTTATGACATCAGCTGGTTCGTTTTTGAGATTTTTGTTTTTTGTTTTTCTTTATTTAGTTTATCAGCGGATCCCATGCACCAGATAAATTAAAACTTTGGTTTCTATTGAATTTTTTGTGCACTTTTATTTCAATAGCTTCTGTTACCAATCTTGGTGTAAAGAACCTCTCCGTGGCAAATGATTTGGCCTTATCAAATCTTATGAAATGCTCATCATTATATGCTAAGTGTTCACAAATTGAGGACTTAGTTACATGGTTCTTGTGTATGGCTTTTATATGTTCATTTAGTCGTGTTTTTACTCCTCGTTTTGCTTCACCAATGAAGAAAGAACCACAACTACAAGAAACAGAGTATACCCCTGGATTCTGTAGGGGAATTTTATACTTTGGCGACCGCAGTATATCTGTCAAATTTTTGCCGGTGGTTTAAATACGCATTGTATGCCATGTTTAGGGGCCAGTTATAGCTATCATTGAAATTCATCATTGAAAATTTTTAATTTAAGATTTAGGGCACTTAAAAAGCAAAATCAGTAAGTATTTTGATGCCAATGTAAAGGTGACGACTTAAATAATACCTATTTATTGCGAAAAAAAATTTTCGATTGGGTTCAACCTTCCGCATAAATTGACTTTCATTTTTTCAACGGCTCGTTAGCCGTTCGGATTCGGCAATAAACTGTAGGTCCCCTCCATTCCTGCAGACACGCACACAGGAATGGTTGAGAGTTGTAAGTCACTATGCCCTAGTTCTTCATGAGCTGTTGTGCCATCAAATTTATTTTTATTTATTTATAAACTGCCAAAATCTTTTAGGGTCTGTGATAATATCGAATTGCATTTGATTGATATAGTTTTCAAAGAGTAGTTTAGAAAGAGTGGAGAATTCATTATATGCATGCACATAAAGAGAATAGTCAGTTTCTGATCTAGATCTTTAATATTTATGCCATAGACCATTTCGAGAATTTCGGAGTTTGCGCAGCTCTTTCGAATACCAAGAAGGTAAAGATGATGAATTTTTCTGTAATCCATAAGGAAAATAACTGAATAATAGTTAGTTTTTAAGTCATCAATACTAATTGTTAATATCGCTATTGAAAATTAAATCAAAATTAATATTACTAAGAAGCTCGTTCATTTTGTCAAAGTTAGCTTTACAGAAATTTCATGCTCTACATTTGTATTGCCATTGAAAGCAAAAATTAAAGATAATGGGGGATGGAAAAGGTCAGTGGATGAAAGAGTTAAGTTACTACTCTCTACGATGCAGCTATAAGCATTATTAGAAAAAATAAGATCAAGTTGCCTGTTAAGGTTGTTTTAAATACCAATAATCTGGTGTAGACCAGAGTCAATCTTATTGTCGATGAATAACAATTCTTTTTGAGTTGTTGCGTTGCTTGTAACGAATTGAGTATTATCTTCAGAACGTGACCATGACAGATTAGGCGGATTGAAATCACCCATGACCAATAGGCTATCATGTACTTCCATGGCATCACTCAAAAAGTCAATTGCTTTAATAAAAAGTAGGTAACTATAAATTGGGCTACAAAGTCTTAAATAGCAGCACAAAACAAAAATACTTTTTTGTTTGACATTTATTTTAACACATGCCCTACAGCAGGTATGGAGGTTATCCTTCACTTGTCCCCACTACATGTGGTCGTAGAAAGCACTGCAAAGGGAGCCATAATGAGGTTTGCCAAGGAGGGAACTGGGACGGGTAAAATCATTGGTCGCAAAGAAAGAGACTCGATTTCCAGGTTCACAATAACAAACCTCCTTGACATTCCTAGAGATGGCATAACCAAAAAGTATAACCTCGAAAGAAACTTTCGAATAGAGTTAAGCAACAAGAAAGAGTGGGTAGGCGAAACAGTGAACTACACGCTTAAAGCAAATGCCATCAAATGGTATACAGATGGATCGAGAACAACTGAAGGGACTGGGACAGGAATCTTTGGGCCTAGAACCAAACTTTCCTTGCTGATGGGCCAGTCTACAAGCATCTTCCAGGCAGAAGTAAATGCCATAGATAAATGTGCAGAATGTAATCTCGAAAGAAACTATAGAAATCAAAACATTGCCATCATGTCAGATTGCCAAGCCGCTCTCAAAGCCCTAAACTCATATACTATCAGCTCAAAACTAGTATGGGAGTGTGTGGGCAGGCTAAACGAACCAGGCAAGGAAAATAATGTCACACTTCATTGGGTACCAGGCCAGATCGGCGTCCAGGGCAATGAAAAGGCAGACTCCTTAGCAAAACTAGGAGCAGCCACACTCCTAACGGAGCCAGAACCCTACTGCGGTATAGGAGAAAACGTGATCAAAAATAAAATCAAAACAGAAGAGGAGGAAAAAAGATTACAAAACTGGAAAGAACTCCCTAGGCTGAGGCAGGCGTAACTCCTTATTGGTAACTACAACCAGGAACGATTCCAAGCCTGCATCAGCTTAAGTAGAAATAAACTCCGCATTATAACGGGCCTCCCAACAGGCCACTGTAAGCTAAGAAGACACCTTAGTATTCTTGGCCTAGTGAGCGGTGCCATTTGCAGGTTCTGCAATGCCCATGAGGAGACGCCGGACCACCTATCAGGCAACTGCGATGCACTTATGCACCAAAGACATAGATACCTGGGACATCACCAGATAGAAGAGAGCAGACTATCCTCTCTAAAAATACCCCAAATACTAAAATTCCTCAAGAAATCTAATTTGGAGGTTGAGCTATAAATGAGCAACCTCATCACACAACTCTAGATGGGGGGCACAATAGATCTTAAGGTCGCAGTGTAATAACACCCAAAAAATGTTCCTTCATTAACACAGTTCAGTTCAATGTTTTCTGTATCAGTAATGTCAAAGAAGGAAGTATCATAGCTAAAATGTACCGTTATAAGAACCCCCCTACCAGCCTGTACCCCCAAGTCTAAAAGACCATCCTTCCGATAAACATTAAAATCCGATGTAAAGAACTCATTGTTATTAAGACTACTGTTAAGATTTGTTTCCGTTAAGGCAAAGACATCAAAAGGGAGTTCTTGTGACTTTAAGTATGCATCACGGGCTTTGGAACGAAGTCCCCTTACATTTTGGTAGTAAGAGGACAAACAAATCAGTTTTTTGAAACTTTAAGAGAGTTGGTAAAATACGAGTTTAGCAAATTAGGAGCAAAAGATTTTTACAAGGAAATAATTAGTTAGAGGCTGAAATTTGGCCTGGACGTTGGTAATGAGACTTTTTAAAAACTGAGACAGTTCCTTATCCATCCGATGACAGCTACATAGGTCAGTTATAAGGGGTCCAAGGGTCTTGAAATGAGTTTTTTTTGCAAATATCTCAAAAACAGTTTGTGTTAGAGAAAAAATTTCTTGTTCAATCTTGTAGCTGAGGCGATTTCCTATAAAACTGGCCTTCTTGGTTTTTTCGTATCATTAACCGTTAAAAAGTTACTGCAAATGAAAAGTTAAAAAACCTCTTAAAAGGGGCCAAATGTCATGAAAATGGGAGTTTTTCTCAAATATCTCCTAAAAACGACCCCTTTGGGACCCCGTAGTTCGACATTGAAGGTGTTTCCGCTGTTTTTGATATATTTTTTCATCGATTTTAAATCAATTTTTTAGAAAATTGTTCCTCCTGCATGAACGGAGGAAACTATATAAACTCCCCAGATACATATATTCATACACATAAAAAATATTTGAAGCGTCTAGAATGAGAAGGGGTCAAGTGACATTTTTTTATTTTTAGTTTTTTTTTTTATCGATAAAGGTGTTAAGCGGTTACTGAGATTTTGGTCTATTTGTCGTTTCTCTATTGCCATTACTTTCAAAGCTAGCTTCAGGTAAAGGGGTTAAATATACGTTTGTTTTGATTTTTGTTTTGGCAAGAAGGGGTTAATATCACTTAACACATTTATGAACTAAGAACTCATTTTTAAATACATTTTTTTTACATGAAGTTGGCAAGTGCAAACTTCACCTTTAAGTTTATGCCCCAAGAGCACCGTCGGCGTCGGTTCTATGGAGAGGCAGTATCTGAGATTTCCGACAGCAAAACGAAGCCTAAAACCAAACATTAAAAAAGCCAACTGTAACTTAACCCCTTTATCATAAAAAAATAAACTCATTTTTGCATAAAGGTGTTAAGTGCAGAGATTTTTTTAAAACCCACTTTTCTCATGAATTTAAATAATATTTGTTGATATAGGTACAAAAAATTGTACATTTTCTCTTTTTTTTTATGGTCTTTTTATAAGTTTCTCTCACTTTCATAAAAAAAAGTTTTAAACGTGAAACTTTAAACGCTTGTAGCTCAAAACTTCAAATGTCACTTGAACCTTGACATCTTATAATTTTGATTTACATGCAGCGATGCCAACTGAGGCTTTTTTATGCCTTTTAGGCATTATTTCATTGCCTGAGGCTTTGAGGCTTATTTTTTTCCAAAAATGATTTTTTTTCTCATTTCAAATAAACTAAATTTTTTTTTAAATTTATTTGTCCTTCTTATAATTTATGACCAAAAATAATTAGTTTACTATTTTATAAAAGAATGTGAATATGAACCTGCAAACTTATTCACAATTTTCCAGTGGTATTAAAATTTTTTTTTTCCAGTTAGAAGGGATATACGTGGGAGGAACACTACATTTTCCTCATGTTATAATTGAAAACAACTTTAACGATATTGACATTGAATTCAGATTTTTGAGAAATTTAAATTTTGCTAACGACCTTACAAATATTTCCCAGATTAAGAAGAAGGCATTTCAGTTGGAAAAAGGAGATGGTTCTAATATGTTTCCTTTTCTTGAAAAATTAGTAAACCATATTATATGCCTGCCACATTCCTCAGCGCGGCGACGACGCGACGCGTTGAAAGGATTTTTTCTTGTATTAATTTAAATAAAACAAAACTGAGAAACAGACTTATTTAGGACAGAAACTTTGAGTGGAATTCTTCACGCAAACACGCTTTTCAAAAATAAAAATTTTTATGATCTGGAATTTAAGCAAACCCATTTATCTTTGTTTCAAAAAAATACGTTTGATTTTAAGGAACAGGATGATTTCGATTAAAATGTATATAAATATACATATTTTGTATTTCATAAGTATCTTTGTAATTTAAATGACTGAACTAATTAATGTTCCTTAATACGATGTTATTGTGATTTTTTTAAGTTTTTTTTTTAAATAAAGGATTGTTTGTTATAAAAAATTAGGTGAGGCTTTTTTTTATTGAAATGAGGCATTATTTTGCCCAAAGTGATTGCCAACGCTGCTCACATGGACCATTCTCAAGGCAATTGTTCAGTTTTTATTTTTCAAAAAATTACCCCTTTCAAAGGAGTCAACCTACGAGTCCGTCACCTCCAAGGAGTCCACCTACGAATCCGTCACCTACAAGGAGTCCACCTATGAGTCCGTCATCTCCAAAGATTCCACCTACAAGTCCGTCCTCTCCACCTGTACCTTCATCTAAGCCTGCGGCTTCAATCAATGAGAGTCCGATGAGAACAACCAAAAGGGCGAAACTGTACTTGTACATTGTTATCTGTAGTTTTGACTTAAACCTTTCGACAGATAAAAATTAACTGATTGCTTCCACCGAAAAAACGCTCTCTTTTTATAGAAGAAAATTCCGCCTTATAACCTTACATAATGAATAAATATTTTTCAATTTTAGCAACAAAAAAGAACAAAACCTTTTGCTTATTCAACTGTTTATGCAATTTCAAAATTCAAACACGCAAATTGAGTTTATGCTGTTTGGTTTTTCTCATATTATAATAAGAATGAGGAAATATTTTTTGATAGATTACATAATGTAGGTACTTAAGTGCATCTGTGTCAATAAACACGTGTTTGAACGAATAAAGAAAGGAATTTTTAACAACTACTAGATCGAAATAAGCAAAGTTACCCACTTGCTTTTAGATGTTGTTCAAGTGGCTTAGAATTTTTTAATATTAGCATTATTAATTTTTATAATTTTAATAGATGTTCATAAAAATGTACTAAAATTGATTAAATGCTATTCTTTAAGTCTTGTGCTTGAAACAATGTTCCTACCTTTTCAACTTATACGCCATCAGTGTTATTCTAATGTCAATCAAACTTAAACTGGATTAGACCAAAAGATTGCTTTTTTTATAAAATACCAAAAAATATCGTCTCCTATGCCCTTTACCTTACGAACTGACGTAATTTTTTTTTACATTTAACAAAAGCTGCTTTTTAAAGACTGTTGTTAAAAAATTATTTTCTTGTATGTATTGATTTGTAAAACTTCAGGATTTCTATTCTTGAATTTAATTATCATTGAATGGTTTAAAGCTAAAATGTGCGTTTTTTTTTTTTTTTTTTTTTTTTGATCGCCCAACCCCTAAATTGTAAGTTTATGCACTACGAAAAATTTATTGAACAAAAAAAAATTTTGTCTGAGGTCAATTAACCCTTGATTGTTGTTATTGATTTTACAGTTATAAGTAGTTCCTTTAAAAAACACATTCAAATGTTAAAATATTTTATTTTGTATTTATTTCGATTTAAAAAAAAAATACATATTTGAACTCTTTCCCTTTTTTGATACTTAACCTTTTTTAAAATATTTCATCTAATTCATATTTTATAGATACAAAACGTGTTGGTAATATTTATAAATTCATTTTATAAAAAAATCAAGTGAAAATTCTCTCGGTAAATAAGAGTAAAACACATAAGTTTAAATAAATAAGACAGCAGGAAACCCGCATGGAAAAATGGCAAGTTTTTGGCAAGTTTAGGCGAGGCCCTGGCAAGTTTTCGGTAAGGAAAACATGGACGAGGAAAACATGACAGACACCTATTAGTGCCTCGCTAAGAACATTTATTTAATTAAATACTGGTGACGCTCTTGATGGTAACTAACTACGTGAAAACATATTACGAAAAATAATAAAAGCAGGATCTTATTATATCGTAATACAAATCTTTGTGTGCTAATTACTGTACAAATTTCAAATTAGGATCGGGAATCGGTGTGTCAAATAGTAAAACCTCAACTGCAGACAAAACAGAACAAGACAGAATCACAATAGGAGTGTTCAGTGAGGCTGTTCCGAACAGTTTGGAACAGTTTAGAACAGAAAAGAACAGGTTTTTGCTGTTCAGTGAGAAATTTTCTGTTCTAAACTGTTCTGACTTGCTGTTCAGTGAGTCTGTTTGGAACAGTTTGGAACAGTTTAGAGCAGGATTTTCTGTACTTGCTTTTGAGGTAGAACAACTTAGAACAGATTAGAACAGGATTTGTGGGAAATGTCAAAATCAGTTGTTGTTCTGTTCTGTCCTGGGCTCAACTTTCCTTTACGACATCCTGAATTTGGATACGCGGATGGTCTCATTCGATAGATATTCACTAAAAAACACCAAATATCACAATTTTAGGGTGAGGAAATATTTGTAAGTATTTTTAATTAATTTTCAAAGTTACACTTTTTCCATACAAAATGCATGGAAATGAATAAAAAACACCAAGATGGGGATGAAACAACTTCCCTTGTCGTAAAAAGTGTATGCTTAGTATTGCCAGATGTACACAATGGTTTTGGGATATTTTTTATTTTTGCGATTTCTGGGATTTTTATTCGGAATTTTCAGATTTTAGCCCGATTTTTAGGGAAATTGCTTATATGATCAGTTATGAAAGAGTAAAATTTTAACGGTAAAATATTCGGGAAACAAGTCACAATTGCAATGTTATTTGCATTTTATTTGAGAAATTATTTAACCTCACTAAAATGTATTTCAAAATGAGTTTAAATAATAGTTTTAAATTTCGCGCGAAATTTAAAACTATTATTTAAACTCATTTTGAAATACATTTTAGTGAGGTTAAATAAGTTTTAAATTTTGCGCGAAATTTTAAACTATTATTTAACCTCACTAAAATAATGTATTTCAAAATGAGTTTAAATAATAGTTGTATGGAAAAAGTTTAAATAATAGTTTTAAATTTCGCGCGAAATTTAAAACTATTATTTAAACTCATTTTGAAATACATTTTAGTGAGGTTAAATAATTTCTCAAATAAAATGCAAATAACATTGCAATTGTGACTTGTTTCCCGAATATTTTACCGTTAAAATTTTACTCTTTCATAACTGATCATATAAGCAATTTCCCTAAAAATCGGGCTAAAATCTGAAAATTCCGAATAAAAATCCCAGAAATCGCAAAAATAAAAAATATCCCAAAACCATTGTGTACATCTGGCAATACTAAGCATACACTTTTTACGACAAGGGAAGTTGTTTCATCCCCATCTTGGTGTTTTTTATTCATTTCCATGCATTTTGTATGGAAAAAGTGTAACTTTGAAAATTAATTAAAAATACTTACAAATATTTCCTCACCCTAAAATTGTGATATTTGGTGTTTTTTAGTGAATATCTATCGAATGAGACCATCCGCGTATCCAAATTCAGGATGTCGTAAAGGAAAGTTGAGCCCAGGACAGAACAGAACAACAACTGATTTTGACATTTCCCACAAATCCTGTTCTAATCTGTTCTAAGTTGTTCTACCTCAAAAGCAAGTACAGAAAATCCTGCTCTAAACTGTTCCAAACTGTTCCAAACAGACTCACTGAACAGCAAGTCAGAACAGTTTAGAACAGAAAATTTCTCACTGAACAGCAAAAACCTGTTCTTTTCTGTTCTAAACTGTTCCAAACTGTTCGGAACAGCCTCACTGAACACTCCTATTGTGATTCTGTCTTGTTCTGTTTTGTCTGCAGTTGAGGTTTTACTATTTGACACACCGATTCCCGATCCTAATTTGAAATTTGTACAGTAATTAGCACACAAAGATTTGTATTACGATATAATAAGATCCTGCTTTTATTATTTTTCGTAATATGTTTTCACGTAGTTAGTTACCATCAAGAGCGTCACCAGTATTTAATTAAATAAATGTTCTTAGCGAGGCACTAATAGGTGTCTGTCATGTTTTCCTCGTCCATGTTTTCCTTACCGAAAACTTGCCAGGGCCTCGCCTAAACTTGCCAAAAACTTGCCATTTTTCCATGCGGGTTTCCTGCTGTCTTATTTATTTAAACTTATGTGTTTTACTCTTATTTACCGAGAGAATTTTCACTTGATTTTTTTATAAAATGAATTTATAAATATTACCAACACGTTTTGTATCTATAAAATATGAATTAGATGAAATATTTTAAAAAAGGTTAAGTATCAAAAAAGGGAAAGAGTTCAAATATGTATTTTTTTTTTAAATCGAAATAAATACAAAATAAAATATTTTAACATTTGAATGTGTTTTTTAAAGGAACTACTTATAACTGTAAAATCAATAACAACAATCAAGGGTTAATTGACCTCAGACAAAATTTTTTTTTGTTCAATAAATTTTTCGTAGTGCATAAACTTACAATTTAGGGGTTGGGCGATCAAAAAAAAAAAAAAAAAAAAAAAACGCACATTTTAGCTTTAAACCATTCAATGATAATTAAATTCAAGAATAGAAATCCTGAAGTTTTACAAATCAATACATACAAGAAAATAATTTTTTAACAACAGTCTTTAAAAAGCAGCTTTTGTTAAATGTAAAAAAAAATTACGTCAGTTCGTAAGGTAAAGGGCATAGGAGACGATATTTTTTGGTATTTTATAAAAAAAGCAATCTTTTGGTCTAATCCAGTTTAAGTTTGATTGACATTAGAATAACACTGATGGCGTATAAGTTGAAAAGGTAGGAACATTGTTTCAAGCACAAGACTTAAAGAATAGCATTTAATCAATTTTAGTACATTTTTATGAACATCTATTAAAATTATAAAAATTAATAATGCTAATATTAAAAAATTCTAAGCCACTTGAACAACATCTAAAAGCAAGTGGGTAACTTTGCTTATTTCGATCTAGTAGTTGTTAAAAATTCCTTTCTTTATTCGTTCAAACACGTGTTTATTGACACAGATGCACTTAAGTACCTACATTATGTAATCTATCAAAAAATATTTCCTCATTCTTATTATAATATGAGAAAAACCAAACAGCATAAACTCAATTTGCGTGTTTGAATTTTGAAATTGCATAAACAGTTGAATAAGCAAAAGGTTTTGTTCTTTTTTGTTGCTAAAATTGAAAAATATTTATTCATTATGTAAGGTTATAAGGCGGAATTTTCTTCTATAAAAAGAGAGCGTTTTTTCGGTGGAAGCAATCAGTTAATTTTTATCTGTCGAAAGGTTTAAGTCAAAACTACAGATAACAATGTACAAGTACAGTTTCGCCCTTTTGGTTGTTCTCATCGGACTCTCATTGATTGAAGCCGCAGGCTTAGATGAAGGTACAGGTGGAGAGGACGGACTTGTAGGTGGAATCTTTGGAGATGACGGACTCATAGGTGGACTCCTTGTAGGTGACGGATTCGTAGGTGGACTCCTTGGAGGTGACGGACTCGTAGGTTGACTCCTTTGAAAGGGGTAATTTTTTGAAAAATAAAAACTGAACAATTGCCTTGAGAATGGTCCATGTGAGCAGCGTTGGCAATCACTTTGGGCAAAATAATGCCTCATTTCAATAAAAAAAAGCCTCACCTAATTTTTTATAACAAACAATCCTTTATTTAAAAAAAAAACTTAAAAAAATCACAATAACATCGTATTAAGGAACATTAATTAGTTCAGTCATTTAAATTACAAAGATACTTATGAAATACAAAATATGTATATTTATATACATTTTAATCGAAATCATCCTGTTCCTTAAAATCAAACGTATTTTTTTGAAACAAAGATAAATGGGTTTGCTTAAATTCCAGATCATAAAAATTTTTATTTTTGAAAAGCGTGTTTGCGTGAAGAATTCCACTCAAAGTTTCTGTCCTAAATAAGTCTGTTTCTCAGTTTTGTTTTATTTAAATTAATACAAGAAAAAATCCTTTCAACGCGTCGCGTCGTCGCCGCGCTGAGGAATGTGGCAGGCATATAATATGGTTTACTAATTTTTCAAGAAAAGGAAACATATTAGAACCATCTCCTTTTTCCAACTGAAATGCCTTCTTCTTAATCTGGGAAATATTTGTAAGGTCGTTAGCAAAATTTAAATTTCTCAAAAATCTGAATTCAATGTCAATATCGTTAAAGTTGTTTTCAATTATAACATGAGGAAAATGTAGTGTTCCTCCCACGTATATCCCTTCTAACTGGAAAAAAAAAATTTTAATACCACTGGAAAATTGTGAATAAGTTTGCAGGTTCATATTCACATTCTTTTATAAAATAGTAAACTAATTATTTTTGGTCATAAATTATAAGAAGGACAAATAAATTTAAAAAAAAATTTAGTTTATTTGAAATGAGAAAAAAAATCATTTTTGGAAAAAAATAAGCCTCAAAGCCTCAGGCAATGAAATAATGCCTAAAAGGCATAAAAAAGCCTCAGTTGGCATCGCTGCATGTAAATCAAAATTATAAGATGTCAAGGTTCAAGTGACATTTGAAGTTTTGAGCTACAAGCGTTTAAAGTTTCACGTTTAAAACTTTTTTTTATGAAAGTGAGAGAAACTTATAAAAAGACCATAAAAAAAAAAGAGAAAATGTACAATTTTTTGTACCTATATCAACAAATATTATTTAAATTCATGAGAAAAGTGGGTTTTAAAAAAATCTCTGCACTTAACACCTTTATGCAAAAATGAGTTTATTTTTTTATGATAAAGGGGTTAAGTTACAGTTGGCTTTTTTAATGTTTGGTTTTAGGCTTCGTTTTGCTGTCGGAAATCTCAGATTACTGTACAAATTTCAAATTAGGATCGGGAATCGGTGTGTCAAATAGTAAAACCTCAACTGCAGACAAAACAGAACAAGACAGAATCACAATAGGAGTGTTCAGTGAGGCTGTTCCGAACAGTTTGGAACAGTTTAGAACAGAAAAGAACAGGTTTTTGCTGTTCAGTGAGAAATTTTCTGTTCTAAACTGTTCTGACTTGCTGTTCAGTGAGTCTGTTTGGAACAGTTTGGAACAGTTTAGAGCAGGATTTTCTGTACTTGCTTTTGAGGTAGAACAACTTAGAACAGATTAGAACAGGATTTGTGGGAAATGTCAAAATCAGTTGTTGTTCTGTTCTGTCCTGGGCTCAACTTTCCTTTACGACATCCTGAATTTGGATACGCGGATGGTCTCATTCGATAGATATTCACTAAAAAACACCAAATATCACAATTTTAGGGTGAGGAAATATTTGTAAGTATTTTTAATTAATTTTCAAAGTTACACTTTTTCCATACAAAATGCATGGAAATGAATAAAAAACACCAAGATGGGGATGAAACAACTTCCCTTGTCGTAAAAAGTGTATGCTTAGTATTGCCAGATGTACACAATGGTTTTGGGATATTTTTTATTTTTGCGATTTCTGGGATTTTTATTCGGAATTTTCAGATTTTAGCCCGATTTTTAGGGAAATTGCTTATATGATCAGTTATGAAAGAGTAAAATTTTAACGGTAAAATATTCGGGAAACAAGTCACAATTGCAATGTTATTTGCATTTTATTTGAGAAATTATTTAACCTCACTAAAATGTATTTCAAAATGAGTTTAAATAATAGTTTTAAATTTCGCGCGAAATTTAAAACTATTATTTAAACTCATTTTGAAATACATTTTAGTGAGGTTAAATAAGTTTTAAATTTTGCGCGAAATTTTAAACTATTATTTAACCTCACTAAAATAATGTATTTCAAAATGAGTTTAAATAATAGTTTTAAATTTCGCGCGAAATTTAAAACTATTATTTAAACTCATTTTGAAATACATTTTAGTGAGGTTAAATAATAGTTTTAAATTTCGCGCGATTTTGTTATACACGACGATTTGAATACCAATGCGACGCACGGTGCAAGCTGCCAACCCACTGATCTCTATAATACACTGGATAGTGTATAGTGTATTACCTACAAAGTATAACAGTTTCTGTGGTTCCAATTGAAGATTATAAAACGTGGTCAGCCGCATAATTTGACGTTTGTCTGACACAAAATAAATATTATTTGTGGTTAATAATCTACTCTCTTCTCTCTCTACTCATATTTTAGTATTCGGTGTATCTCCAAGAAGAAAAAATATGAAACAGTTTTTGTTTTTTCACATTCTTTGCTTTTGGAGTGTGAAACGTACGAAGGATTCATGTCTTTATATTCAGTACCTTTAATTCATATCTTTATATTCAGAATTGCCGTAATTTTTGGTATTTTATATGTTATACATGTATACTGTTATACAAAGAATGGTCAAACGCATAATATAACAATTGTTCAAATGGAGCCACCATTTTTGTATGAATACGCTATCCAGTGTATTATAGAGATAAGTGTGCCAACCCCACCACTGATCTCTATAAAACACTGTATAGTGGATTCTCTATATGTATAACAGTTTTGTTTTTTTTTTAAGAAAATTGAATTTGACAGTTCTTGTACTTCCCACACAGTTTGTGTCTTTTTTAAACAAAAGGAAAGAAAGAGACAGATAGAATTGAAATTGTTTTCGTATTCGTACCCGCTTAACACGCCGACTCCACAGGACATACAGATGCCCAAGATCCAAACCACAATCCAATCAACAATCAGCTTGTTTTTTCGTACTGGGCACTTTATGTCATGTCGTTAGTTATGTCGATAAAATTCCACTAATAAGTCAGAGCAAGAGAATCATACAAAAATTCCTTTCAGTACTACTTCTACCTCTCTCACACACATGGAACGTCAAATCTCATGGCCAAGCTTTGAACAGAGCTCATGTCTTGTTCAAAAATTTGGTTTCCTCGACATGTTCATGACATGGACATGAATTTTTGTGCCTCCATTGGATTTTTTGTAGACTATTCTTTAATTGATAATTTAGCAGGAGCTTTGTAGATGAAATTTTATGTAAAAAGATTAGCAACACTAAATTTCATTAAAATTGTTTGTTATTTTGCAGTAACACTTTTGTAAGAAATTTATTCAAAGCGTCACTAAATAATTGACAAAAAGTTCTTTCATTCAAATAAGTAAGTATTACAATTTTATTATAAGAACTTATAAGCACAAATCCACCACACCAAAAATCATAAAGTTCAACTTTTAATTGTAGCACTTCAGCTCTTTTACGCTTCCCCCACCACAAACAACTGTCATCCGAATTTCCAGACGAAATTTTCTTGTCTGAAATTTACGAATAAAGTCTTTACTACATAAGCCAAGAAAGTGAAAAAGTACAAAAGTGAAAGTTTTGAAACTCATTTTGGGATAGTGTTTCTCACAGGAAAACTTATAAAAATGATGCAGAAAGCCTAAATTTTGGTTTAAAAATAAAATGTGTATATTATTTTTCACAAAACAACTGCGCTGGAAAAACATATTTTTACTTTTGTAATTTTGCAAAAAGTGGCCAATGTAGTTAAGGCTTAAACGTAACTAAAAGTCACTAAAAGTCATCTAACTTTTTATGACAGCTGGCCTATCAGAAGCTCCAAAAATTCAGAAATCTGAATTTTCAGATGTTAGCGTAATGGATTGAACGCGGCCAGTCTAAACTGTAATAACTGTTATAAGTGTTATATATAATAAAAAAAAATTTGACGTTTCACGTCCTTCCCACAGTTATAATCTTCCTTCAATTTTCTTCAAAATTTTTATATGAATTCACTATCCAGTGTTTATAGAGATCAGTGACTCCACTATGACTTTGTATTCTATCTCGCTCTCACTTTAACCTTTCTACCCAAACCAAACACATGCACAATAATTGTGTTGCATTGTTTCGTGGTTTTTTTATTTTCTTTCTCTTTTTTGTAGGTGTATTTGGTGATTATTCTCCGCTGAAGCTCATCCGTGGACGATGAACAACCAACTCATTGTGTTTTTTACAAATATTCTTTCTCGCTCGCTTCTCACTCCCTCTTAATACGAAATTTTCTTTTGTTAATTAAACTTATTTGCGGTTTAACAATTTAATTAATTTATATTTTGTGCCTTCGATTTTTCTAGACCGCGTAAATTGTACCACAAAATTAGTGTTTTCCGTTTTATAATATGATGATGATAATGATTTTGAAAATTTCTATGTTCTTCCTCCTCGCGAAAATTGTGCCTACAGGAGTTCTTTATTTTAAGTGCCTGTTTACATTGGATTTTTAATGAAACGCGTTCTCATTCATTACTATGTTCCCCGTGTTTACATTATAAAGAAAAAATCCTTTCATAACAATCTTCCCTTCCCTATCTCACACAGTCTCCCCTTAAAATCCATGTATCTCTCACTCACACAAAAAAAATCTTCATGCTTAATCCGAGAATATTTATTGAAACTGGTGCAATCTACCGTTCTCTTTTTCACACACACTCTACTCGTCTCATTGGTTGCGCCATTCACTAAAAATCCAATGTAAACAGGTACTAACAGATCATCCCAAGAAAATTCAATGTGCCGCGGCAGACTTGTGTCCCACCCTTAATTTCATTATTATTATTTTCTGAACGCTGCCAACTGATATTCCAATATCTTTCCAGTAGTGCTGGAAAACTGGTTGGTTGTTTGATGTTTTTATGTGAAAAAAATCTAAACGTCAAATCGTGAATTTTAAAGTGTTCGGTTCGGTGTTCGGTCGTGTTTTAAAGTTTTAATTAAATTTGTGGTAAAATTTACGCGGTCTTAATGCCAAAGGCATATTTATTATATATCGTTTTATTGCACAGAAGTGCAAAATAGAAAAATTTACAACAATAATTAAAAAACAACAAAAGAAAGTTGCATAATAAGTGCGAGTATTTTGTTCACTCCGTCTCGCTCTGGCTCTCGCTCGCACCTATTGTGCAATTTTGTTTTATTGTTTATTAGTTATTTTGGTGCAATTAATTAATAAATTTTTGCATTGTGCACTTCTGTGCGCAAAAACCTTTCAAACGGTATATAATTAGTAAGCTTTCGACTTTTGTAGACCGCGTAAATTGTACCACAAATATCGTGTTTGCCGATTTATAATATGATGATTTGTTCCACATGTTTTGTTTTACATGGTTTTCCATTCAACAATATATTATATTAATCTAGATAGACATCCAGTTCCTCGATATGATCGTTGATCGTTGTCGTGGCCAGTCCATGTCCCATGGAAGAATGTCGCTTCGAAGACTTCAGAGTATTTACCACGTCTCAGCTACAACATAGTTTTGATAGTCCCTATATTCATGCCGTTTGTGTGCATTTACGTCCGTTTAATAGCGTGCAGCGCTCGGTAGTGTCATCGTCATCAAAATCAGTTGTGATTAGCTTTGTTCAGTGAAGAAATAGTTAGAACAGAACAGAACAGGACAGGGGGCGACTTTCCATTACGACATCCCGATTTCGAAGTTGATTTTTTTTTTAGGGGTAGGTAGGCATCTCAATAGAATATTTTTCAAATATTAAGGTGAGGAAACCCCCCTAAATGCAATTAAAAAATGTTTAAAATTTTTAAAATCGGGCATTTTTTTTTACCGATTTGCACTTTTTATACGCGGAATTTGGAAACGCGGATAGTCTCATTGCAAAGATGAACACCTAAAAACACTAAATATCACAATTTTAAAGTGAGGAAACATTTATACATTTGTATTTTTAATTAATTTTTAGAAGATTTTGTTTTGAAAACAATACAAATTAAAGAAATGTCATACGGTCTGTTTCATGTATTTTTTCACTTGGGTTTTTATTTTGGGAATTTTTTTTTGGGAAATTTAAAACTGTTTAACCTCATTTAAAATGTATTTCAAAATGAGTTTAAATAATAGTTTAAAATTTCGCGCGAAATTTAAAACTATTATTTAACCTCACTAAAATGTATTTCAAAATGAGTTTAAATAATAGTTTTAAATTTCGCGCGAAATTTAAAACTATTATTTAAACTCATTTTGAAATACATTTTAGTGAGGTTAAATAATAGTTTTAAATTTCGCGCGAAATTTTAAACTATTATTTAAACTCATTTTGAAATACATTTTAAATGAGGTTAAACAGTTTTAAATTTCGCGCGAAATTTAAAACTATTATTTAAACTCATTTTGAAATACATTTTAGTGAGGTTAAATAATAGTTTTAAATTTCGCGCGAAATTTTAAACTATTATTTAAACTCATTTTGAAATACATTTTAAATGAGGTTAAACAGTTTTAAATTTCCCAAAAAAAAATTCCCAAAATAAAAACCCAAGTGAAAAAATACATGCCTGGCAGTACTAAACAGACCGTATGACATTTCTTTAATTTGTATTGTTTTCAAAACAAAATCTTCTAAAAATTAATTAAAAATACAAATGTATAAATGTTTCCTCACTTTAAAATTGTGATATTTAGTGTTTTTAGGTGTTCATCTTTGCAATGAGACTATCCGCGTTTCCAAATTCCGCGTATAAAAAGTGCAAATCGGTAAAAAAAAATGCCCGATTTTAAAAATTTTAAACATTTTTTAATTGCATTTAGGGGGGTTTCCTCACCTTAATATTTGAAAAATATTCTATTGAGATGCCTACCTACCCCTAAAAAAAAAAATCAACTTCGAAATCGGGATGTCGTAATGGAAAGTCGCCCCCTGTCCTGTTCTGTTCTGTTCTGTTCTAACTATTTCTTCACTGAACAAAGCTAATCACAACTGATTTTGATGACGATGACACTACCGAGCGCTGCACGCTATTAAACGGACGTAAATGCACACAAACGGCATGAATATAGGGACTATCAAAACTATGTTGTAGCTGAGACGTGGTAAATACTCTGAAGTCTTCGAAGCGACATTCTTCCATGGGACATGGACTGGCCACGACAACGATCAACGATCATATCGAGGAACTGGATGTCTATCTAGATTAATATAATATATTGTTGAATGGAAAACCATGTAAAACAAAACATGTGGAACAAATCATCATATTATAAATCGGCAAACACGATATTTGTGGTACAATTTACGCGGTCTACAAAAGTCGAAAGCTTACTAATTATATACCGTTTGAAAGGTTTTTGCGCACAGAAGTGCACAATGCAAAAATTTATTAATTAATTGCACCAAAATAACTAATAAACAATAAAACAAAATTGCACAATAGGTGCGAGCGAGAGCCAGAGCGAGACGGAGTGAACAAAATACTCGCACTTATTATGCAACTTTCTTTTGTTGTTTTTTAATTATTGTTGTAAATTTTTCTATTTTGCACTTCTGTGCAATAAAACGATATATAATAAATATGCCTTTGGCATTAAGACCGCGTAAATTTTACCACAAATTTAATTAAAACTTTAAAACACGACCGAACACCGAACCGAACACTTTAAAATTCACGATTTGACGTTTAGATTTTTTTCACATAAAAACATCAAACAACCAACCAGTTTTCCAGCACTACTGGAAAGATATTGGAATATCAGTTGGCAGCGTTCAGAAAATAATAATAATGAAATTAAGGGTGGGACACAAGTCTGCCGCGGCACATTGAATTTTCTTGGGATGATCTGTTAGTACCTGTTTACATTGGATTTTTAGTGAATGGCGCAACCAATGAGACGAGTAGAGTGTGTGTGAAAAAGAGAACGGTAGATTGCACCAGTTTCAATAAATATTCTCGGATTAAGCATGAAGATTTTTTTTGTGTGAGTGAGAGATACATGGATTTTAAGGGTAGACTGTGTGAGATAGGGAAGGGAAGATTGTTATGAAAGGATTTTTTCTTTATAATGTAAACACGGGGAACATAGTAATGAATGAGAACGCGTTTCATTAAAAATCCAATGTAAACAGGCACTTAAAATAAAGAACTCCTGTAGGCACAATTTTCGCGAGGAGGAAGAACATAGAAATTTTCAAAATCATTATCATCATCATATTATAAAACGGAAAACACTAATTTTGTGGTACAATTTACGCGGTCTAGAAAAATCGAAGGCACAAAATATAAATTAATTAAATTGTTAAACCGCAAATAAGTTTAATTAACAAAAGAAAATTTCGTATTAAGAGGGAGTGAGAAGCGAGCGAGAAAGAATATTTGTAAAAAACACAATGAGTTGGTTGTTCATCGTCCACGGATGAGCTTCAGCGGAGAATAATCACCAAATACACCTACAAAAAAGAGAAAGAAAATAAAAAAACCACGAAACAATGCAACACAATTATTGTGCATGTGTTTGGTTTGGGTAGAAAGGTTAAAGTGAGAGCGAGATAGAATACAAAGTCATAGTGGAGTCACTGATCTCTATAAACACTGGATAGTGAATTCATATAAAAATTTTGAAGAAAATTGAAGGAAGATTATAACTGTGGGAAGGACGTGAAACGTCAAATTTTTTTTTATTATATATAACACTTATAACAGTTATTACAGTTTAGACTGGCCGCGTTCAATCCATTACGCTAACATCTGAAAATTCAGATTTCTGAATTTTTGGAGCTTCTGATAGGCCAGCTGTCATAAAAAGTTAGATGACTTTTAGTGACTTTTAGTTACGTTTAAGCCTTAACTACATTGGCCACTTTTTGCAAAATTACAAAAGTAAAAATATGTTTTTCCAGCGCAGTTGTTTTGTGAAAAATAATATACACATTTTATTTTTAAACCAAAATTTAGGCTTTCTGCATCATTTTTATAAGTTTTCCTGTGAGAAACACTATCCCAAAATGAGTTTCAAAACTTTCACTTTTGTACTTTTTCACTTTCTTGGCTTATGTAGTAAAGACTTTATTCGTAAATTTCAGACAAGAAAATTTCGTCTGGAAATTCGGATGACAGTTGTTTGTGGTGGGGGAAGCGTAAAAGAGCTGAAGTGCTACAATTAAAAGTTGAACTTTATGATTTTTGGTGTGGTGGATTTGTGCTTATAAGTTCTTATAATAAAATTGTAATACTTACTTATTTGAATGAAAGAACTTTTTGTCAATTATTTAGTAACGCTTTGAATAAATTTCTTACAAAAGTGTTACTGCAAAATAACAAACAATTTTAATGAAATTTAGTGTTGCTAATCTTTTTACATAAAATTTCATCTACAAAGCTCCTGCTAAATTATCAATTAAAGAATAGTCTACAAAAAATCCAATGGAGGCACAAAAATTCATGTCCATGTCATGAACATGTCGAGGAAACCAAATTTTTGAACAAGACATGAGCTCTGTTCAAAGCTTGGCCATGAGATTTGACGTTCCATGTGTGTGAGAGAGGTAGAAGTAGTACTGAAAGGAATTTTTGTATGATTCTCTTGCTCTGACTTATTAGTGGAATTTTATCGACATAACTAACGACATGACATAAAGTGCCCAGTACGAAAAAACAAGCTGATTGTTGATTGGATTGTGGTTTGGATCTTGGGCATCTGTATGTCCTGTGGAGTCGGCGTGTTAAGCGGGTACGAATACGAAAACAATTTCAATTCTATCTGTCTCTTTCTTTCCTTTTGTTTAAAAAAGACACAAACTGTGTGGGAAGTACAAGAACTGTCAAATTCAATTTTCTTAAAAAAAAAACAAAACTGTTATACATATAGAGAATCCACTATACAGTGTTTTATAGAGATCAGTGGTGGGGTTGGCACACTTATCTCTATAATACACTGGATAGCGTATTCATACAAAAATGGTGGCTCCATTTGAACAATTGTTATATTATGCGTTTGACCATTCTTTGTATAACAGTATACATGTATAACATATAAAATACCAAAAATTACGGCAATTCTGAATATAAAGATATGAATTAAAGGTACTGAATATAAAGACATGAATCCTTCGTACGTTTCACACTCCAAAAGCAAAGAATGTGAAAAAACAAAAACTGTTTCATATTTTTTCTTCTTGGAGATACACCGAATACTAAAATATGAGTAGAGAGAGAAGAGAGTAGATTATTAACCACAAATAATATTTATTTTGTGTCAGACAAACGTCAAATTATGCGGCTGACCACGTTTTATAATCTTCAATTGGAACCACAGAAACTGTTATACTTTGTAGGTAATACACTATACACTATCCAGTGTATTATAGAGATCAGTGGGTTGGCAGCTTGCACCGTGCGTCGCATTGGTATTCAAATCGTCGTGTATAACAAAATCAAAAATACATTTGGTTGGATATTGTAGGTTCGGTCAAAGTCTTATATAGGTTTTAATTCATTCATATTATAAAACAGCAAACACGAATTTTGTGGTACAATTTACGCGGTCTAGAAAAGCCGAAGGCATATAGATTATATACCGTTGGAAAGGTTTTGTGCCACAGAAGTGCACAAAATATAAATTAATTAAACTATTAAACCGCAAATAAGTTAAATTAACAAAAAAAAATTCGTATTAAGATGGAGCGAGAAGAGAGCGAGAGAGAATATATTTGTAAAAACACAGAATGAAAAAAAAAAACGAATACGAAACAATATGCAACATAGTTATTGTGCATGTGTTTGATTTGGATAGTAGATATGTAAAATGGAGAGCGAGATAGAATACAGTCATAGTGGAGTTTGCAGCTTGCACGTGTCGTATAAGTATACAAATCGTCGTGTATAACAAAAACTAAAATACATTTGGTTGGGTATTGTAGGTTCGGTCACGGTCTTATTATAGGTTTTAATAGGCAAATTCAAGAAAAATTTTGTAAGTAGGTACTTTGTAGGCTTTTAACTTCAGTCAAAATGTCCGTCAATTAGAAGATAATTACTACGTTTCCATGTGGTATTTAAGCGAGCTTGAAGCTCAATTAGGCCCTTTGTATACCCGCATCGAGTTGAAATGAGCTTGAACCAACTCTACTGCACTTCAGGAGTGGAGTCGAGTCGAAATTTGTGCTAAAAAACCTGGGTTGAGGAGTTAACTTGAGAAACACCGCGTTCGGGGGGTACACAGATAGGCTATCTGAGATACTTAAGTATCGGATATGTTTTCGAACGAACCGGATAGGGTACCTATCAAAAATCAAAACAGCTGAAAAAAGTTCAAGTAAGTACCAAAAATTATTTTTTCCCAGATCTCTGCTGTGTCTTCCAAATCGTATGTTGTGTCCTTCCAATGGACAGATATCTTCATTTTGTTTATTTTTGCAACAATTTGTATATGTATTTTTATGTTTAAAAGCCAAAAACAAACAACAAAAAATAAAAAAAAACAACTACTCAAGTGTCACTCGAAAACCAAAAGTCAGCTGTAATCAGCTGTTCCTCAAATTGCGCATAGGATAGTTTAGTATCCCGAAAATTTTAGGATTGCTTTAGATTTGTTTTTGACAACAGCTGTTTGGTTCATCAGCTGAATTTTCCTATGGGATTACAACAACACAAACCTATCCGTATAGGTTTGGCTTGCCCCCCGAACGCGGCCCATATGTCATCTCGACACCATTTCAATTCAACACAAGAGCTCTCAAATCTGTGAAGGAAAAACCTGGGTCGAAAATCCGACCCAAATCCAACTAGAGCTCTCGGTCCTGAATATAAACGTAGTAAATGTAATTGGCACTCGAATTTCGAGGGCTGGACGTACTAGTATTTATAAAGATGGAATTTTTTCGAACAGGGCTGACTCATTTCCCCACTACCCAAAAGGTTAAGTCAATGGCGCGTTTTTTGTATGTGGTATCTGGTGTGCGTCTGTATGTCTGTCTGCACCTTGGCCTACAGTCTAAACCACTGAAGCGGTTTTCTTCAAACTTGCAGCCAGTGTTGCCGCTGAGAAAATTGAAATGGTCGCAAAAAAAAGGGTCACGAGGAAAAAAAAGTCGCATTCAGAAAATTTCGTAAAATATATATGTAGCTTAAAAAATCCGTTTTTTATCAGTTGACATTATAGTGGCGAGAAACTTAAGGTTTCTTAATTTTATCTTTACCTTCTTTAAATTTGGGAAAGTAAAAACGTGTTTCCTTTGTGATTGTGAGTATATAGGTACCTAGATAAAGTCAGCCCTGTTGGTACATAATGCATTCCATCGTAATTAATATTTTGTTACGAAATAAGAAAAAGGAAGCTATCACAGAATCCATCACTTAGAAAAATTCATACGAACTCCCATCGCGAACAAATTCGCTGATATTTTTTTGGGGAACATGTAGGATATATGTACGTAATAACGTATGTACATATGTCCTACTGCATTTTACTATAACATTTTTTTTTTCAATTAAAAAATAAAGTGCCTTGTTATGGTTTGCGAATAGAAAATTCGCTTACGATATGGCCTGCAATTTCGTATTTCGGTTAGCGAATTGATTTTTCGCCGAAAATTCATTACTCTTAGACGAAATAACTAGGTAATTGATCTCTTTGTGACGAATACCAAAGTGAAACAAAAAATGTTTTTTTTTTTACAAAAAGGAAAACAATAAATCTATAGTCCAAGTAATTTTCTAGAAAAAGGTTCAGAAAAGTAGCAAGATTTTTAAAAAGGGTCAAAATAGCCAGTTTTCCAAAAAGTCGTGTCATGGTCGCATGAGGCTCAAAAAAGGGTCAAAATGAGACTAAAGTCGCACAGCGGCAACATTGCTTGCAGCATAAGATTTTTGGGTGATTCCCTAGAGTGGAAATCGAGATTTGTGTTTAGCTCAAATTGTTTTGGCAGTAAAGCCTTTTTATTCATGTCAAAGACCAAAGATGTTGTTTGTTGTTTGAAAGAGTGTTGACTTTCATCGTTTACACGGGGAGGCAAGCGGTTGTCTCCACCAGTTTTGTTCGACTTTTTTACTTTACTACATAGTTTACTTTTTAGCATAGTTTTTTTTTACGTTTTTAAGGTTTTTTCCTTTGGTTTGTTACCTGATGTATGTACAATATGTTTATGTAAAAAAAAGTAAAAAAGTTAAATAAAGCGTGGAAAATAATCAAAATTGATTATAGCTTCAAAACTGAAGAAGATGGTTGAAGCTGATTATTCTGTGCGGTTTCTAAAAAAAATGTTGGGTTTTCATTTTCTTTTCGATATGTTTATAAAAACAGATTTTCTAATCCATTTTCCATCACTATAAAATGCTTTAATTAATTATTTTATCTTTCGATTTCAATAAATAGATTTTGCCTAATCTGAAATTACTCGTTCAACCATCCAAATTTAAAAAAAATGCTTTTTCTTACAGGAAGTAGCCTTAATAATACTATTCATATTTTTGGCACTTTATAAATAATTAACTTAATAACTTAATAACTTACTTGAATGACTGCAAACTTTCTTCATTTACTAAATTTTTGACAGATAGTGATAATTTTTCTCATTTCCTCTCTTTTTTCTCAGTAATTTACTTTTTTAACTTCTTATTTACCATTTTTATGAGTTTTTCACGTTTTTTACGCGATTTTTACGTTTTTTTACAACAATAAAGGCGCTTTTTACCTACTTAAACATTGAAAAGGTAAAAAATAGTTTTGTACATGAATTTGAACATCACTGGTCTCCACTGCTCCTTTTACGGTTCGTTTAAGTACACAACACAGATAATAACCGTACTTTTGAAAAAGGTTGTTTATCTCAAAACGGGCCCACCGATTTTTTTTTATAAATGAAAAATAATTTACCAAAAACCGTTATTAACGTTACCTGGCTATAAAACCGTTTTTTGATTTTCTACTCTGATTTTTACTCAAGTTTGAATAACACTACTGGATATAAATATTTACAAAAATTGTTTGGATTTTCAATTTTTTTTTTGAAAACTCATTTTTTTGAAAACGGGTTGATAATTTTTTTTTGAAATTATGGTTTTGGTTGTATATTATTATATTCTTCAGAATAGCATAACAATTTTTTTTTTTTAAAGATTTTCAAGAAATTTTATATATAAAAATTGAGTTTTAAGGACAACCGCTCCAACAATTTTTGAAATTTATTTATATTTTTTTCAAGAATTGAGATGGCTTTCTTCATTCTGAGATTAAAACATTTTAAATACTTGTTTTATCAGTTTAAAGAACGATTTTCATTCTTTTTTTCATATTCAATTTCATACATATATAATTATTATTTATATGTACTTATATTACACTCAACCTTTAAAATTCCAAGAAACTTTTGCTACACTACAAGAGCAAGTTCGTGCGATCCAATCGTGGGCTTTACACCTTTTTGTTTGTATTAATATGCATCCTTGAACCTGAAACCATCGCTGACATCGGAAAAAATATTTTGGGGAATAAATATTTCGCGTCGCCTCATTATTATATTTTAGGCCACTTTGACCTATAGATGAGCGTAACTTACGTTTTGCATTTAAGTTTTTTATGTTCTACAACTTTGTACTGAATTTTTTTCGTTTCAGCAATTTTTGATTGTATTTTTTTTTCGTGTCGGTATTGATTTTTAAAATATAATTTTTTTTTGTCAATTATTATATATTATACAGGTGATATAGATGCTATTGTTTTATACATATTGTGAAATTTTAAAATCTCTAAAATACCGTTGAGTGGAGATATTTGTGTTTGTTTATCGCGCAAGTAAAATAAATGACAAGCTACACAAGCTTCACAATAGTTTGAAATAATCTAGTCCAAAAAGACATAAAAATCAATTCAAATTTAAGAAAAAATGATGTCTAAAACAGCTTATTTAGTTTTAATCCAAAAATGGTACAAAAAATATAAATTAATGAAAGCAGAAATTTTGTTTTTTTTGGGTAAAGATCACTCCCTTAAGAATTACATGTAGATTTTTTTTGTTGAAGAACTGTATAGGTACTAAGCTTAAGCCATTATTATGGATGAAATTTTGCCGAAGTTGATAGTTTATAATTTTCTCTTGAGATATTCGAGAAAACGCATTTAACAACTTTCTTTTTAAATGTTTGTAATAAAAAACCACTAATTGAATTTTTCTAAAAATCCCTTCCGCTGACTTTATACCTATTATCTGTAAAACAAAAACAATTTGTTCGAAGCCCATATCGCTATTCGCTCTCGAGATATCGTCGACGAAAAAAAAACTTACGAACGAAAAAAAAAAAAATATTAACAAATATGTAAAAGAATTAAATATAAACTTTCAAAAAATATATAGAACATCATTGTATGTGCTTTAATTATTTTAAATAATTTGCTTTTTATCTTGAAAAAAAAAATCCTTTTTGCACCTACAATTAATTAATTATATTCGAAAAAAACACAAAACAATACAATACAGTATTCTATGAAATCTTTCTCGTGGAGTCACCACACCATGTCAAGTCATTAATATATGTATATGGTAAGCAAAAGAGTCCCTAAAACCGACCCTTGGGGGACCCCGTACTTGACTTAAATCAGGTCAGAATAATCTCCGTTTAATTTATTTTGCTCTTTGTTTTCGACTTTTTTAAATGAGATTTAAACCATAATAAAGTTTGAATAAAAATTGAGAAAAGCATTGAATATTAGAGAACTAAAAAAATAGTAGGAGAGGAGTAGGTTCATTACAGATAAGTAAATAACGTACAAAATTCAATTGTAAGCAATTTTTGTTTTTTTTTTAAATTTTGAGTTTAAGAATTCATTATTCAAAAACTGTTATCTTCTAAAAAATGATTTAAGAAATTGATTTATGTCTTTAAAGAAAACTTATAAATTTGTCACTTCCTCGCAAGAGGTAGTAGCTCAGGACAGGAGAAAACTTAAGGTGGAAGCGGCTGGTATTGAACTCCAGACCTTTGGCATGACAGTCCAACGCACTAACCATTACGCCACGGGCTACAAGCTATAATTACACCTTTTTGAATTATCCAATGTCTATCGGCATTTAAAAAGTTTGCGATTTCGTTTAAGTGCGTGCCCCACTAGGGGGGTAAGTGTAAACAAAGCAGAAATTGGTATGGGGTAAGCATAAACACTATGGGGCATATTCATAGATGTTATTGAAGCTGTTGCCAAGCAAAACTGAAGTTTTTCTGATGAAGTTTCCATAAGCTAAATTCCACTTTTGCTTACTTACTTTACTTTACTTTACTTTACTTTACTTTACTTTACTTTACTTTACTTTACTTTACTTTACTTTACTTTACTTTACTTTACTTTACTTTACTTTACTTTACTTTACTTTACTTTACTTTACTTTACTTTACTTTACTTTACTTTACTTTACTTTACTTTACTTTACTTTACTTTACTTTACTTTACTTTACTTTACTTTACTTTACTTTACTTTACTTTACTTTACTTTACTTTACTTTACTTTACTTTACTTTACTTTACTTTACTTTACTTTACTTTACTTTACTTTACTTTACTTTACTTTACTTTACTTTACTTTACTTTACTTTACTTTACTTTACTTTACTTTACTTTACTTTACTTTACTTTACTTTACTTTACTTTACTTTACTTTACTTTACTTTACTTTACTTTACTTTACTTTACTTTACTTTACTTTACTTTACTTTACTTTACTTTACTTTACTTTACTTTACTTTACTTTACTTTACTTTACTTTACTTTACTTTACTTTACTTTACTTTACTTTACTTTACTTTACTTTACTTTACTTTACTTTACTTTACTTTACTTTACTTTACTTTACTTTACTTTACTTTACTTTACTTTACTTTACTTTACTTTACTTTACTTTACTTTACTTTACTTTACTTTACTTTACTTTACTTTACTTTACTTTACTTTACTTTACTTTACTTTACTTTACTTTACTTTACTTTACTTTACTTTACTTTACTTTACTTTACTTTACTTTACTTTACTTTACTTTACTTTACTTTACTTTACTTTACTTTACTTTACTTTACTTTACTTTACTTTACTTTACTTTACTTTACTTTACTTTACTTTACTTTACTTTACTTTACTTTACTTTACTTTACTTTACTTTACTTTACTTTACTTTACTTTACTTTACTTTACTTTACTTTACTTTACTTTACTTTACTTTACTTTACTTTACTTTACTTTACTTTACTTTACTTTACTTTACTTTACTTTACTTTACTTTACTTTACTTTACTTTACTTTACTTTACTTTACTTTACTTTACTTTACTTTACTTTACTTTACTTTACTTTACTTTACTTTACTTTACTTTACTTTACTTTACTTTACTTTACTTTACTTTACTTTACTTTACTTTACTTTACTTTACTTTACTTTACTTTACTTTACTTTACTTTACTTTACTTTACTTTACTTTACTTTACTTTACTTTACTTTACTTTACTTTACTTTACTTTACTTTACTTTACTTTACTTTACTTTACTTTACTTTACTTTACTTTACTTTACTTTACTTTACTTTACTTTACTTTACTTTACTTTACTTTACTTTACTTTACTTTACTTTACTTTACTTTACTTTACTTTACTTTACTTTACTTTACTTTACTTTACTTTACTTTACTTTACTTTACTTTACTTTACTTTACTTTACTTTACTTTACTTTACTTTACTTTACTTTACTTTACTTTACTTTACTTTACTTTACTTTACTTTACTTTACTTTACTTTACTTTACTTTACTTTACTTTACTTTACTTTACTTTACTTTACTTTACTTTACTTTACTTTACTTTACTTTACTTTACTTTACTTTACTTTACTTTACTTTACTTTACTTTACTTTACTTTACTTTACTTTACTTTACTTTACTTTACTTTACTTTACTTTACTTTACTTTACTTTACTTTACTTTACTTTACTTTACTTTACTTTACTTTACTTTACTTTACTTTACTTTACTTTACTTTACTTTACTTTACTTTACTTTACTTTACTTTACTTTACTTTACTTTACTTTACTTTACTTTACTTTACTTTACTTTACTTTACTTTACTTTACTTTACTTTACTTTACTTTACTTTACTTTACTTTACTTTACTTTACTTTACTTTACTTTACTTTACTTTACTTTACTTTACTTTACTTTACTTTACTTTACTTTACTTTACTTTACTTTACTTTACTTTACTTTACTTTACTTTACTTTACTTTACTTTACTTTACTTTACTTTACTTTACTTTACTTTACTTTACTTTACTTTACTTTACTTTACTTTACTTTACTTTACTTTACTTTACTTTACTTTACTTTACTTTACTTTACTTTACTTTACTTTACTTTACTTTACTTTACTTTACTTTACTTTACTTTACTTTACTTTACTTTACTTTACTTTACTTTACTTTACTTTACTTTACTTTACTTTACTTTACTTTACTTTACTTTACTTTACTTTACTTTACTTTACTTTACTTTACTTTACTTTACTTTACTTTACTTTACTTTACTTTACTTTACTTTACTTTACTTTACTTTACTTTACTTTACTTTACTTTACTTTACTTTACTTTACTTTACTTTACTTTACTTTACTTTACTTTACTTTACTTTACTTTACTTTACTTTACTTTACTTTACTTTACTTTACTTTACTTTACTTTACTTTACTTTACTTTACTTTACTTTACTTTACTTTACTTTACTTTACTTTACTTTACTTTACTTTACTTTACTTTACTTTACTTTACTTTACTTTACTTTACTTTACTTTACTTTACTTTACTTTACTTTACTTTACTTTACTTTACTTTACTTTACTTTACTTTACTTTACTTTACTTTACTTTACTTTACTTTACTTTACTTTACTTTACTTTACTTTACTTTACTTTACTTTACTTTACTTTACTTTACTTTACTTTACTTTACTTTACTTTACTTTACTTTACTTTACTTTACTTTACTTTACTTTACTTTACTTTACTTTACTTTACTTTACTTTACTTTACTTTACTTTACTTTACTTTACTTTACTTTACTTTACTTTACTTTACTTTACTTTACTTTACTTTACTTTACTTTACTTTACTTTACTTTACTTTACTTTACTTTACTTTACTTTACTTTACTTTACTTTACTTTACTTTACTTTACTTTACTTTACTTTACTTTACTTTACTTTACTTTACTTTACTTTACTTTACTTTACTTTACTTTACTTTACTTTACTTTACTTTACTTTACTTTACTTTACTTTACTTTACTTTACTTTACTTTACTTTACTTTACTTTACTTTACTTTACTTTACTTTACTTTACTTTACTTTACTTTACTTTACTTTACTTTACTTTACTTTACTTTACTTTACTTTACTTTACTTTACTTTACTTTACTTTACTTTACTTTACTTTACTTTACTTTACTTTACTTTACTTTACTTTACTTTACTTTACTTTACTTTACTTTACTTTACTTTACTTTACTTTACTTTACTTTACTTTACTTTACTTTACTTTACTTTACTTTACTTTACTTTACTTTACTTTACTTTACTTTACTTTACTTTACTTTACTTTACTTTACTTTACTTTACTTTACTTTACTTTACTTTACTTTACTTTACTTTACTTTACTTTACTTTACTTTACTTTACTTTACTTTACTTTACTTTACTTTACTTTACTTTACTTTACTTTACTTTACTTTACTTTACTTTACTTTACTTTACTTTACTTTACTTTACTTTACTTTACTTTACTTTACTTTACTTTACTTTACTTTACTTTACTTTACTTTACTTTACTTTACTTTACTTTACTTTACTTTACTTTACTTTACTTTACTTTACTTTACTTTACTTTACTTTACTTTACTTTACTTTACTTTACTTTACTTTACTTTACTTTACTTTACTTTACTTTACTTTACTTTACTTTACTTTACTTTACTTTACTTTACTTTACTTTACTTTACTTTACTTTACTTTACTTTACTTTACTTTACTTTACTTTACTTTACTTTACTTTACTTTACTTTACTTTACTTTACTTTACTTTACTTTACTTTACTTTACTTTACTTTACTTTACTTTACTTTACTTTACTTTACTTTACTTTACTTTACTTTACTTTACTTTACTTTACTTTACTTTACTTTACTTTACTTTACTTTACTTTACTTTACTTTACTTTACTTTACTTTACTTTACTTTACTTTACTTTACTTTACTTTACTTTACTTTACTTTACTTTACTTTACTTTACTTTACTTTACTTTACTTTACTTTACTTTACTTTACTTTACTTTACTTTACTTTACTTTACTTTACTTTACTTTACTTTACTTTACTTTACTTTACTTTACTTTACTTTACTTTACTTTACTTTACTTTACTTTACTTTACTTTACTTTACTTTACTTTACTTTACTTTACTTTACTTTACTTTACTTTACTTTACTTTACTTTACTTTACTTTACTTTACTTTACTTTACTTTACTTTACTTTACTTTACTTTACTTTACTTTACTTTACTTTACTTTACTTTACTTTACTTTACTTTACTTTACTTTACTTTACTTTACTTTACTTTACTTTACTTTACTTTACTTTACTTTACTTTACTTTACTTTACTTTACTTTACTTTACTTTACTTTACTTTACTTTACTTTACTTTACTTTACTTTAGATGGCGCTCACAGCCCAGGATGGACTACGGCCTCAACCAACAATCCCCTCCAGCCACCTCGGTCCCTAGCTAGCTGCCTCCAGTTACGCATCTCAAGTTGGTTGAGGTCGTTCTCCACTTGTGTGCGCCACCTAAGGTGGGGTCTTCCTCTGCTGCGCAGACCGTCAGGGGTAGATTCGAAGACTCGTCGGGCTGGTGCGTCGGTGTCCATACGCTCCACGTGCTTACCAACAACTTAAACAACATCTATGAATATGCCCCTATATTTTTTGTAAATTTTTTATTAAAGAAAAGTTCTTATCGAAGTATTAAATTTGCCAGATCAACTTCGAATGCATATCTAGAACAGCTCGAGATATTCCGGCTTGTAAAAATAGACTGGCAAAAACGCTTTTTAAATCATTTCTTGCAACGATTGCAATATCGTCAATAACATGAGGTCTTAATGATCCAGGAACTTTAATTATTTTTTCGAAATAATAAAAATTCTAGAATTAACCGGTAAATTCATTACGGCCGGCGTATAAACAGTGAGTATGTATGAGAGGGTATGCTGCCCCCCTGCAACTACTCTGCTGGATTTGGGGTAGGTGCGAAGTTGGGTGGGTTAGGGGTATGCAAAGGTTCTTTTGCATTTAAAGAATCTGGATTTAAAGAAACTTTGAATGTATAGCCTATGTATAAATAGTGAGGTAGGATTGACCGGTAAATTCTAGAATTTAATTCTTTCGGCTTTTTACGGTAACATACACTTAAGTTAGTAAGGAAACAAACAAAATCACTTTTTTTTAGTGTTTTTTGAAGAGCTGTATCTCTATGAAAAAAGGTCGTATTGAGATGAAACAAAGAAGCATTCTAAAGCTTTATATTTTTGTACTGAAAAATTTTAGCAAATGGTTTTTTACATTTTTTACCGTTATTGCGCAATCATAAAAAGCAGCACGACCCAAAAATTTTAATTTTAATTTTAATTTTTTTTTTGAACATTGTCATTTTCTTTGAAAAATTTTTTTGAGCGAGTTTAATGTTTTGTTTCGATAACTTGTTTATTCAGCTTTAAGGTTGTCTTTTTTCGTCATTCTACAATTTTTTTTCACAAGAATATCTGGCTTTGAATGATAAAATAGACTTTTGAATTTGACTACCAATATCTTCGCAAAGAATGACGACAAGAAAAATGTAAGACCAAAACTGTGAAAAAAGTGGACAGAAATTGTTCTTTTCGTTTCCATTTTGATGACAATTTCACAATGTTTATGAACCACCCGACCCACCAGGGGTGGGAATGCTGACCCCAAAAAGTGAAGTAAATTGTCCTTAAAAACGAAGTGGATTTCCAAAAAAGTGTAGCAGATAGTTACATATACGCCAAACCAAACTTAGGCTTTAGCTATGGAGGCCCAATTACCTAAGTTGGCTTATATTTTTTTGAATTTTGTTTTTTTTTCAGTTAAATAAATAAATAAAAAATAAATTTGATGGCACAACAGCTCATGAAGAACTAGGGCCTAGTGACTTACAACTCTCAACCATTCCTGTGTGCGTGTCTGCAGGAATGGAGGGGACCTACAGTTGATTGCCGAATCCGAACGGCTAACGAGTGGCACTTTTCTGTGACAGGAGATACTCTTGGAGGATTTGTCAATTCCTCGCAAGAGGCAGTAGCCGTTTTTTCTTTTTTTTTTTTAAATAAATAGGTGGCGAGGCTTGGTATCGAACCTTAGACCTCCGGCATGACAGTCCATCGCACTAACCATCACGCCACGGCTACTACCAGTTGGAATATTTAAAATGTTCGTATAAAAAATGTTGTCTTAAATTATATTTTTGATTGTAAACTAAGCGAAGTAAAACTAATTTGTTGCGTAGCAGAAGGCAGAAGGAAGACGCACGATGAAAAAATGAAGTAGGTCGACAAAATATGAAGTAAATCGACACCACTGGACCAGGGTTGCCACTTTGCTGCAATTGCAGTAGATCTACTGCATTTTTTTCTCAAAATAAATCTACTGCCTTTAAATCAAATCTACTGCTTTTCGGTTTTACAAAAAATTTGTCCTTAAACAAATAATCCACAAATAATTTTTCAATTTTGTCATTGATTGCAATCATTCTAAGTCTTCAGGAAATACCCACATCCTACTTAATTTATTAATATCTACTGCTTTTGACTATATCGGCTCTGTTTTGATGAATATTGAAAGCTGACGGAAATCTTGTTTTTGTTAATTTGCGTTTTTTTTTAATGTTGGAAAACGTGATAATATGAGCAAGTTTTTAATAAAATCTGCACAAGAAGGTTTAAATTCTTATTGAGTAAATGCAATTTTAGTTTATATGCATTTCTTAAGTAGTGATGCATAGTGTTGGTAAAGGCCAGTCATGAATGACTTAGTAGCGACAGAGAATTTAAAATTAAAAAATAGTTATACCTAATTAATACGACACCTTTTCTTTTTGTTTGAGATAACTTATAGCTTGATATTTAACAATAGGTTTGTATTTTTAACAACACTTTTTATTTTTGATGAAAAATATGTTGATTATTTTTTTTTCATTACCTGTACCTAATATTTTTTTGTTTTTTTAATTTTATTCTTCCTTGTTTTTTGAAAAAATAATAATAAAACAGATCTACTGCAAAAAAGTTCAATCTACTGCATTTTTTTTGTGAATCTACTGCAGAAAAAGACAACCTTGTAGGTGAGTATGGCATTTAATTCCTGACCAGCAAAGGGCGCTAATTGAGGTAGGGCGTTTTTAGCGGAAGTATTTATTTTTTTTTGTTTAATTTTAACACAGGTAACTTAAAAAAAAAATTTAAAAAGAAGAAAGGTGAAAAATTTTCTCTATTTTAAGTTTATTTAATTGTTTAGTATTATATATGCATGTAATGTACTTAAACTACCAAGGATATTAATTTAAATTTGTATTCTTGGTTCAAAAAAAAAAATTAACAGAACTGTCGCATTTAACATTAAAACACCCAAAACAAGTTACAAACTCATTTTGATTTCTGGCACGCCAACTCAATGTATACTCCTACTCAAATACATAGGTAGGTATGTATGTATAAGGTATACCTAAGCTCACATTATTTCCATCTGCTTAAACTAAACTCTTAACGATTGTTTCGGAACAAATTAAAGCTACAAAAACTACCAACCTCCTACATCTTCTCTGGTTCTTTCTCATTTCTGCACCTGTGTGAATTTATACATATGTACATAAAAAGGTACTACTTACACAACACATGCATACATTATATAAAGGACTTTCAGCAAACGTTCATTCTTCCATGCGGCATTTTAGAATAATTGTTCTAGTTTTATTTTTTTTATTTTTTTTTTTTTTATTTGAAAGTGAAACAGTGAAACAATGTGATTCTTAAAAAAGGATACAGACACACACTCATAACAAATCGCACCTCTTCTTATACAGTAGAGGCAGTACAGAACCGCGTTAACGTCAGTTGGCAGCAATTGCACGAAGGATAATTTAGTGCCCAAAGAGGTGGATAAATACTCATATCTATTCATCCTGTTTCTGTTCCTAATCCTGGGCTTGTTTCGTTAATTTTCTGTTTAAGGAGGCTTAAAATAATTTTTTCACTGATATCTTTTTTGTTTTTTTTTTCCACATTTGTTTTTCTAATTATAGGATGAAAAGCGAGCGAACAAACCAACTGACACCACTTCAAAGAATAAGCGAAGTAAGAATTGGTAACTACCTATAATATGAAGTGGTGGACTGAGGGTGTATTGGTGTAAATAGTAAATGACAAAGAAGATCCTGGTTGAACCATTGAATTAAGTAGGTACACTATCCATTCATACACAATTTTCACTTCGTTATAATATTGTGGAACAGTCAAAACCTCATATCTGTATAGACAGATAATTTAAAAGCTCTCTGGGGAAAGCCCGGCAGATAATACATGGGTAGTGTGGGTATTACTACCCATTAGAGATTTTTCGAGTGGGTAAATTAGGTACCCTTTCGAGATTTACAAATTATTTTTCCAGCAACTTCAAGAAATTAAAAAAAAAAAAAAAGTGTCCTTATTATTATCCACAGAATACAATATAATACCTAGGGATATGACCAGTTCTGAAATCAATTTAAATACAAAATGTAGTATAGGATATGAGTAGTTGAACTAAAACGTATGGATACTGTTATTTTAATGAATACCGAAATTGTGGAAAGTTTTCGGCGAGTACTCAGAGAAAAATGCTTCAACTTTTCCTTTAATAGTCCCACGAAATAAGTACACCATGCCCAATACCATACCTTTTCATTTTAATAAATTAACCTCTTTTAAAGCTTGAAGTCTGTTTTTTTCTAAATTATTGTTAAATCGAGTCACTTTTATCAAAAGTTTTTGGAAAAAAATTTGAGAAACGATTTTTTTTTTAAATCACGAAATAAAAGAAAAACACTAAGGAACATCACACAGTATGTTCTACCAAGGGTATAAAAAAATTTTCAAATTCTAAAATCTCACGTAAAAAAATATAACGAGGTACAATTTGAAAAAAGTAACGGACATTGCCTCTAGAAAAATTTGCCCTCAACATTTGGGTATTTAAAATTTTCCAATATCATTTTTAACTTCTTATCGATATCTCATATCCTAAAAAAAAAATCTTCAAATGCAGCTATCTTCAGTTTCTGAAAATAACGGGAACTTATTTTTATTCGATTTTTTTTATTTTGTTAAATATACACAGCTCAGCTTTTTTTAAAATTTTCAGTGCCACCTCGGAACCAAAGAAACACACAAAAATTTTAATAAAACTTGATGAATTGCTTTTTCACGTTCCAATAATTTTTGCTGATTTTTTGGCTTTTTAATAAAAAATAATTCACAGTTTTCAAACAATATATTAATAAAAAAAAAACCTTGGTATGTCATTTTGAACAATTTACTTCTAATTACTTACATAGAAAGAAAATTTAAACAAACAAGCACTAACCTGTTTTTCAAAAAATTGAATTTTAAAAATGGAAGATTTAAATATATTTTAAAACAAACCTTCTGCAATACTGCCGTGTTAACTGAAAATGACGTATCTACTTTTTTTTTTTATGATTATAGGATTTTACTTTGAATAAAATTAAATAAATTTGATGGTACAACAGCTCATGAAGAACTAGGGCCTAGTGACTAACAACTCTCAACCATTCCTGTGTGCGCGTGTCTGCAGGAATGGAAGGGACCTACAGTTTATTGCCGAATCCGAACGGCTAACGAGCGGCACTTTTCTGTGACAGGAGATACTCTTGAAGGATTTGTCAATTCCTCGCAAGAGGCAGTAGCCGTGTTTTTCTTTTAAATAAATAGGTTGCGAGGCTGGGGATCGAACCTTAGACCTCCGGCATGACAGTCCATCGTATAACCATCACGCCACGGCTACTACTTTTTACTTTGCCATTTTTTTAATAGTTATAAAACTATTTTCAATAAAAAATGGATGTGTTTCGATTGTTTTACTGCTCAAAAAGCGAGATACGGCTTTAGTTATTAATAAAAACGATCCCAAATATTTCAAACTTCGCCTTAACTCAAAAAATCAACAAATGTCAGATACGTCATTTTCTCTTAACACGGCAGAATAGATATAAAAAGCTTTGATGCAAACGATACATGGTGTATGTGAAGAGTTTTTGAAAATACATAATATCGAATTTCTAGTTATTAGCTATTAATGTTAAAAAAATTTGTTCCAATATTACTCAATTAAGCGAACTTAAATATTTTTTAGATATTACAATCTTAATAATTTTCAATAAAAGTAGATATGACGAGTTTTGATTCTCCTCTATACTTTATCCAACTAAAATAGGCATTATAGGAAAGATAGGACGTTTGCCTCTTATTCTGGCTAAAGTAGATTGCATAAATCTATCCTTCATTAAAGCTCTGACAGGATTGCCGTAGTCTTTATTTTAAATGGACCCAAATATGAAAGAATATTACCGCCCTTTTTTCATTTAATTATTTTATTTATAAAAATTAAAAAAACACATTTATCTTCTTGCACACCACCATGAGATAAGATAAAAGGCGCCGCTTCAAAAATACACGAGTTAAAAACACAAATGGCACAAAACTTTTAAATAAATATACCTTTTAAAATTCAATTTACATAAAAATACTTCGCTTCACATTAATTGACCGCACGCTACGAAAATCTACGCATTAAACTTGGCGGTAGCTCACTCAAGTTGTTGTTCTTTCATTCAAATCTTCAATATGGTGATGCGAAAGCTTTGTAGCCTACATTACGCCTGTATTATCACACAAAAACCCTTTCAATTAATTCTACGCAACTAATGTTCTTCTTCAAAGAAATCAGCTTAAAATTTTGTAACTGCATTAACATATTTTCCACACATTAAAAAAGAAATGCAAAAGATGAAAACACTCCACGATACCATGATAGCACTTATCATTAAAAACTTTTTTTAAAGCTGTAAAATCAAAAGCACCTCAACAGAAATCCAAGGAAAAAGATACTAAAGGAGTTACTAAATGGACGCGGGTAACTCTGAATGCACATCAATATTTAATGGGGGTTAAAGTTGAATAGCAGCAGCAGCCATAGGCCCGCAGCAATTCAGTTCAGTGCACAGGCGCACTCAGATGTGCGCTGGATAGGACGTTGGATATGCGTCAGGTGCAATCGGAAATTCACGGGCGGGCAAACACTTTTTTATGTGGGAGTTATTGCAATCTAGTATTGTGCAAAAATATGACACGCTACTGATTTTGAAAAAGCTTTCCCATAAGATGTGTACTGCCTATTTATGTTGGATGAACTATAGTCATATGTATTGGTATGGTAACTCATGTTACCTACGACGACGATGGACGCTTCTGGTTGTGTGGCTGTAGTTCGCTCATTTTTTAAAAATTAAATATACATACATTTGAAAGTTGTATGTTATGATTTCAATAGTAATGTAATTTCAATAGTACCTATTGTATAATATGTATTCCTCAGCTATAACTGAAATTGTTGAACTTTCTGGAAATTCGCAGTTGTATTACTTTTTGGCGATTTCAATCTCACACATTTGAGTTGGCATTTAGATGACACTAAAAGCTCTTACAATGCTATTGTGAACGGTCCTGAGTTTGAAAAAGATTTTGTTGAAACTGTGCTGTTGGCTGGACTCAACCAAAAAATTGGACTGGCAAACGAAAAATTGTAGAATGACGAGAAAAGATAACCTTAAAGTTGAATAAACAAAACATTAAATTGGCTCAACAAAATTTTTCAATATTCAAAAATTAAAAAAAAAAAATAAAATTTTTGGCTCGTGATGCTTCTTATGATTGCGCAATAACGGTACCTTAAAAAAATAATTTGCCAAAATTTTCTCAATAGAAAAAGATATAAAACTTCAGAATGCTTTTTGTTTTATCTCAATACGACCACTTTTCACGGAGATACAGCTATCCAAAATTGTTTTGACAAGTGTATATATTTAATTGCTCACTGACATCTGGTATTTTTCCTTATGGAAGCCTTCGTTTATTATACCTCTTCATAATAAAAGCAAGGCTAATATTATCGTGGAATTGCGAAACTTTCCTGCATACCAAAGCTTTTTGAAAGCATAGCCTGCAAATATATTTAATTTTTCTATCAATCCATACCTAATACATAGTCTTAGAACAACATGGTTTCTGCCTGCATAAATCTACTACAACGAATCTTCTAGAATTTACGAATCAACTATATATAAATATGCAAAATGGACTACTACAGAATGATGTGTTTAATGCGGATCTTAGTAAAGCATTTGATAGAGTTAGCCATTCAATACTCTTGATCAAAAAAGAAAATTATGGGTTCCCTGAGTGGTTACTGGCCTGGATCCGACAGTACTCAGTATGTAAATTTTAATAATTTTTTGTCTAAAGTTATTAATATATTGTAAGGAGTACCGCAAGGAAGCCATATTGGCCCATTATTATTATTATTTATAAATGGCATTGGTTGATAGAATAAACAAGCAAGGGTAGAAGTCGACTTGGGTTAAATAAAAGGTTTTCTAAAGAATTTAATGATCCTCATATTTTAAAGATCCTTTACTGTGCACTATTGTCCGTCCCATCTTAGAATATTGTAACTGTGTGTGGTGTCCTATCTACGATGTGTCTGTAAACAAAATAGAGTGTTCAAAAACAATTTTTGCTTTTCGTCACCCGTCATCTTTCATGGGATCCAACTCGTCATCTTCCACCTTATGAAAGTCATTTGAAGCTGCTTAATTTATCAACATTAAAGAGAAGGAGAGAAGTGAATACTAATATTTTCCTGTTTCAACTTTTATCAGGAGAAATTTATTCCTCTGATATTTTAAGTAAGCTAAACTTAAATCCTGCTTTTTTTCTATATCCTCCGCCATGGTTAACTATAGATTAAATGAACCTATAAATGTAATGTGTTCTGATTTTAATTGTTTTTATCATATTATTGACTTTAATGATTCAAAAAATGGTCTTAAAAAAAGTTGTTATGTTATTAATTATGTACTTAATGTTTTCTTAATTTTGTTTATTTTTCTTTTAATTTTTTATTTTAACAAATCAGACATTAGTCTACAGTTGAAATAAAGAAATAAAGGGGGAAGATTAATTTTGTGTTATTCAATCTTTATGTCCGCCTGCCCATAGCCCATAAAATTACCCATTTCCTTTTCTCTTTTGCAGATGGGCGATGAGAATATAGAAAGGTTAGGGCGAATTACGCTTAACGCCAATTTTTCTACGATCGTTCAACGGATAAGGAAATCGAGATCGCGGTATCAGCCAAAGCGTCGTCGGGGTCTTATAAATGTATGGAGTCATTCAAGTGCATATTTTAATTATCATTACTGTATCGAACTGCATGAGTATTGGTGCTCAGTATTGTATTGTAAAAGCTTTACATAAAAACTTAAAGAAATAATAATTTTTCTATATAAAATGGATGAAAAGAAATGATAGTTGTGAGAATAAACTCAAGCTGGAAGGTCGAAGGACGAGGGACAAAATAAGACAGTGCTTTTTCAATCAGTTTTCCATTACTGATAGAAATTTTCGATCGCTTTAAAATATTAAACAATGAACAAGGCCTGATCTCTGTGTCATGATGGAATCTCATGGAAAGTGGAAAGCAGTTATTGACGTTTTGGATGCCTCTCGTTTAAGTAAGTTCATTTCACTACATTCTAAGAAAAGTTCAGATTTTGCTTTGAAAAATTAAGACTTACAATATTTATTTTAATAAATAAAAAAATAAATAAAATGAATAAAAGATTAACAAATAACTCTTTTTTTTTTATTTGTGGCAATTTCGTTGGAGAAGTTTTGGTTTTATATTGACTACCCACTCGGGCTGATGATGTTCTGCCGGGACTGTTCAGGAGGCCTATAAGCACAAGGAAGTAGATTTAGGTGGTCCATGATTTCCATATTTTTTGGTTCAGTTTTGAGCTTCTGGGAATTTAATTTCCCTGATGGTCTCAAAACCATATTTTTTTTTTTTTTTTTGAAAACAAGTTTTTTTTTGTGTCAACATTTTGGTCTTAAATTGAAATTGATAAAACGGATAATAGGTACATAGAATAGGTAATTTCAAAAAATGTTGTACGTGAGCCTCAAAATCTTGTACCGATAAATGAAAAAAAAAAAATATGCACGACTTGGTGGCACGAACTTGCTGTTGTATAGAATAATATCTAGCTAATTTTTAAAGAAAAACAGTTTTTTTTTAAAAATCTAAATCTTAAAAAAAAAAAAAATAGAATCTAAAAAGGGATTCTATTTTATGTTTTTTTTTTTTTTTAATACAAAAGATTTTAGATTTTTTTAAATGCAATACTATTCGAAATATATAAAAGCACCAGGGTTCAAAATCACAAGAACATCGGTGAATAGCTAAAAAAAAGCAAATTTCGCAAAAAATGTCAAAACCGATTTCCGCAATACGATTTTTTCCCAAAAAAATTAAATTTCCTGCTTGCAATCACTTTTGTCATTAGGTACAGCCGTTCAGGTACAAAGTTTAATCAAATTCATTGGAGGTTTTTGCGAGAGATTTAAAAAAAAAAAATAAAAAACAAAAGTGAAACCGTGACATGGCAGTTATACTCGGTCAAAATGAGGGAATCATATACAAATGCTCTGTAAACTGTAGAAGATTTAAAGCAAATCGGTCTATCCGCTAAGGCCTTAGCTTAAATTACAGTTAACGCAAAGACTCCCAGACGCCACAGACACACAGGCGCCAAGACCGAATGAACTGTACCTTACCTAACCGCAAGTAAAAATTATGTACATATACGTATCGTGAATTTATAAAACCTAAGAAAATGGCGATATTTGGTTTTGACTGTTCGACAACATAAATTAATAATATACAAAATAACACTGACGACGCGACACCGACGACCGACGAGACGACCGCGACGTTGGAAATGACGATGAGTAGAAGTAGGTACCTACAAGCTTAGCAGAAAAGTCCTTTTTGTGTGCTCATTGCAAATATTGTCAACATCATTGCTAGCCTCGTTTACCATGAGCCTGGTGGAATCCTTTTTTCATCTATTCTTAGAAGAAAATTTGTGTAGAATTTTTATTTTTTCATTTTTCTATACTTTATTTTGTGTTTGTAGTTGAAATGGTTTCTAATATTCTGTTCAAATAGCAAATTCATGAGATGGTTTAATGGGCTCAATTGTTGAAAATGAAGACAAAGTTATAAATAACTTCCAAAGGAATCTTATTTACATATGTACCTACCTTTGCCGTCACAAAAATGCCAAAAACAAAAACGTATGTAAGTAGGATAGAACGATAGAACTCTTGTTGAATGAAATTCTTGACATTTATTCGTGATTTTCCTGTCATTTTAAAGACGTGGATGTTTTGAGATTCATTTTCTGTCATCCATATTTTGCTTGATCAAACTCAAAAATGTCTGTTTTTTTTTTTTAATTAAATAATTTTGAAGACATTGAGTGATTTTTGTCGTGTAGTACTTGAATTTCTAGATCAATAAAATCGGCTAAACGAAAAAATTTGAAACTATAATAATGTACATATGTACATATTTTTTTTTTACATATTCTAATTGAGAACCCCTGCCAAAATTGTAGAGACACAAACCAAAAACAATTACAGACAAGGTAATCCAATTTGATGAATGCCAACAAGAATTTCATCAATTCATACTACATATCTGATATCTGTCTCTGTCTCGAAGAAAGTGTGCAAAAAATTAATTTTTTTTTGTTTAACATTTTTGAAATTAAATAGGTTTATTTTTATTGTAATTTTATAATGATTTCTAGATGTATGTAGGTAGGTACGTACCTATACATTTACATAAATGTAGGGATATATACTATTTTAAATACTACGAATTTGTTAGTGTAGGATATGGCGAACGATTTATCACACCAAGTACTATCTCTTATAGGGTTTCTGACGGAAGTGAGTTAAGAATTCAAGAAGTTATTTAGTGATTTATTAATACAAGGTCATTTTTGAACAAATAAGTACATGAAGTACCATTCAAATAGCAATTTATTTGTTTTCATTGGCATATGTCCACCACGCCTTTATCTAATTAATGTGCCATTCGATAAAAGACCCCCTTTTCAAGCATTTCTGACTTTTCATTTCCCAAAAAGGGCTAAAATAACAAAATATTGAATTAAAATTTGTATGTTAAATATGCGTTCATCGAATATTTCCTTTAAGGCTTATTTCCAATGGCGCGTTCGCGTTAGAGAAGCTTACGTATACGTTTACAAGCTTTACGAACGCGTCGACATGACAGACGACTTGAAGAGAATCTGAAAATCAAAATGAACCCACATAACTGTAATTTCGAATTCCTTTCAACAAAATTTTCCATTTTTTTTAAACAAAATCGATTTTTTTCTTTCAATAAAAGAAATTTGTCCAGAAAAACCGATTTTTTCTTCTAAATAAATCGATTTTTTTTTTGTTGAAAGGAATTCTAACATTATTTTAACTGTCAAAACGCACGCTGAAGTTGATTTTTTTCAACTTTGACGTTGAGGTAGCTTATGTTACGTTGGTTTGTGTACATGCTAATAGGTGCCAAATCGTAACATAATACCCAACGCGTCATTGTAAACAATTTGCTTAAATTGCTATGTGTGAGCTTTCGCGTTGAAAGAAAAATCTGTCAAAGCGACGCCCAACGCGGCATTGGAAATCAGCCTTTATAATGAGGAACTTGTTTCGTTCGCTAGTGTAGATATATGGCACGAAGGGAAGGGCCCTTCTGCTGGAATCACATCTCTTTTATGCTTTCATGCCAATCGATCGGGGAACTAAAAAGTCAGAAGCTGATAGTCTGGTCTGATGATTTTCACAGTTCATGGACTGAGAAAACTGTGTATTTTTCGGGATGTTATGGCCGGCAATAATTTCATCTTCGCTCCGAATATGTGAACAATTTTTCTAATTGATCATATACCCCACGACCCATTGAGGTACAACTAACTTCTTGAATTGAACGCAATTAGGTGTACTTATAGCAAAAATAGTCGCTATGGCACAAGCTGTTATTAAAATCGATCATTCATGTAGCAAAGACCGTCTGCAATGGTGTAGCGTAATTTCCAACGACTAGCTTGAATAAGAAAGAGAAAGAATTGCGATTTTTCTCGCTGCAGCTACACCATTGTGTTCTGTTCGGCCAGTAAACCTCATCCCAATTTTTTTTGTTTGATTTTGAATTTTCAATTATTGCATAAGCCATATCTAGTAAACCATTCTATGTGTATATTTAGTAGTCTGACGTCCTATATTTCAAGGACCAATGATGCTAAGGAGTTGAAATTTGGTGAGGTTCCTATGCCTGCCTAGAAAATATAGCGAGTTTGAAGTTTCTTATTTCATTTGTAAATAAGAGGGGGTCGTTAATATCTTGAGTTTGCTTATGTAAAAAGCAATCTTCCTCAACTGTCACTGCGTCTTGTTCTAGAGGGTATAATCCTTGCACCAAGAAAAATAATTCCCGTTGTCTGATGGCAAGCGAACAATAAAAAGAAGGAAAACACAATATAGAGAATTATTTCTGTTTTTGTTTAAGTGGACTGCATTCAGGGCCGTACCAACCATATGTGCAAGATCTGCAAATGCACAGGGCGCAGAGTTCTGGGGGCGCATTACTAGGAGCAAGAAAATGTAATCTGATCTTGCGCAAGCAATTATGTGCTGCCAAGGGGAATTTAACTCAAAATATAGAAAAATTAAAGATTCTACTAGACGTATGCTAGTTTAGTTTAAATCTTACCTACCTAATCCCAAAATATTTCACCTTGTTCTCACAAAAGGAAAACAAATTAAAAAACCTCAACACAAAAAAGTTCCATACCAGCCCATATGTGCAAGTTTTATTTCATACACACTGAGTCCCAAATTAACATAGGAAAATATGACAAGAAAAAAACTTATTCATACTGAATCATGTTGCCCAGAACGTGCAGGTTTTGTATTATACACCTTAGGTACCTGTGTATGGGACTTCTCGTTTACGAAAAAAAAAAAAACAATAAAAAAGAGAACATGTAGGTAGCTGGTTCTGGTGCATATGCAAAATTCTCTTCTCAGAACCGTTGGTTGACCGTTTTTTTTCTGCCAATGGAATGGTTTTAGAAAAGGTATATTTGATTTCGGACGCCTTGAACGTCCAATGGAAAACGACATAAAGTTAATGACGGTTGCAACGACTACTTTTATTGTATCGGGTCTGGTGCAGATTTTTTATTTTGCTATGCCGGTTAAGATTAAATAAATATCAATTTTGAATAGAAGTGACGTGTTTTTTGTGGAAGTATTAATTTATTAGAGAAAAATAAATTATAAAAATAAATCTTGTGTTTTCGTTTTTCCAATATGGACAAAGAAAGTCTACCTCTTGGGTAATGTGGAAAAGACTTATGCATGTGTTTCAGTGTATGTATGTGTATAGGTGTAAACATAAAAAAGGGGCGCTTTCTATAAATCACGCACAGGGCGCAAGTTTGGCTTCGGCCGGCCCTGACTGCATTACTGCATTAAATGAAATTTAATTTAAAGTTTTTTGTGACTTAAGTCCAATGCGTTTCGCCCAGGCACGACTGTTGGGCTCTAGTTTTAAGTTTAAAGCACTGAACCAAATTTTTACAATAAGGGTAACGTTTTTTCATCACAATAAAATAAAAAAGTCTTTGGTGACCGTGACACTATAGTGGCGTAATGGTTAATGCGTTGAACTATCAAGCCAGAAGTCTGGATTCAGCTTTTGCCACCTAAAAAAAATGTTTTTTTTTTCACGGCTACTGCCTCTTGCGGAGAAGTGACAAATCCTCCATGAGTATCGCCTGTCATAGAAAAGTGCCGCACACATTATCCATTCGGATTCACAAATAAACAAATAAACTGTAGGTCCCCTCCATTCCTGCAGGCGCGCACACATCAGGAATGATTGAGAGTTGTAAAGTCACTATAGGCCCTAGTTCTTGCATTCAAGATAATACGAAGGGTACTTCTTTCTCAATTTTCAAGCTTTTTCAAAAAAATTTCCGAAATTCTAGTTGATTGTAGCAATAATGTCACACAACTGAAACAATAAAATCCATTTGTGCAATAAGAGCTCAAATATGCTTTAAAGAAGAACCAGCTGCATGTTTGCTGAGTTTTAAACTCTATATTAAATGCATTCGTTAAAATTTATCTTACACCAAAATTAGGTTTTTAACGTGATCAACATATTAAGTCAATATTCTAAGGAAATTGCAACTAAATTACCAAACAACCATACACCTATTTGCAATTCTGACGAAGAAGAGCAGTCAACTCTGTTAGCCGCCATCCGTAATTCGTCAGCCACCAGTCCATCACGTTGCGAATTATTATTTTTATTATTGTTTTATTAAATTAAAAAAATGCTCTTATATTACAAAAACCATTATCCGGTTCGTACACAATTCTAGGTATTATGATGTGTAGGTATTTTATTTATTTTGAGTTGTACCTAACTAATATTAGTTCTTTTGAAGTTTTTCATCAGTAAATTATTGTTTGCATAACTATTGTTAATTCATCAAACATCAGCAACTGTGTTTACAGTGTTAATAGAAGTTAATAGTTTTGTACATATTTACCAATTAATATCATCAGACTATATTTTTCGTAAAGAATGTGTTTACTTTATAGTAGATATTGTACATTTTGTTAGCATAATAAAACTTTAAATATTGTACTAAATATATACCCATTGTATTGTATTGGTATACCTATACAAATTGTTCAAACATAAGAAACTACTTTAACGAAGAAGTCATAATTAATTAACCTACATTGAGCCTAGCAGCTGGAAACGATTGGATTTAAATTGGAAACAGATCAATATTTATTGATTATTGCTTACATACATAAAGGCTGATTTCCAATGACGCGTTGGGCGTCGCTTTGACAGATTTTTCTTTCAACGCGAAAGCTCACACATAGCAATTTAAGCAAATTGTTTACAATGACGCGTTGGGTATTATGTTACGATTTGGCACCTATTAGCATGTACACAAACCAACGTAACATAAGCTACCTCAACGTTAAAGCGTTTTTCTTTTTTAGTTCAGAGTAGAGCCTGAACTGTCAAACTAAAAATCGTGTTCCTTTTTTTGCTCAGAGTGTATAACAGTTCAAATTTGTGTTTCTTTTTTCGTTCAGAGCATGTTCAGAGTTTGTTCAGAGTGCGCTCTATTAGCTCGGTATAAAACAACCGAGCAGACCGAGTAAAAAACTGAGCGCGGCCAACTTCATACAGTTTCCATGTAATTTGACAGATATGACAATTGAGTGCTCGGGTGTGTTTTGTAATTTAATCGGAGTGCTCTGAACATACTTTGCTCAGAGTTTACTCCGTTCGCTCAGGGTTTATTCAGAGCTCTGCTCTGAACCAATCCTGAACTAAAAAAGAAAAACGCCTAAAGTTGAAAAAAATCAACTTCAGCGTGCGTTTTGACAGTTAAACTAATGTTCGAATTCCTTTCAACAAAAAAATCGATTTGTTTAGAAGAAAAAATCGGTTTTTCTGGACAAATTCCTTTTATTGAAAGAAAAAAATCGATTTTGTTTAAAAAATAATGGAATCGTTTGTTGAAAGGAATTCGAAATTAAAGTTATGTAGGTTCATTTTGATTTTCAGGTTCTCTGCAAGTCGTCTGTCATGTCGACGCGTTCGTAAAGCTTGTAAACGTATACGTAAGCGTCTCTAACGCGAACGCGCCATTGGAAATCAGCCTTAAATCATAATGAAAAACCCCACTGCATCAAAATAACGAAACAAAGTTATTTAATAAACGCAAGCAATGTGTACTGAGTTAATAAAATATTTGACGAGCCTTCATCACCAATTATTTGTCGTAAACAACAAAACTAAAGATTTGCATGAATTTATTCATTTGATCTGTTCAAATAATTGCAATACTTCAGCGTACTGAATTCACAACACATATTTCAGCAAAAGTGCTCACAAAAAGAAACAAAACTAGTATAATTATCTTTCTTTTCACAGATGGATGAATCATCAGGCGCATCTGCCTTCGTTTGCTCCTCTCCTGAGTCGCATCTTGTAGACATATGTGTGAAAGATATTCATATATTTGAAAGAGCCCAACGAGGAAAATATAGGAAATTTATTAGCAGCATTTGGATTAAGCGCACATAAAATAACTGTGATAGAAATGACATCTGAATGAAATGAAACTCCCAAATATATAAATATGTACCTAAACGTTAAAACACAGATTAACTGGCTGAACAGAATGGTGACGGAGACGGAACTGGACCCGGAGCTGGAATAGCTGTTAAAATATTGAATACACGCAAATCCAATGTTGCGAACACAACGGAACGTAGCCGCATTCAGAGTTGCAGCCGCAGACGGAAGAGCTCACCAACTTTTTACGTACAACACTTTTGACGTTTCAATTTGTATGAAGAAAAAAAAAAAACAACTTTTCGGGTCGGAAATAAATATTTTGGTTATTTGTATGGCGAAAAAAATTATTTATTAAAAAGAAAATTATTGGAAACAAAAAATGTGAATTCTGAGCTTGTACACAAGAATATTCTTTTGTTTTTCTTCGAAATACATTCAAAGCTGTACAGCTGCATTGTGGGCAGGTAAACAAAAATAACGTACAACACTTTTTGACAGCTCTTCCAGTTCCGTCTGCGGCTCCAGTTCCAGCATTTTATTCTGTTTAGGCAGTAAGTTTTTAAATAATTATTTTTTTACTATTACTAGCTGACCCGGCGAACTTCGTTCCACCTATAAATGATTAAATAATAATGTTCCTTTCGAAATTCGAGCAAGCTCAAATTTTTATCACGACTTTTCTGGCATTATTTTCCAATTTTTTTCTCCGTAGTGTGTTTATCTGGTTCAATGCAAATCGAACAAAAAAAAATCTGCATCCAATTGGGATGATGTTTAGCCAGGGTAAGTGCGTACGAACAAAAAACTAATTCAGAAAGTTTAATATTTCAAAATGTTTTCACGTATTTATGACTTTGTTAGTCGAATTTTCTAATTTTCGTTCAAATTTTTCAATTTTTGGCTCCATTGTCAGTTAATCCGGTTCAAATTAAATCTACAACGATTTCTATGAATTATTTTTTTGTTATGTTATGAAATAATAAATTTTAATTTTCTTTATTAAGAGTTTTTGTTCTTTTAATCTTTGTAATATAAGTTTGTAAGAGGGAAAATTTTCTACGAGTGGATTTCGGTTGCCCCCCCCCCCCCCTAATAAATTTTACTTTGCTACATTTTTTGTTGAGTAATGCGCAATATTAATTTTAAAAACTTAAAAATTTCTTTAAACATGTCGTTGGTTACAAACAAAACGTTTAAAATACTTTCTTCAAAATTACCAAAAAATAAAAATTATTTGTAGTTTTCTGTACTAACTAGATACTATTATAATACACTACGGGATCAATTTTTTTCATCAGACACCACCTAAATTAAAAGTTTATATCCTACAAAAAATTAATTTACAAACAAACTCTGTCATTAACCTGTGCATCTTACATAAAAAAAAAAGAAATAATTTTGAAAATATTTTCTATAGATATTTTTTCATCCATAAAATTTGAATAATGTTTTTTCAAAAGGATGAAAATTAGCAATATCTGCAATACTGTTCATCAGGAGGAAAAATACGTAGAACTTCATAAATTCTGTAAAAATGTGTAGGATTATGACTTTAGAGGCACCATGCGAATTAATGAGCTCGGCCAAGTTTTTTTTTTTGGTCCATAAATTTATTGCAGGGCATACACTTTTTATAGAGGAGGTCTCTGATCAAAGCAAATAATGAGTTTAGGAAATAACGGACACCCTAATATGCATGCACAAGCTATAAAAATTTACCTTTTCAGTCAGAATAATAAAACGGAGTTTTTTATAAACACTGAATTTTATATTATCTACCTTACGAGGGTTGTCAAAATTCTGCTTTTCAAAATTTTGCTTTAAAAATTCTGCAAATAATAAAAAAAAAAGTTTTGAAAAATTAAAAACAAATTAAAAATTTTAATTTTTTTTGTTTTTATTTGCAGAATTTTGTAAAATATTGTCTTACAATTTTAAAAATAATATTATGTGTTTGTTAATAGAAATAATGTTTTTTTTTTTTTTGTTATCGTCGCTTAAGTTTTTTAAATCACAATAAGAAAAGCCCTTATTTACTTTCAAAGCTGGATAGCAGATAAAACCATAAAATGGAGAGAACATGAAAAAAAATATAAAAATTAGAAAATAGACCTAAGGCGCTAAGCTAAGGCCAAATAAGATTTCTTAAGAAAATATCTAAACATATCCTTTAGTTTTTTTCACTTATTATTAAAGGTAATTTGTACCGACTGATCTTATTTAAAAAAAAAAATAAAATGAAATTTGAGTTTGCCCCCACCCCGAACTACTTGAAATTTTTCACTCCGCTTACGGCATCCGGTTGCCTGGGAAGAGTAGTGAAGTGATAGTTAGGCTAATTAGATTGTTTTGGATTAAAAGAACAGAGTGTAGACGACATTTTACAATGCGTGAAAGGCTAAAATAGTACCTAAATAGTTCGATAAATTATGGAAGGTTAAACGGAATGTTGCTTGTAGTTTACTATATGCTTATAGAGAGTGTTTTATCCTCGGAGTTTTTTTCCATACGAATTTTTGTCTAAAAATTTCTTAAAATTTGCAAAGTTATCTACTTACATAAATATAAAGTATATTTACATATGTCTAGGGTTAACTCTATACCTACTTTTCGGTTTAATTCACTACTGAAAAACCGGGCCTTATCGTGGGCTTTTTTTTTAACTTTTTCTTCGTGAAATGTTTAAGAAGAAGCTCAGAAATAATAGGCCCAAAAATCTTAATTTTGATACACAAAATTTTGAAGTGCTGTTTTTTAATAAGCTTTTAGTTTAAGCGAAAGATTTGTCGCTAAGGCGGCCTATTTAGCGTTTTCGAAAGGATTTTAACTCCAACCACGGTGGGAGAGCGCTTACGCACTCTCGTTGCTCTGCTTAGGCTATATGGTCCTTTTGTGGTATTTGAGTCCACTTTGAAAATTGGAACAGTTTCCTACCAAAAGTGAAATAAGATCCCATGTGGAGAATATTGCTGTGAAATTTTTTCCTTGTACCTTTTAAAATTCTTCTTCGGTTTAAAGATTTCACAAAGAGCGAACGCTTTTAAGCACCCACTCGTACTTACTAAATATTAATATAAATTAAATCAATAATATTTGAACGAAAGAACACTTTAAAAGGCTGATTTAATGTCCTTTATATACCTAACAGATTTTTAATTTTAATATTTATGAAGAAATTTCATTCATGCATCATTCAAGCAAAAATAATTTTTAATAATTTTAAAAATATTATTTCTCACCTAAAAGTTTATACGCATGTATGTATGTAAGTATTTTCTGAATTCCTGCAAAATACCAATTTGTCAAAAATATCCCAGCTATCCGTTGTTTCAGTTCAATTAATTATATTATTTTATTATGATTAAGTTTAAGAGAGCACTTAATAATTTTTAATTAGTATTTCGATTTAGTTGTTTAATTTTTGTTAACTTTATTAAATTTGATTTCACACTTAAAAAAAAGAAAAAATATAATGAAAAGGTTATTTTAGTTACAAAAAAAAATACATAATTAATTTAATTCTTTAAAGCAATGAAAGAAATATAAACATTAAAAATAATTTAAATTAAAAACTTAATTATTTTCTAAAAAAAAAAATATTATTAAGAAGGTTTTAATAATAGGCAAAATTTTTATATACTACAGAAATAAATCAGCCAATCACTAAACTTAGCGATGTTAAAATGGACTTGTTGAAAAAATTAAAAATTATATTTTGGAACTAAGTATTGTATTTTCTATTTAATTTTATATTATTAATCATAATGTAGGGTTGAAGTTTTATTCTATTTTATTTTAATTCACCCCCTTTTTGGTTTTATTCGACAAAAATAACTCCAACACAAATTTCAACTTTATATTAACCGAAGACAATTTTTCACACGAACCGATTTATTTTATTTGTTTTCCTCATATCCAAAGCACAATGTAAACATTTATAATATTTATTATTTCTTTTAAAGATAAGCGCATTATACAGCCAGCAGTTTTGCCAAACTAATCACAATAAAAAAATTAACGACAATATTTAAAGAACAAAAATACATCACACCATCCATCAGCTAGGAATCGGATTCGCAGGAAAAAAAAAAAAAAAAAACAGTAACAAATTACTGAACACACCCCTTTCCACGAACATCAAGTAAATTTAACACACACTCTTGTACACGCAGCCAATATAATGTAGATGTATATTCACAACGATTTTGTCCTTTTTTGTATCGTGTAAATTATTATACTTTTTCAATTTTCACTTGGTCGAGGTTTTTATTGCTTATTTTTTTTTGCACACATGAAAAACTCAATTTTATGTAAATTTACTATTTTATTTTATTTAACTTCATTAAATATTTAAAGAACACAAAAATGACACATACATTAAGGGGCAAAGAGAACAAAAATGTAGACCCGAAATGCCATCAGGATCATCAGGGTTCATCACAGGGGAGTTAAAATACGTGTTTTTTTTGACACACACGAATATTACTCACAGAAAAATTGTGAACAAAAAAGTGTGACAAGTGAATACAAAAAACAAAAATGACCGTCCTTTTGGTCGCACAGCGCGAAGTTGTCGTCGTTGACGTTGTCCTTGTCGTCACCTCCCTAAGGATCTCTTCCTGATGGCTTAAATGGATTGTGTTTGTGAAATTATTTTTTTTTCTTTCTAAGCAAAATTTGTTAAAAAGTAATTTGTTTTACATTTTTTTTTTTTTTACATTCTATATGTATCTATCCATCCATTTTTAGTGCTCCTGAAAATTCAAGAGGAATTCGATTCCTGAAAATTCTCACAATCTCCTCAATTTTTCCTTTGCGGAGGCAAAAATTCACTCAACAGCGCGGCGACAAGGAGTGACGGTTCATACACAAGACGACGCGTCATTCCGATGAAAAAGCTGCCCGAAAACTGTGGTAGCAGAATTTTCGAAAAACGCATCTCGTTGTCGTTGGTCGCTTTGATTTTGAGAGAAACGAAAAGCTCTATAGGATCCTTTTATTATTATTTTTTTTTTGTTGCTTGAGGAAAATGTGTGGCCGGCTATAGGGGTTGAATTTTCCGACAAACTCACCTCAAGAGTTGTTATTGTAGATAGCGTTGTCAGCTGTGTGGTGGAAAAAATTCGAAAGCTCTTGTAGCTCAATTCTCTCGTGTGGTCCCCTCTCTCTCGATTTGAAAAGCATTTTCATTTGCTCAATTTGCTCTGGGAAATTTTTCAATTGTGTACCTTTGCGGGAGATAGCAGGTACAGAGTTTTTCTTTCTTCTGCATTTTTTGTGTGTGTTGATTTTTCCAGATTCATGCGATGTGGGAAATAAAGTGGGCCTAATGGTGCTACCTGTTGCTAAGCAACAATAAAGATATCCAGAGAAAAGTAGGTATTGTTTTTCTATCTTTAAAGAGCAGCTGTTTTGGAAATTCATTATAAGAAATGGGAGTAACTTGTAGAAAATTCATAAAATCAATGCGTTAGAGAGTATCTATCTAAATACGCTTTTGTTGTTGGTTGGTATATTCTGGAGCAAGATTTTCATGTTGTACTAGGTTGTATGTAGGAGTTTTGGTCTAATTATTTTTTTTTATTTATGAGGAGTCCTTTTGTTAAGATTATAATAAAAGAAGAAAGCAGTTACATTACTGAATTGAGTAGTGTAGGTATGCATGTATGTATAAACATTAAATTAATAAGGTAACAAAAATAAAGAAACGAACGAGAATTTCCACGATATCTAATTATGTGTATTGGTATAGCTATATTTGAATTTTCCACTTTTTTGTTGTTACATTTTTATTTTCTTCGAGAGTTTTCACTAATAAAAATATTTAAATTTAAAGATAGGTATCTTTGTAAATAAATTTGAAATTAGAGGAAGAAAGAATTTTAAAAGCTTTAATAAATAGAATTTACATTTTGTTGTTCAGCTTTGTAATGAGGGATTTTTCAATGAATGTCGCATTATGGTAGATTTCTATTTCAAAAAAGCATTTACACTATTTTCAAAAAAAAAAAAATCAAACCACTTATTATAATAATTCCTGATTAGGTGCAAATGTTCTAGTGCATTATCATTCGGTGTGTTTTATTGGCAATTTTATAGCTGGCTCAATAAGATTTTCCTTGGAAACCAATAACAAAAACCAAAAGTATAATTAATTATTGAATAAATACCTAAAACTGGACACAGAAAGAGTATGGAATTGAATCTTAAATGTCGATAACGTAGATTGCTTTTCACTCATGAACGGGCCACAGAAAGTTTAATAAAAAAAAACTTAACTTTTTTGTATGACAACAATAAAATAAAATTTTGAATTTTTCTAGAGAAACATATTATAAATGTGACCTTCACCAAATTTTTAAAAATATTTTCTCATCTGTTTGAGGTCTACTCTGATATATGTATACCTCGATGCACGGACGAAGAGACAAACAGACTGACGAGGATGGACTGCAAAGACCACTTTTTAGAGGTCCGTCAAAGCTGGGTCCACCACAATGGAAATTCAAAAATCTAACTATGCAGGAATTAGGGGCTAATTTGTGGCTAATTTAGTACTCCAATCCCGAAAGAGCCCCAAATTCCCTTTACTCTAAAACTTGTGTTGGACTCAGCTTGACGTCAAGCTGGGTCCACCACACCTCCCAATACACAATTTCAAAAATCTAATGATGCAGGAATTAGGGGCTAATTTGGGGCTAATTTAGTACCCCAATCCCGAAGGAGCCCCGAATTCCTTCACCCTTTAGAGGGCAAAAACTAATTTGATGACGTCATCAAATAAATTTTAGCCTTCTAAAGGGTGAAGATAGATTTTGGGGCTCCTTTAGGGTACTAAATTAGCCCCTAATTTCTGCATAATTAGATTTTTGAATTTTCGTTGTGGTGGACCCAGCTTGATTTTACATACGCCTAAAGCTGGGAAGCTTATTAGAAATGATCACTGGTAATTTTGCTAATTGTAATATTTCTCTTAATATCTCAGCAAGTGTCCTTATTCTTTTGTTAAAAAAAATTGTTCACCATCAATTTTGGTTAAAGTTTGCATTCTCTTCAATTTAACTTAATTTATTACAATTGATTGGGAAATAGAATTTAATAATAAAAGTTTAAAATTTATTCGGTGGAAACCAATTTCAATATATGCTTTGAAAATTAAAATAAATAAAAAATTTAACAATTATCTCATGCTGTTGTTTTGGTTTTTAATGTATGGTCTGTTAAATGAATTTTTTTTACAGCTTGTGCTGTGGCTTAATTTATAAAGAGTATTTTTGCAAAGAAAAAAATCCTCCAATTCCTTTATTTTTAGTGGTAATATTTAAAAACATAAAAAATGTAATGAAGTAAATTATTTTATTAGATTTGCTCTTTTTGCATATTAGCACCATTCTTAAATCTACATTTGTGGCGCCAATTTTGTTAAAATGTTTTTCACAAGGATGTCCATACGATTTTTTTATACTAGAGATGCATTAACTTTTTGTTTTTTTTTGTTTTTTGAATTTTTGGAATTAAAAACATGTTTATTTTTTAACAAAAAAAAGTATAAGAGCTATTAAAATTTTCTACCAATTGTGTTTTGGCACCAATATAGTGTAGAAAATTGCAGCTAAATAAAATCATCCGTTTGTAGTCATATGGTATTCAAAAATATAACGGAAGTAAAAAAAAATACACTGAACGAAAAAATGCACATATTTTTAGTACCCTTTGAGATAGCCCCTTTTTATTTCCGGTTTTGGAGAAGTCATAAAATGGGCTATGCCGTTTTAGGATTATCCATTCTTTACCGGACACCCTGTATATTTTTGATCTACCTTTTGAACATTATAAAATTAATCTCAAACAAACACCACCCTGATAATTGGTGAATTATTTCTGAAATATTTGATTTTCGGATTTTTTTTTGCTGATATAAATATGACTAATAAAAAAAATTGTGGCATTTTTGGTTATATTTGAAAAGATAAAGGTTTTTTAAGTTTTTTTTTTTTGTTGCAAAATGCATTTGAAGGAACCTACTTAATTACCAATATTTTGGACCAACATTTTTATAATAAGCAGATTTTTAATAAATTTTTAGTGTATAGTTCATTTGTTTATACCTCAAAGGAAAGAAGTTGATTTTCTGCAAATTAAAGAGCCGTCAGCTATAATCTGTGTTCGTTTCATTGAAATCGCTCAAGAAACAACTAAGATTACATTTTTATAAACCCCCCCTGACTGGAAAATATTTCTTCTATCTCGGCTATAACCTGTGTCAGTTATGTATGTATATTGAAATCGCTTAAGGAACAACGAATAGATAACATTTTTTTAATTCAACATTGTAATTGTACACATCCCCTATGCCACCCAATCTCTCTAGATTACTAATTAACAGATCAAAAATAACACCGCCCTGTTTTTTTATTCGCTGCTCCACTCGCGTTCAACTTTATTGATTCCAGTTTAAATTTGTTTTCCTTTTTCAAAAAAAAAATGAAACGTTTTTGTAACATTTCTAATTTTGTTTAAATTATTTAAATAAAAAATTTCGTTCTCGTTTTAAGCAGTGCACTAAGTGTACTGTACTATATGATGATAATATTTCTCATATGAGTGATTTTTGCGCTAAGATTTATAAAACTGTAACTTTCTTCGCTCTACGGTAAGTTTGCGATTTCATTTTTTTAACAAAAATCCAAATCTATTATAGTCATCATCCCCCAAAATTTCAGGTATCTTAAAACACCTCTTAGGGCCATTTGCAACAGAAGTTTTTTTGACAGCAGTAACTCCTGATTTATAAATAATTAAAGCTATGTGACTGATTTAAATAAAATCATGTTGTAGCAAAATATTTTTTCTCTGTCTCAGTTTAAAAAGTTATCTTCTCCTCGTTCTCTGGATAAATATTTAAACTCTGAATAGCTCCCACGTCAAATTCTAGAATTTCGTACGAGAAAGCGAGTCAAAGCGTTAGAGTTTGTTTATTTTTCAATGTGTTTTGTTTTTGTTGTGTTGGTGATTCTGAAAAAATATTCTTATCCGCTTGTTATTTATTTCCGTTCGTGCAATTTAAAAACGAGAAGCTTTTATTTATTTATTTAAACTGAGATAGTTATCCTTAGTTTTATACATTTATCCGTTCGTTCTGTGCAAGTGGCCCTTAAAAAGATAAAAATCAATAATCTCAAAAAATTCAAAAAACCCTTACCTGTACCTAACGGCTTCATATGCAATGCATATATAATTTTTGATTTCTGCACATCTGTGGGACAAATTCTGTCTAACTATATATCACTCATGCATTTCCGTTGAATATTACCGGAGAAAAGGTGTACCGCAAGTTTATCCCAAGCGTATTAATGTATAGATTACGAAAGAAATTCTTATAAACAAGACTTAATATTATGGGTATTAAAAATAAGCTTAAAGAAGATAGTAAGTGCTTCTGGTCATTCGTCAAGTCCAAACGCTGTACTTATGAATTAACATGAACATGGAGTAAGGTTTAAGTGCAGCGGACTACTGGCTGATACGAATGGCTTACCGGACGAACTACCAACTTACTAATTTTTAGAATAACGTCGGACAAAAGTATGCGTATGGCCAATTTTATAGTTTTCCTCAACCAAAGCAAGGAAAATGCTGTCATCTATTTGTAATGTACACAAACTTGCCAAGTACTAGTCTACTGTACTTGGTCAATTTTATTCACTCAAAGTTGGACATAACTTGAGGATTTTCATTCTCAAGATACCAACGAAACCATTTCTCTTCAAATATTGAATTTATTAAAAATAGATCTATTTTTTTGTATTTATGTTTTAAATCATCCAAAATTGCTTTCTTTTATGTTTCAAATCATTTAAATTGAAACTAAGTAATATCTTTATTAAGAGTTTTGTTTAAAAAAAAAATCATGAGTTGCTTTAAAATTCTCTTGTATTTATTATTTTATTTATATATAATTTTATTTACTTTCTATTTTATTTTCTTAATTAATTCATATGAAATGTCATATCAGGTAGACGGCAGAATTGCCATGTCTTTATTCTTAAGCGATTTTCAACTCTAGAGTTGATCATCAAGAAATGAATTTTAAGGTTTTGTTATAGAACACGCTTTAGTTTTCTTAATTACAAATATCGTAGAAAACATACATATGTATCTTTTTTGTGTTCTACACGTTTCCGATTTTTAAAGTTCGAGTCATTAATACCTTTCATCTTAAAAATTTAAATTTTTATATTCACTTTTTTTTTAGAGAGGGAAATTTTACTGCGCTAGCTATAAAATTTCGAATAAAACACACCTCCCCTATCAAGTTGCTTTCATAAAAGAAAAACTCGAATACTTGAGAAAGAAATTTCTTGAATTTTCAGTATTTCTTATATCCGTGTTGTACTGTATTAGTTCATGTATATGTAATATGTTCATGTATAATGCAAAAAACAATTAAGGCACTCACAGTCATAATATTCATAATTTTCTTCTTCACTTGGTCCAGTGCTTCCCATGATTTTTCCGATAACTAAAATATACAAAAAAAAAAAAAAAATACATTTTAAAACCACATAAATTTAATGTACATATAATTGATTGAATTTTGGTTGATTGATTGACTAACGTTTAAAAAATGCTTCCTGAAATCGAAACAAGCAGGCAAACCGACTGTGTGTATGTGTGTGTGCAGTGCTTCTGGATTTTCGTCGTGTATTTTGTAGACTTAGTGCAGCAGAAGATTTTCTACGTTCACTTCTGCTTATAACTTCCGGTTCGAATGAGATTGTTGTATCTGAAAATATATAAATATATACTATTTAAAACATTCCATTGATTTTAAAATAAACAAAATATAAAAAATAAATGTAGGTAAGGTATCAAAGGTTAAAAGCAAACTTAACCTAGGAAAGTATTCCACTATTCATTAATCATTCATTCAAAATTTTAGTTAGATGATGATAACGTAAACAAATATTTTTGCCGCCAAAATCGTAAGCTTTGAACATGCAGCTGCCATTTTTCTCTTTTCGGTTTTATAAACTATCACCTGAGCTGTCAATCGTTGACAGTTGACACTGGATATGTATATGGGTAAGTATACAAAACCCCTTTTAGCTGTCAATTAAGAAAAAGTCTGCGAAAAGTGAGATGACACACGAAAACACTTGGGAAATCTTCAAATCGATTTATCCCACATTTATGTAGTTTTATAAAAAAAAAAAAACTCTTCATCAGAGGGTGTGTTTTAATGACAACTAAGTATCATTAAGATGCGAAATAATCCGAAAACACACCAATTTTCTACCAAGACAAATGATTCACTTAACATTCCTTTAGTTTTTTTTTTCTTTGGCTTGTTTTTTATGATTATAATTATTTTTTTTCCGCCCCCTTGCCGACTTTCCAACCTATCATTACTGCCTGGTGTGTGTTTTTTTTTTTTTTAAACTGTTTATCATGGTTTTGGAAAGAAGACGTAGAAGATGAATTAGCCATCGAAAATATACACAGGGTGTTATGAAATTGAGGTAGTAGCCGTGGCGTGATGGTTAGTGCGATGGACTGTCATGCCGGAGGTCTAAGGTTCGATCCCCAGCCTCGCCACCTATTTATTTAAAAGAAAAAACGGCTACTGCCTCTTGCGAGGAATTGACAAGTCCTCCAAGAGTATCTCCTGTCACAGAAAAGTGCCGCTCGTTAGCCGTTCGGATTCGGCAATAAACTGTAGGTCCCCTCCATTCCTGCAGACACGCACACAGGAATGGTTGAGAGTTGTAAGTCACTAGGCCCTAGTTCTTCATAAGCTGTTGTGCCATTCAATTTATTTATTTTTTTTATAGTATGAAATTGAGATAGACCATTTTTATAAGGGGATGACTTTTGTCATATTTAGAAAAAACCCTTAAATGAACCTTAACTTCTAGAGCTCTCGGCCCTATTGCACCAACAACTTATCACTAATTATTTAGCAAGTAATCATGAATCTTGATACAATTTTGTAGCTTTAAGTTGGCAGATAATTTTAATCGACCTTTTGACATTTATGTCGGGGTAAATAATGTCATCCGACAGGCGACAGCAATAAAATTGTATCAAGATTCATAAAAAATGAAAACTGATAAGTTTTTGGTGGAATAGGGCCCTGGAAAGATTTCAAGTATTATAAATGTATAGATATACGATGTTTAAACAAATGAAATAATGAAATAGAGGCGTGTCTTTTTGTTAGTCAATTGTAAGGCTTAGAAACCTTATCACCAATTGAATACAATTAAAATTAGATTTGAAAAAAGTCCTTGTAGACCGAGAGTCCACAGCAATTTTTGTGTGCGAAGTATAGCAAACATTCAATGATGTAATAAGATAGGTCTTTACTTTTTATATGCAAATATGCAGGTATTTAATCCAGTACAGAATCTAGTTAAATTTTAAAGATGATATCACGTAGATGGCGGCCGTCAGCCGCGATACACTCTTGAAGGCGAATTCTGAAGTTGTCAGCCGCTCTTCTGCTCATCACGATGGGTATTGCCCTAACTTTCTCTCTGATTCTGTCCTTAATTTCTTCCAGGTTATGTGGACAAAGTTTAAAAACTTTTTCCTTTATGCCTCCAAACGAACGGCCATTTAAAAAAAAATTGTCCTAACAGCAAACCCACGATGCTCTCCCGTCCAAACCAAGTTTGCTTTTGAAAACTAGACTAGATTCTCTTACTGCTATAACAAGACCCCTGCCCTTTTCCCACCACAACCACAGGCCGAGCGCCAGCCGGTCAAAACCAGTTCATACCTTTTGCCCCACCCTGTATAATTAAAGTTATAGCATCCAGCTTAGAAAAATACAGGTTGTCACACGATCACGATGCAGACGAAAACTATGGGTTCTTCATGTCATTTTAAGTCGAAAAACTTAAAGGGCAATTTTCTAGATTTTGCTTCCTTTTCGAATTATAACGGTTTTATGATTTTTGGTCTCGTTTCTTTACCTAAATGCCTCTAACTTTACAAAACTTCAGCCGATTCTTGAATTTGTTTACGTATTAACACGAGAGCAGCTAGCACTTTTACCTACCCAACAACTTTTTTGTATGCGGATAACGGTTTCCCTGCAATTTTCTTTCAAACTTTTTTTTTTGTTTTTTGTATTATTTTTTTTTCTTACAAAAACACGTATTAAGTGTCACATTTTTCGTTTTATATTACGAAAGCCCATTTTGTTCTCTTAAAATCTTTACAAATAACCCAACTCATACTGCACAAACAAGAATTAAAGTCAATCAAAAATTAGTTAAAAATTTAATAAATTAAAAAAAACAGTACGTATACGCCCTAGTGCACCACAATTTTAATTGAATTAATTTCCTCTCTTTTTATGGAGCATCCTTAGTTTATCAATAATAAATCTCATGTTTGAGAAATTTTATTAGCTACATATTAAAAAACATTAACATTAACGGCCGCAGCCCTCTAGCAGTCAAAGGCTCTTCAGCCGCTTTATTTTCTTTTTCTTCTTCAAAAATTGATAAAAAGTTTAATTTTTATTTTTCATTTTCATTTTTATATAGGGTGATCGGTATAAGATGCACCAAACTGCTGGAGCGAGTAGGTTGGGTTAAGACAAGAAAAAAACCGTATGGGAGGGGGGGGGGTCTATTACACCCCGCTTAGGCAAGAGGGGCAATTTTCTAAAAAATTGACTTAAAACAGAAAAAAATATTTAAAAATAACGGTACAATTTAAAATGCCATACTATACCCTTTTAGAAAGCCAGAAATCTTTTCTTTGATTTCCATTTCAAATTAAGTTGTGTTAGTGAATAATTTTTGAAAAAATTAATTTCCAAACTCGAAATTTTGAAAAAAAAAATGACAAACAAAACTAATTTTTTTTCAAAATTTTATGTAATTAAGTATATTTTTTTTTTCTTCAAAATTTATTTATAATCTTTCTTTGTTTCACAAAGTATACATGCAAAATTTTACTCCTACACGTCCTACACATTTATTTTATTTTTATTTATTTTTTTTTAAATGCAATTTTAGCAATTAGTTTATGGCCCGCCAAATGCATAGATATATGTCGAATCGACCTCTCTCATTCATAAAAATTTTTAATTAATGCGCCTGCCGCACTCCACCGTCATTCGGACGAAGTCTCTCCACATCACGACGTCATTTTGCAAAGGTTCTTCCAAAAATAGTTTAAAGACTTTCTATAAAAGTTTTATTTTATAGCACCCAGTAAAAAATTAATTATATTCCTGTCTATGTTTAGTTACATACATACATAATATCTATGAACTGGAGCCGTGCCAATCAAAAGTCTGCTTCTATTATGCAAATACATTAATTTGATTATCTAAATCTTTTGGTGAATGGTAAATCATGTTTAGTTAATATTTGGTCACTCGGTGGGTGGCAAATATATTTGTGGGAATGGATTCTTAATATTAGTATTATTTGGTTCTACTATTTTTAATTTAGGAATTTATGCGAAAACAAATTTATGGGTAAGGCGGCAGGAAGCATCATGAAATTGTTTCTAAGAAAGTGCGGATACAAATATATAGCCATGAAATAGAAAGTGCGGAACTAACTATTTTGAAAGGAACATAACAGCATTCGTTTATTAAATAATAGATTACGATTTTCATATTTTCAAGATAATTTTTATGAGGAAATTATATTTTTCAAACATTCCAGACAGCGAATGCTCAAATTTTGATTATTGACCAGAATAAATAATAAACTTATCATGGGGTCCTTTTGGACCCCAAGAACCAAAATCATCTTGGAGTATTCAAATCTTTTTTTTTTTTGATTTTATCGTCCTGGGGTAAGAAGAAATTCAACTCTTTACTATTTTTTTTTTTTATTTTTTTCTTATTTTCTTACGATGTGGAATTTTACAAAGTTGCCTGAGAAATCTGATGTGTAAGATATATAACAAAAAGCATAATTTGTAATAAATAAGTATTTTATTTAAATTACATCGGAGGTATTCTGTACTAACTTAGTTTGAAGTCGTTGATAGTTCCGGAATGGTCATTCAGTTCCGACTTCTTTAGCTTTCCTGATGCTGTTTTAAGTCCTTTAAGTAGGTATAGTAGTATTTGAAAGACTCATGCTCAAATAAAAAAAAAAGTTCCCAAGATATTGCATGCGAAACAAAGCCGTCCAAGTCACCAGAGCTTTTTTTTTTTGCAAAACATGCCGGTCAAATTTGATAAATGGAATGGTGTGGTTGTGGCTTTAATTTAACCAATATCTGGATAACAACTCATCATAAAAAGAATGGAATGGATCTTTCTTATGGCAATCTAATTACATTTACATCATATTGGTTTTTGTATTTTCATGTTTTTTTTTTTTATAAAATTCATACTTTCAGATTTAAAGCGCCGAAAAGTATGCTGTTTTTGATTTTTTTAGTTTAAAACTTTCCAGCGGCATACTTTTCGGAGCTTTTACTAGGAAATAATAAATTCTAAAGAATAATATTTTTTATGCATACAACTTTAAGATTATTTAAATTTCGCAAAAAATCTTCCATTTGAATTATTTAATTTTTGCAAACAATTTTATTTTTTGTACTACTATTCTTTCTTAAGTTGACGCTAAAGTCCGCAGTGGACCATCAGGACCTTAACCAGCAAATTTCTTTCAGCCATTTGGTCCTTAGCTATGTACCTTACCTGTCTTCAGTTGGGAAAGCTAAGTTGGCGGATGTTCTCTTTCACTTGCGTGAGCCGAGTTGCGGTATTTCTATACTGCCCCGTACCTAGAGGTTGGATTTATAGATTCTAGGGTCAAAGCGTGAATCTTCTCCTCCATATATTCCATCGATATAGACTGGACCGAAAATTACTCGAAGAATCTTCTTTTAAAGCACCCAAGCTGATTCTCATCCGATTTTGACAGGGTCCATGCTTCTGCCCCATATAGCAGGACTGGGATGATTAGGGTCTTATACATATAAGGTCTCCTTGGTTCTTTGAGAGAGGGCTTTATTACTAAAATGCCTTCTTAGCCCGAAGAAACAGCGATTGGCAAGAGTAATTCTTCGTTTGATCTCTGCGCTGATGTCATTTTGCGATGTTACAGTGGAGCCCAGGTAGACAAAGTCCTTGACGACTTCGAAGTTGTATCTATCCATCGTGACGTTTTGCCCGAGCCGACGATGTTGACATTCCTTTCTCGATGACAGCATATACTTCGTCTTGTCCTCATTAACAGCCAAAACCATTTTCGCCCCCTCCGATGCAATACTTGCAAACGCACCGGTAACAGCACGCTTCGTTCTTCCAATGATGTCAATATCATCTGCATAGGCAAGTAGTTGAACGGACTTTTGAAAAATTGTACCACTGTTGTTGACTTGCGAGTTGCGTACAATTGCTTCAAGTACGATGTTAAAGAGGTTGCATGATAACGCGTCGCCTTGTCTCAAACCTTTCTCGACATCAAAAAGTTCGGTGGTGTTCTTGCCGACTTTGACGGAGCAGCGAGATGGCTCCGTATAGCTCGTCTCTGTCTACGCTATCTTATGCGACTTTAAAATCGATACAAAGGTGGTGTGTATCGATTTGAAACTCCTGGGTTTTTCCCAAAACCTGTCGGAGTGTGAACATTTGATCGACGGTTGATTTGCCGGGCATAAAACCACACTGATAGGGGCCGATCAGATCGTTGACAAACGGTTTTAAGCGATCATACAGTATAGCTGACAAGATTTTGTATGCGACGTTGAGGAGACTTATACCTCTGTAGTTGGAACAGGTCAGAGCATCTCCTTTCTTGTGGATGGGGCACACTATACCGAGGTTCCATTCATCGGGCATACTTTCCTCCGACCAAATTTTGGAGATAAGCTGGTGTATACTCCCTACCAAGTCATCTCCTCCTGCTTTGAATAGCTCGGCTGGCAGGCCATCCGCACCAGCAGCCTTGTACGTTTTAAGCTTGGCTATCGCTAACCGCACTTCATTTAGGTCGGGTGGACGGAAATTTTGCCCATCTTTGCCGTTTAGCAGTCTAGAAAAGTGTTGTTTCCAGATCCTCAGTACTGGACTTGTAGGAGCATTTTGGGTAGATTGCTCTATCCTTCGATAAATTTCTTGATTATCGACCCAACGGAATCGCCGTCCAACCTATTATTGTTAAATCTTCTTCTCTTCTCCCCGTTTATGTAGAAAGGACTAAAAGTGAGCTGGAGCGTATTCATCTCAAAACAACCTTGAGTCTTCTCATTCACCTTTGACAGAATCCATTCCTCTGCACTGTTAAATAGGACCGAAATTATTATTAGCCTCTTATATAGAGACAGTATAGTTGCTCAAGACAGGGCTTTGCTTCTCAATCCGAATAAGTACCGATACACCGACAATGGCAATAGTTATTCTTTGTTTGATTCGAAGGCTGTCGTTCTCGACATGTTCGTTCGAAAAGGGTTTGAAAGTTTTGGGATAATCATATAATATTGACTTACAACTCTCGACCATTACCCTTTGCGTGCTGTCAGTTTTCAGGAATGGGAAACCGAACATGTTCCATAAAAAATAAATTTGATGGCACAACAGCTCATGAAGAACTAGGGCCTAGTGACTTACAACTCTCAACCATTCCTGTGTGCGTGTCTGCAGGAATGGAGGGGACCTACAGTTTATTGCCGAATCCGAACGGCTAAGAGCGGCACTTTTCTGTGACAGGAGATACTCTTGGAGGATTTGTCAATTCCTCGCAAGAGGCAGTAGCGGTTTTTTTTTTTTTAATAAATAGGTGGCGAGGCGGCTGGGGATCGAACCTTAGACCTCCGGCATGACAGTCCATCCCACTAACCATCACGCCACGGCTACTACATGTTCCATAGAATATTCTAAAACTTAAAACCTTTTTCATGATACCCAAAAATTACTAAAGTGATAATAAAGTAATCTATTTTACATATTGTTGACAGTTTAAAAATATGAAATTAAATTAAATCGTGCATTCAATTTTATAATCTAAATATTCTGTTTTCATTTCTTATTTTCATTGCACTGCAACTAAAAATAGTCACTAATTTTCTAAATAAATCTTTTCCAAACAAATTAACACAAATCACCTATGAAGAAGAAAAATATTGTTTCGTTTATATAAATATAATGGTCTCCATTTAACCCAATGTACTGCTATGCAATACACAAATAACAGAAAATAGAACATAAACAGAGAAGTAAAAAACGCGCGTCGAAAAAATAAACAAAAACATTTGCAGTGTTAATAGCTTCCGAGTAAGTTATTTGGTTTCATCGCGTGAAACAATGAGATTTTATGATACGTGAATAAATTTTATAAAAAAAAAAATAAAAAACACCAAGATTTTATGGACAACTTACGAAAATCTGTGATGTCTTGAATTGAGTCATCCATATTTTCTATTTTTTTTTATCTTCTTGAAAATCCCCAATCACACGATAATTCAAACTTTGTTTGAATTTATTATAAATTTGTTTAATAGACTTCTAATTTAATCCGACCGTTCCGACCTTTTAATTGACGTTTGTTTTTTTTTTCGAAATTTTCAAAATTCAACCGCAAATAATGTTCGTGCTTGACGTGCGATCAACCGAACGTTTCTGACAGTATCTGTCAAAACAATAACTCTCATACGGAATCCGAAGATACTGTGCTTTTTTTAATAGGCTCTATCTCTCTGTGATTTTCTTCTCTCGGGGCCGAGAAAATCAGAAAAGTTTGAGAGCAATGCGTTCTCATAGTGGATTTTCCAGTGATACTTAGATATTTTGAAAAATCTCATTAGATATGGAAATTTCATTCTCGTAAATTGGTATTCTCAATCACATTCTGGGAGCAATACGGGAAGTTCGTTACCTACACCTGAGGCAAAATACTTTTGGTTCCGCATATTATGATTTTTGGTTTTCTAAAAATATAACCAAATTGCGTTCAAAAAAGAATTACAAAAAAAAAATAAATATTATTATTAGACACTTATTGAATCAGTGGTTTTTGAGAGGAGACAAAACAAGATGTCACACCGTGACTCTTTCGGCATTTTGTCTTCTTTAGTTCTCACATGGACGATCTTGGACTAAATTGATTGTTTATGTTCAAAATTTGACGACACGTGACACATCGCATATGGAATAATTAAAATGTTTTTTTTTGATGAGTCGTGACAGCGAGCTGAGTATTTATTATGATCGGAGTAATCTAGTGGGTGGATTAAATATCGTGTGGGTTGTGGGGGACTTGTTGGCTTTGTTGCAAACCTCTAATTAAAATATTATTCAGTTAGTAAAGTGGTTTATTTTGGGATTTAGGTTTTTGTTTATAGTAAAATAAATTCAATAAGGTTACAATTAAAAATTAATTTTTACATAGATAGAGTGATTGCATTGAAATTTGGTCAACAAAATTTGTATAAGGTTCCCTAATTCCTAGATGAAGATTTTGAATTTCTAAGTATACCTATGCGAGGTGGGTTAGAAAGTTCTTCGATGAACCTAAAACCCGCGGTCTTATTTCCTTGCAACAAAAATTCCTCGAAAGTAATTTTTTCAGTTTTGATGGAGGAAAATCTAATATGTTACTACAATTTTAACTAACAACTATTGTAAATTTGATTTTAAAGAATATATCAAATAATTTAACATTATTAAGAGCCATTTGCTAAAACGAAACTTAAATAATTTATGTTCAACTGAAACGCTTATGTTCTACTTTTTCTTCAGCGTAACCTGTCACATAAGCTTTTATGTTGAACTTAAATACTTAAGTTTCGTTTCAGCAAATGGGCCTAAGAAAGATTTTTTAATAATAAAAATTTTATATAACTACTGAAATAAATCAACCAAGTAGAAGATTTAGATCTTTTTATTGGACTTGTTGAATTTATTATTGAATTCTAATCTGGCTGGATATATGTATTTATATAGTTCACTAGTTCACACTAGATATTCATCATGAAGTCTATGTAAGATGAACTGAACTTAATAGAAATTTCATATTGGCAAGGCCCTTATTATTCAACTGCTGAGTCCGAGTGAGATCGCCTGGACGAAAGCCCGTTAAAATCTATTTTGAATTTATTAATAAGCTATCTACCTAATGTATTGATATATTATTTTATAGAATTTTCTTCTGGTTTAATTTTTAAAATATAGGGAAAGTAGATCTCGCGTGAGATCGTATTCAAATTTTACACTACGATATTGGTAGAGAAGTACGAAAAGGTGAGTTTGGCCATACCGTGTCCATCACTCTTACCGTAGCGGAAAAAATTTTTGCCGAAGAGAAGATCAATTTGGTGAAAATATAGCGGAACAAATTTTGGCGAAGAGAAGAAAATGAAAAATTCGTGCGATGTTTTTATTTTCACACGCCATATTCGCTTGCATGTAGTTGGCCCCCCGACTTTCAAGTTGGGCAAAACTGTTAATGGCAATCGTTTGTACATCGTTTGTACACGTTTGTACAACTTTTAGAATAATTTGTACACGCACCGTTTTTTTTTTTTACAGGCAATTTAAATAAAGGGACGGTAGTTGGCCCCAAAAAAATTTTTTTTAATGTTTTGGAAAATTTTGAAATGCAATTCGATAGATAATCGTTTGTACACGTTTGTACAAAAAATATTTTCGTTTGTACACGTCCCAAATTTTTTTTAAAAAAAATTTTTTTTAAGAAAATGTGTCTCGGAATTTTGAAAAGTATGCAATCGTTTGTACATTTTTTATGATGATTTTTCATGGTATTAATTTTTTGAATTTAATTTTTTTTCTATTTTTAATTAATTATTCAAAATTTTAGGACATGTAGTTGGCCCCATTTCGATTTTTTTTTTACAATTCGAAAAATCTGAAAATGCAGTTCGATGGATAATCGTTTGTACACACAAAAATATTTTCGTTTGTACACTTCCCAATTAGATTTTTCACACAAATTTTTTTAAAAAACTTCTGTACAAATTTCGAAAAATATGCAATCGTTTGTACAGTTTTTATGATAATTTTGCATGGTATTAATATTTTAAAATTGATTAAGTTTCTATTTTTAATTAATTATTCAAAATTTTGGTGCATGCAGTTACTCTAAATTCAATAAAATGCTTAGGTAGGTAGGTATGTAGGTACGTAAACTAATATCTATTTGTACCTATAATTTTTATTTCAAACTTTCTTTGAAATAGGTATATACATACTTACCTACCTACCAAATTATTATATATTTATACCTATTGGTACCTACTTTAGATACCTACAAAATTGACGAATAAATATATCCATTTCACTGGAGCTTACATACCTAGCTCTTCTTTTGGTACCTACTCACATATATTTTGTAGGTACAAAGGTACCTAAATAAACTATTAAGTTAAGTGAAACAACGGAAAATGGCATTAAGTCCATAACTTTACTAATTTGAATTTTGCCGTCGGCAAAACGCTTTTTATGTGTTTATATTTCCACTTATGTACCTACATACTTTCCTACCTACCTACCTACTGAAAAGTAGGTAGTTAATATTCCCTCGCAGTTTCTGCAGAAAAAAAAAAAAAAAACTCAACAAAAACAAAATAATGCAGTTAACATTTTCAATAACTTTTGTCCTTAATTGAAAAAGCCCAACATTTTTGAGTAACAATAAACATTTTACAGAAAAAGGAAAGAAAAAAATTTGGGCTTGTTGCCTAGTAAAATTGTAAATTTTAATTTTTCAGATTTTTCGAGTTGTAAAAAAAAAAATTGAAATGGGGCCAACTACATGTCCCAAAATTTTGAATAATTAATTAAAAATAGAAAAAAATTAAATTCAAAAAATTAATACCATGAAAAATCATCATAAAAAATGTACAAACGATTGCATACTTTTCAAAATTCCGAGACACATTTTTTTAAAAAAAAATTTTTGTAAAAAAAATTTGGGACGTGTACAAACGAAAATATTTTTTGTACAAACGTGTACAAACGATTATCTATCGAATTGCATTTCAAAATTTTTCAAAACATAAAAAAAAAATTTTTTTGGGGCCAACTACCGTCTCTTTATTTAAATTGCCTGTAAAAAAAAAACGGTGCGTGTACAAATTATTCTAAAAGTTGTACAAACGAGTACAAAACGATGCACAAACGATTGCCATTAACAGTTTTGCCCAACTTGAAAGTCGGGGGGCCAACTACATGCAAGCGCCATATTCATCATTCATTTTTGAGGGACAAATGCTGCTATCAACGAAATTATCTAAAGTCTTATAACTTTCTTTGCACTGATTTTTTTCAATGCAGAAATTTCCATTTTAAATCAATTAATAGCATAAAATGATAGTTCTAAAATCTAAATGAACCCTCTGTTGCCCTTACAGAAATTATTATTGGTAAATAAAAAATATGTACATCTGAAAGTGGCACAAGGCCATTATTGTCTTACGTCACTTTAGGTATAAGCGTCACAAGGTCATTTGTTCGAATATGCTCAATGACACTTTGTGAAAGCGTTATATGGCCATATTTCAAAATATGGCTAAATGTCGCATGGCCTTATAAGAAAGAATAAGTTGTAAGGTACGGTTTCAAAATTTTGTAAACGTGAATTTTGTTGAAAGCCTTTGATTGTTTTTAAGTAACATCCTATATCAATGTAAATTTTGTAGCACCTACATATTTGCAAAGAATATAGATTTTACTGAGAATTTATATAGGCGTAATATAAAGGCCTTCTTATGACCCCTTAAGGCCCACAACAACTATGTTAGAGTTGAGAAATTTCCTTTTGAATAGAAAGTACTGCTTTTGCTCACCCAGGGCCCACCAAGGAAAGTGCCATTTTCCCGTTGGCCTATAGTCCGTCCGTGCCTGCCTACACACGTGAACTGGCCACTGAGAGATCGTGCGATTTAATGCCCTTTTATAGACTTCCCTTTTTGATGCTATTTTTAATCGCAGATATATAGGTATAAGTGACACTTATGAACTCAATGTTAACTTACTGCCTAAACAGAATGGATACGGAGCTGCAACTGGAGCCGCAGCTGAAATTGCTGTCAAAATTTTGAATACACACAAATTCAATGTTGCGAACACAACGCAACGTAGCCGCGGTGCATACGGAGCTGCAGCCACAGACGGAAGAGTTTACCAACTTTTAACTTTTCACGCGTGCAGCACTTATGACTTTTCAAATTGTATGATAAAAAAAAAAAAAAAAAAAAAAAAACTTTTTGCGTCGGAAAAAAATATTACGGTTATTTGTGTCGCGAAAAAAATTATTAATCAAAAGGAAAAATATTGGAAATACAAAATATGAATTCTGAGCTTGTACACAAGAATATTATTTTGTTTTTCTTCAAAATACTTTAAAAGCTATACACTTGCATTTGGGTACGTGAAAAAATAACGTACGACACTTTTTAACAGCTTTTCCAGTTCCGTCTGCGGCTCCAGTTGCAGCATTCTATTCTGTTTAGGCATAGTAAATATTTAATTTCGTTCTTAAGAACCTTTAACTAAAATATGCTTTTTATTTAAAAATTCCATTAAATTGTCCCTACCGGATTCCCTTTTTCACTTTTCACTACATAATTTTTCTAACACGGAATCATTTACTGAATCAACCATTTTGTGATTTTTTTAATTTAAAATTCCGAAATTCAATTATTTTTTTAAATTAATTGCTTATTAAAATATTTAATAAATCAATCACAAACGTAAAAAATTGAAAAGAAATGAAACCAAAGTTTTACAAGCTTAAATCTTTAATCTAAATATTCACATAATTAATTGGTCGTAAAATCTCACCAACAAAAAAAATAATTCCAGCATTAATTAGAAATCCATCAAATATTATGTAAATTTAAAATAAACAAGATCTAATTTATGAACATATTTATGTAGGTGTTTATAAAATATATGTGGCATTACTTACTATCAATTGAAAAAAACAAAATTGGGCTTTTATCCAAATTATTTAAAAAAAAAAGGCAGATGTATTGGCGTTTTTTCACTTTCTTTCGAACTTTAGCTCTAGAGATTGGTATTCACAAAATACTAAAAAAATTTATGTTTCGCAATGATTAAAAAATCATTCATCAGATAATTTTTCACACGATTTTTTTAACAAAAAAAAACACACAAAAACAATAACAACCACTTCGCAAATTTATTAATGGAATGAAGAATAACAGGCTTTTTGTTAGAGAAAAAAAATGAATAAATTTAAAATTTTCTAAATTCCTTTGAGAATTTTTTTATATACTGGTTGTCAAAAAATTAATCCGAAAATGCTGTGCCTTTTCAATATTTGAAAAATCTCAAAAATCAGCTTTGCTATCAAAATATACAAACTCGAATCTCGAATGATCAATTGGAAATATCCTAACCGAACAACGACCGACTAACGACAAAATACACCCCATGGATCGAAGAGATGACGACGACGACGACGAAGATAGCGAGGACAAACCGAGTGGGAAAACTCTCAACAGAGAAAATAATTTGAAATACAAAAAAAAATCTGTTTTGAAATTGAGATTTTTTTTGTTGGTTTTGATATAAAATTCAATAGCGATCGCGTGATTTGAAATTCAAAATATTAAAAATTATTCTATTTGAGGAAACTATATAATGTACCTACTATTCAGCAGCAGACAAAAAAAAACACAAAAACTTGAATCTTTTCCCTAAGACATTTTAAGTCCAAAGATTTTGAAAACTTATTTAAAAATAAATAAAAAAAAAAAACAATTATGAGAGATGATGGAAGAGGTTAAAAAAAATCGAATTTAATCGAATGAAATAATCGGCCGTGTTCTTTTTTTAAACATTTCCAGTGCAATTTAGACGGTTTGTTTTGGAAAAACAACATTTACAAAGTTTTACAGTAAATTTTTTTTATTTCTTTTTTTGATTATGATGAGATGCGAAAGCAGTTCGTTTGATTTTATATTGCAGTGTTTTTGTTTGTTTGTTTAACTTGTTGCGCTTAAATTATTGAAATTGTTGTTATTTTTGTTTCACTTTCATTTTGAATTTGGTTTTTGAAAATATTTGCTTGGCTATTTGATATACAAGCTATAAATTAGCCGCGTTTTTTTTTATGCACATATGTATATATCTACGCATAAAATAAAAGTGCGAAAAAAATGTTCATGTTTCATGTTCGTCCAGCTCTCGAAATTCGAGTGCCAATTTCAGCTGTTTGCTGTAACTGTTGCTGCTGATTTGTCTAGCGTCGCGACTCGTGGCCGCGGCTCCATTGTATTCACTCAAACGAGTTTATATGCATTTTAACTTTGACAGGACGTTTTTAAAGTGCCGCGCGATCGATCGCGCGTCTTTCTGTTTAGCCAGTAATGCGAATCCAGAAAAAAAAATCCTCATGCAAATCGGATGATGTTCAGCCGAGTTATGCGCGTACGAACTACGAACACAAAACGGATTGATTTTTTTTAACACTTTTGAATGAACAACAACAACTTATGTGTGCTACCACCAAGTTAGGCTGGGGTCATAGCTATTTCCCGAGTGCCACCTCGATCATCAGACTCCTTATTAGTGGTGCTTAGTCTGGTTCTGGTTCATTTTAATTGAAAAATCTCGTATGCCTTTCGGATTCATTTTTATTTATACAGGGTGATTCACATAAGGTGTAAAAAAAAACAAGAGCGTGTTGGTTGAGTGAAGACAAGAGAAAAATCGGAGTCTATTCGCCCCCGTTTGGGCGGGAGGGGCAATTTTCTAAAGTCAACTTAAAATAGAAGAAAAAAATCATGGAAAACCACGTATACATACATTAAAAATGTCAGGGTATAATTTTTAAAATCCTTTATTTTATTATGTTTTAATTCAAATTATTTGAGGGAATAGTTTTTGAAAAATTAATTTTCAAACTCAAAATTTAAAAAAAAAAAAATTGTGTTCAAACTAATTTTGTCCAAAAATTTACGTTATTAAGGGCAATTTGCTGAAACAAAACTTAAATATTTAATTTCAACATAAGAGCTTATGTGACAGCTTTCGCTGAGGAACAAGTAAAACATAAGCGTTTAAGTTGAAGATAAATATTTAAGTTTCGTTTTAGCAAATGGACCTAAGTAGTGTTTGTGTTTTTAATATTTTGTCCAACCTTGTTGGATTGGAATCGATTTTTTCCTTTCATTCATTCTGAACTCATTCCAATTGCTTCCAAAATATATGAAGGGTCTAGGCCACTGAAGGCGCAACTTGACGACGAGAAATTCTTTATTATACATTATTTCACTGTTTAAATTTCTTTTTTAAGAGAGAACAACTGCGAACAGATCTCGTCACGCTGACGTCTCGTTCCCTCGTTGCATTGTAAAAAAGCCTTGACTGAACCAAACTTTTCCAGCATATACATACAAGTGACAGAGCATATCTAATAATTACCAGATACATATATACTCCGATAAGACTTCTCTACTAACATGCCACTCTGACATGAAACCTCCGCCAGCAGGTCACCACAATACCCAATTGCTAATTCTACATTTTCTTCGACAGAAATTTCTTCACAGAGTCCTAACGCTAGTACCGGTACTAGTCCTAAAGTTATTACTCAAATCGGTATCAACACATTTTTTCACACAAGTACTAAGGCTTAGTCCTGTCAATTTGGCACCGAGTACTACTTAGGACTCGGTACTAATTAGCTGCTCAAAATCAGCTAGGACCTGGTTATTATACCAGTTGTTGTTGTTAGTACTCAAATCGGTACCAAATGATTTTTTCACATAAGTACTAAGCCCTAGTCCTGTCAAATTGGTACCAAGTACTAGTTAGGACTTGTTTTAAGCTAGGACCTCGAAATCGATAGTCTAGCACGTTATAACTTGAATCAAAGCAAATAATTTCATTCGGTTTGACAATTTCTTGGCTTTTCTTCTGGAGAAATAGGTAATAAGTGGGTTTATTTTTGTTAAAATTGTTAATTTTGATTATAATTTTTGTTTTGTTTTTCAAATTTGTGTAATCGGTAATGTTCTAGAAAATGGATTTAGTTTTTAGTGGAGATAATTTCTTTCGCGATTTAGAGAACGATGAATAAGGAGAGTATAAGTTCGTCGATTTGTTCGCCGCATTTACCATATGCCACAGCGAAATAACTATTCTAATTGGGATGATGTTGACTTCTTTCAACGTTTTCGACTATCAAAAAGAACTTTTCAATTTGTTCTTCAATTGGTAGTAGAAGAAGTACAGCATTCACAGACATGGTACAAAAATATTTCCATATTTTTCTTCATTCCTTTCATTCCTTTTCCATTACCAGTTCCCGTTATATATCACCTGACCAGCAATTGCTTATTACTTTGTGATTCATGGTAAGTGGTCCGATGCAGATAACGGTTGCCGATTTCATGTAAGTGTTGTGCTATATTTTTCGTTCGCACGATTCTCAGTTGGGTTCTTACCTGTGTTTTCGTGTTATGTTTTTTGTGTCCAATGTAATTAAAAGAATAAGTAATTTATTTTCCTTTTTTTAATTTCTTTATTCACTTATTCTAGCTCTTATTCTATTACACTATTACACTTATTTTAGTTCTAATTATTAAAAGTTAGTATTCAAGATTTTTTAAGTTACATGCATTCAAGATTTAGGTTTTAAGTATTCAAGATTTAGAATTTAAGTATTCAAGATTTAGAATTTAAGATATATTTCAGACAACCCGTCCGACCGACTCGAATAACAGAAACAGAGTGCCCGATCGATTGCTCGTCACCCGACACGACGAAAACTGAGGAAAATGAAACATCATGCACAAGTGTGCCTGTAAATCGAACAGAACTATTTTGGAAAACTATCAGGAACTATAGAACTATGGTGCATGCGACCAGAACTCCAAAAAAAATTGATATGCTGACACTTGATATGCTAACTTCACACACATCTCAAATATATCCAATCGAGCCGCTGCTGCTGGGTTAGATATAATATTAAACTTTAAATATGTACTTACAATATCTAATCTTTTTAGTCTAGTATCCTCTTAAATAAATACCCTTATTAATTGTTGATTGGTATAATTAATCATTAATCCTAGATTTCGGTCCGGTGCTTCTGAAACAATTTCCTTTAAATAAATTTTGGTGAGATTTAGAATCCCAAAGGCTCATTTCTACTTATAATCAGTAAAATACTCAATTCCCGATAGGTCAGATTTAACGAACATTCTTTCCCATAACAATCTCCTTAACTCAATTCGTCTGCTTTGAAAAAAATCCTCGCCCAAAATGAAACATGCTTACACAGAATTTAAAATTTAACACTTAATCAACAAATCCCATAGTGAAGATTTGTAGATACATCAAGACTACCCTACTAAGTTATACCTGTGCCCTTCAATTTTGGCTCCCTCAACTCAGTATATCTACACTCTATCCAGGACCTTTATAGTCCTTCTAGTGATTCTATGCAAACCAAGAGTGCTATCGGTTGAAGGAGAGATGACAACCGAAAATCATTCTCAGCATCTCGGTTGGTTGTCGTTCGAGATGTTACGCTGCAGGGTGATTTGATGGTTAAGCTAGGAACTCCACTGTTTCCATGTTCACGCATCAGCAGTTTATTTGAAAATCTTCCTCCATCAAACTGAATATGCTTTATACCAACTCTCTCCACCAATAAGAAGTGAATTTACGGCCCGGGTGTTACGGTGTGCATGGTGCATCCCTACAGAGCTGATTTTCCGCTCGTTCTTCGAGGATGTTATAGTCTCTGGAATACGTGAGCTTAGTGCAATAACTGTGTTTACTCTTATTTCCACTCACACAATAGCACAAATCAATAACAGATACCTACTCAATCACTTTGGTACTCGTAAAAGCGTACAAAATTGCTAGTATTGCTTCATCATCCTTTTTGCATTGCAAACAGATTGCACTTGAACGGTTGCAGGACATTTGTGATAGAAGCGACGACGAGACGGGTGGAAAGTGCGGTGGTGCCGGTAGTATAGTTTTGTGGGTGTTGCATTAAGTCGGGCGGATGTTTGAAACTGTTTGCTGCCGTTGAAATAGGCGGTTAGGAATTTTTGAGGAAATATTTGCTCGTTTGAATGGTTGATTGGCAGTACATAAATTGTTTTTGACGCCATTCGAGCAGAACATGCTATTAGTGGGGAAAATCTCTTTGGAATCCTAATACTAATCAGATGAATTCCATTTTTGATATGGATTTCTGGTTGCTGATTTTCTGTTCTCTTCGATTCCAAAATTGAGATTGGAAAATATTTTTTAAGTAAATTTTCTGATTCATTTAAAATGCGGTTCCTATATAACGTTGCTATATGCTCGATTCGACCGGACATGAGATTTTCCAACTTCCGATGGAATTTATTCATGATGGCTTTGAGAGTGGATGGGGCGATATTCAAATTGCAAAAGTTTTGCGGTGTTTTAACATGGATTAGGAACTTTTTGTATATGTTTTTTTTTTTTTTTATTGAAATAATGGATCAACAAAATTGATTTTAAAGCCGATTAAATGTTCAAAGTGGATTTAATGTGTTTTATTTATTTATTTACCTACTTTATTTTTTTTGTTTTTTTTTTCAATAAAACTTTTTATAAATATTTAAATTATTTATTTAGAAATTTCACATGATTTGGTTTTTAGATTACGTCAGTCAAATAGTGAATGAATTTATTCTTATGTCATTTTAATTTTTTTTTATTTTAAAATAAAATCTGTTAAATTCTAACTCAAAAGGTATAATAAAAGTTAATTGGAAATCATCAAAAAACTACCTAACTCTAAAGACAAGATGTTCTGCAACACACCTACTCACGTTTATTTAAAAGAGATACTAGCTAAATTTTATCATGGTTATTTACTTTTCATTTCTATGTATTGTAATTTTCAACACCACGCATTTGTTTGGATACATTTTTCTAAACTTGTGAAAAACTGGGTGAATAATTTTTGAAATATGTTTCTGTCATTGGTCCTTACCAATAATCAAATTTATTTATGACTTAACCCATTTCCGGCAGCTACTTAGTTCCAGTTGACTTAAAAACTTGAAATTTCACATACTGTATATTTTTTATGTAATTAGAGGAAATATTAAAAAAAAAAATTTAAAAAGATTTTGGTTTCCCAGAAAATTTGTGTTGCGTTTTCGAAACGCTCGCCGAAAGGGGTATCAAGATTATTAAAATAAAATATTCGTCTTACATGGAATACATGAACTTAATATGAATATTTTTATGAACAAATAATTAAATATACCTAGATACACATTAATGAAAATTATTAAAAATAAAAATTGACATAAAAAAGAAATATTTTACTTTCAAAATTTATTAAGTTTTAACACTGAAATTACCTATGTTCTCTGTATAAATTTGAAGTTTCTGAAGTTAACCTTTTAGGAAATAAAAATCAAAAATTGTAAAAAAAATCATTTTTCCCAAGTTTTTTTTTTTTTTTTTGAAAAAAAAATCAAAAATCTCATTTTTCCCAATTTTTTTTTTAGTGAAGATCAAAATTATATATTTGTTGTATAAGTTTAAAGCTTCTGCAAACAAAAATTGATCTAAAAAAATTACATTTTTTCAAAAATTAAAAAAAAAAAATATCAAAAATTTTTTTTTTAATTTTTTTTTTCCAAAAATATATATCAAAATTACCTACCTATACGCTTTATAAATTTGAAGTTTCTCAAACCAACCCTTAAAAAGATAGGTACAAATCAAAAAATTTACAAAAATTGAAAAAACAATTGAATTTTTGAACAACAATTTAAAGGTGCTACCACCAACTCTTTACGAATTAATTTTAGGTATTTTAATTCGTTTGATTTTTGTTCAGCTGGAGATATAGCTACATATTTCAAGACGTGGCGAGCCGCCTATCTTCAGTCTCTTTTTTAGTGGTGCTGAGCTTTAATCCAATTTTATTATGAAAAATTTTGTACATGCTCACCATAGGAGTCGAACCCACGCATAGCAGATTTACTCACTATAAGAGGTCGTATGCACTACGAATTCCACCGCTTATGACCACTGACTTCACAGGTCGAGATATGTTGTTTGTTTACCAAATGTATTTGGAGCATCAACATTTTTATAAGCCCCTTAAAGTATGCTGTCTTCTTCCGCCTCCATTTTTCTCCATACCTTATTCTATAGACTACAATTCGTAGTACATATCAAAGGGGAAGAGGTTGGAAGAAAGAAATCGTATCGTAGTGCTTTAATCTCACCTTATCAGACAGGCAACTCATATAAATTATGTCAACATTATTTCAGAATATATAACTTGAATCTTTATTTACTTGTGGCTAACATTATTTTTAAAAATTTTAATTCCGATGAAATTTTTAAATATTTTAAAAATTCTACCTCAAAACGAAAAAAAAAAAAAATATTTGAAAAAAATCCAAAAACAGGTCGATTAGATAATTTAATTAACTCTCAAATTCCATAACGTTATGGATCCTAAATAATTAAGTATACATTTTATTCTCAATTTTTTGAGTCAATTCCATATACGGTTTATTAGTTATATTTTACGTACAGATTTAGGTAATAACATGCACGGTTTATTTTGTATAGCCCATTCCATTATAGTCCATTTTACTGAAATATTTAAGTTGTAACTAAATTTTCTTTTTTTTAAACCTTGATCTTTAATTTTTTTTTAAATTTATTTGAAAAAATATATAGCTGATTGATTTCGGAATCTAATCTACCTTTTATGAAGATTAAGAAATAACCTTTCTTTACTTACCCACTTACTTACTTTATTTTAAATGGCGCTCACAGCCCAGGATGGACTACGGCCTCAACCAACAAGCCCCTCCAGCCAGCTCGGTCCCTAACTAGCTGCCTCCAGTTACACACACCAAGTTGGTTGAGGTGGTTATCCACTTGTGTGCGCCACCTAAGGTGGGGTCTTCCTCTGCTGCGCAGACCGTCAGGGGTAGATTCGAAGACTCGCTGGTGCGTTGGTGTCCAATACGTTCCACATGTCCCTGCCATCTCAGCCGCTGTATTTTCAGCTTTTTGACCAGGTCGTCGTCGCTGTAAAGCCCGTAAAGCTCGTTGTTGAAGTTTCTCCTCCATACTCCACCGATACAGACTGGACCGAAAATCACCCGAAGAATCTTCCTTTCACAGCACCCAAGCAGATTCTCATCCGTTTTTGACAGGGTCCATGCCTCTGCCCCATATAGCAGGACCGGGATGATTTGGGTCTTATATAAGGTCTAATGTATTTATCCATTTAATAAATTGAAGAACGAAAATTTGAATATGGAAAAAAAAACATGAAATACGTTTTTTAAATTGATAAAATAAGTACTTAAAATGTTTTAATCTCAGAATGAAGAACGCCGTCAAAATTCTTGGAAAAATGTGAATTTTTGCAGAAAAAATTTGTAAAATCGTTTGAGCGGTTTTCTTAAAAAAATATTTTTTTATATATAAAATTTCTTGATACTTTTTAGAAAAAAAATTTTGTATGCCATTTTTAAGAATATAATAATATACAGCTAAAACCATAATTTCAAAAATATTCACTAACCCGTTTTCAAGAAAATGATTTTTCAAAAAAAAATTTTGAACTTTTTAAAAAATATTTTTTTGAAAATATTTGTATGCAGTATTATTTACACTTGATTTTGATCAAAATCGGTTAAGCGGTTAACAAGAAAATCGAAAATAAAAAAAAAAACGGTTCTATGGCAGGTACGGTTACTAACGGTTTTTGGTAATTCTTTTTTCACTGAAATATAGACTATACCACTGCTAGTACACACAAAAAATTAAAAAAAAAATCGTTAGAGCCGTTTTTGAGATAAATAACTTTTTTTTTAAAACGATTGTATGGCAAGTACCTTTATTTTTTGAGCTAAAAAAAATCTCGATTTCCCCTCTAGGGAATCACCAAAAAATCTTATGCTCCAATTTTGAAGAAAATCGATTTCATATACATTTTGGGGTCTTATTTCCTTTTTTTTTGGGGGGGATTTATCTCGTTGGGGAGTTATTTCACGGAGCCGTATTTTTGACTCATCAATACGGGTAAAAAATTGACAAATCATTTGTGGGCTTAATATAATATAATTTTGGCCTATGCCATTAGCACTTATGACCCTGCCCCGTTTGCGTTTGCAACACGCTCTTAAGGAACTCGATAGGAACTTCCTCTCGTAGTAGACCAACTATACATTTGCAAATATGTTTTCAAATGAAGAAGTTCCTCCACCCTGATTTCTGACCGTGTTAGTAGTTTTACGTCAAATTTTTTTGAAGCGTTTTTAGTGACCAAAAATGTGCTCCAAGGAGCGGCTTTATAATATTTTATGTAAGTTCATGAAATCAAAAATAAACTGGAACTATAAGTAACAATGCTTTATTATGGACAAAAAAAACTTCAAAGCTTACAAAAATATATGTTACATTAAAGTTTCGTCCTTAGATTACCAAACTTAATCTAAGCAATCTAATTGGCGACACCGAGGCTTTCTGTGAATCCTTCTCCGAGTCCTCCGCTTCCGCCTTGTCTTCCGAGTCCTCCCCCGATTCCTGCTACGAGTCCTCCTACGAGTCCTCCACCGATTCCTCCCACGCTTCCTCCTCCGAGTTCTCCTCCGAGTGTTCCTCCAAGTCCTCCTTCGAGTCCTTCGCTTCCGCCTTGTATTCCGAGTCCTACCCCGAGTCCTCCTACGAGTCCTCCACCGATTCCTCCCCCGCTTCCTCCCCCGAGTCCTCCACCGAGTTCTCCTACAAGTCCTCCTTTGAGTCCTCTTCTGAGTCCTCCTCTGGGTCCTCTGCTTCCGGTAGTTGCTTCGACTGCTCCCTCGGCTAATTTAGCGGCTGTTCCGACTGCTCCCTTGGTTAATCCGGTGGCTGTTTTGACTGCTCCCTTGGCTAATCCAGTGGCTTTTCCGAGTGCTTCCTCGGCAAATCCGGCGGCTGTTCCGACTGCTCCCTTGGCTAATCCGGTTGATGTTTTGACTGCTCCCTTGGCTAATCCAGTGGCTTTTCCGAGTGCTCCCTCGGCAAATCCGGCGGCTGTTCCAACTGCTCCCTTGGCTGTTTCGACTGCTCCCTTGGCTAATCCAGTGGCTTTTCCGAGTGCTCCCTCGGCAAATCCGGCGGCTGTTCCAACTGCTCCCTTGGCTGTTTCGACTGCTCCCTTGGCTAATCCAGTGGCTTTTCCGAGTGCTCCCTCGGCAAATCCGGCGGCTGTTCCGACTGCTCCCTTGGCTGTTTTCACTGCTCCCTTGGCTAATCCAGTGGCTTTTCCGAGTGTTCCCTCGGCAAATCCGGCGGCTGTTCCAACTGCTCCCTTGGCTGTTTCGACTACTCCCTTGGCTAATCCAGTGGCTTTTCCGAGTGCTCCCTCGGCAAATCCGGCGGCTGTTCCAACTGCTCCCTTGGCTGTTTCGACTGCTCCCTTGGCTAATCCAGTGGCTTTTCCGAGTGCTCCCTCGGCAAATCCGGCGGCTGTTCCGACTGCTCCCTTGGCTGTTTCGACTGCTCCCTTGGCTAATCCAGTGGCTTTTCCGAGTGCTCCGCTAGCTTCATTGTCGGCTTTTCCGCCTACCCCTCTGACTAAATTGGGGATTTCTCCGAGTCCGCTGCCTTGACCTCCATTTCCTCCGGTGGGTACTGATTCGGAGAATCCACCGCTTGCTTGGAATTCTCCGTTTACCATTCCGGTTGCTCCTCCTTGGCCTCCGTTGAAAGCTCTGTTTCCTACATAGTTTTCGTTTACGATCTGACCATCGCCAGTTGTTTGATACTCGTATGAGTATGTTTTTGTGTATCCATTCTGGGCTTCAATCAATGCGAGTCCGATTACAACAACCAAAACGGCCAAACTGTACTTGTACATTGTTGTGTGTTGTTTTAACTTAAATCTTTCAAGAGATAAGAAGAAACTAATAATTTAAACCTTCCTTCCTTCTTCCTTTTATATAACATTATTACGTCTCATGAACTTAGATAATGGGTAAATATTTTTCAATTTTAGTACCAAAATCAACTAACGGTATATTTGTTCAACTGTATGCTATGAAAAACAAACAAATTCAGTTATTTTTTCATATTGTCGTATCATATAAGAACAAGGAAATAGTTTTTGACGGATCGTACAGCTACCACCTGGGTCAATAGACGCATGTTTATAGGAAACAAAAGAATTCTAAGGCACTATTGGATCAAATATACAAAAATGGGTATATATATATGTATGTAAGTAGATAAAATATAATTTACAATAATTTATAATATATACTAGAGATCGAAAATAACCGTCAACCATTTATTTTCAATAGGTTTCTCACTGAGAGATATTTAATTCGCCAATTCTTTTTTGGTCTTGGTCTGAGAGTTATTTTTAAAAAATATTTTTTAAGGTCTTTGCGGGAGATTTATCATTTAATTTGAAAAATAACTGTTATCGGTTGACTTTTTTTATAAAAAATAAAGGGAAACGATCAACCTTTAACCATTTTCATAGAAAGTAAATCAAAAATGGTTAATATGATATACATACTATATTATTTTCTTTATTTTTCAAAAAAAAAAAAAAAAAAAAAAAAAAAAAAATGTATTAAATTCACAAAAAAGGAAAATAAAGATGATGTATGTATAAAGGTCAGCGTACAGCGAATCTTGTTATGTATGTACAAATGGGAGTGTAACGAAATCCCGAATAACAAAATCCCGAATGACGAAATCCCGCTGAAAAAAAAAAAAACAATAAAATATAAAAATCCCTCCGAAAGATTTATTTTATAAGTGTTTTGTACTTTTTAAAAAATATTCCTAAATTAATATTTTTTGACAAAGTATTTAAATTTATTGAATTATTTTTTAATTATTCAAAATTTTAAGTAAACGTACTTTAAGCGTTTTGGCATTAAATAACATTTTAAGAGTTTTTATGAAGTTCTAGAGGAAAAATATTGTTTTTTTTTGAAAATATTTTTGACCAATCAAAAGAAATGGACAGGGGCACGGAAAAAATTCCAAAACGCTTAAAAGGCATTTTAATAAGCTAGAAACAAATTCTGGAAAATGCTCAAAAAAGTCTCGTTAAAAAGTTTAAAAGAAAAATTTATTCTTAGAATCTAGGAAGTGCCACCTTTCAATTGATGCATCACATTATATAAAAAATCGATTTTTATTTTTAAACGCGATTTGCGGCTAAACTAGACGTGCTAGAGGCATCAAAGTTTACACCTTTAAACTTGACTTGCGGCTTAACTAAGCAACCTAGCGGCTTTAAAAATGCATACTCGTTATCTAGGAAGTGCCAATAAAAAAAAAAAGGTTGGTAAAAAAAGTGTTTTCGAAAACTTTCAACTTTCAGAAATTAGTCAAGCTTAGAAAATTTTTAATGCAGGATTGAGGTTTTTCAAGGTCACCCGGGATTTTTGGCACCTTATTTATGGGATATTGGAAAAAATATAAGTCGATTAAAATTAAGTCGATTTTTCAGAAAATTGCCCCTCTCGCCTAAAGGGGGGAAATAGACCCCCCCTCCCATACCATTTTTCTTGTCTTAACTCAACCTACACGCTTTAGTTTTTGTTCACACCTTAGGGCTTAGGTGAATCACCCCATATTCAAAATAATTCCTTACATTACAGTTTGACCCTCGCCCCATCGTCACTTTCACTAATGCCATGCACTATCATTTTACACTTTTACCGAACTTTTCTTAGAGAGTGCTAAACAATGAATAGCTAAACAGTTATCTGAAATTCCAATGTCAGAGATTTCTAACGGACCGAAAAGAAGATACATCTTTAAAAGAGATTTATTTTTTTTCTCTCAGAGATAAGTGATCAGTGGTTGACCAAAACCTAAAAAAATCAAAATAAAGGTTTCTCACTGAGTTAAACCAAAAAAAAAAATTTTTAAGTAAAGTGGTTTTTAGGTGACCATTTTTAAAGATCTAAGCAGATAAGCATTATTTGAAGACCTTTGAAAAGGTTGACTTTTACTTACATATGTCACTATGAAACCCCAAACCAGTGGCGGACTTAGCTTGTTAGAGGCCCGGGGCGGCAATGCTAAATGAGGCCCCTTTTGTGATCAGATATTTTTGTAGTCTTAATAACGCCAGCTTTAATGACAAAAAAAAATCGAATATGCATAGTAAAAAAAAATAATAAATAAAAAATAAAATAAGAGCTTTTATTTAATACTAGCGACCCACCCCCGACTTTGCATGGGAAGCAAAAAACAAAACAAAAATTATGTTGATCCGATCACACGATTTTAAGTTGAGCTAATCTGAAAATTGCCTGAGTTTCATCATAATTTGGCACGTCGTTTTGGTGTCTAGAATGTACAAACATACCTACATCGATTTTTATACAACCCTAGATAGATCTCCAGAAATCAAACTCACCTACATATGTAAGTAAAACGGTTTGTTTTTTTTTAATTATTTTGGCCTAATTGGTTCCGTTTCTGAGCAAACAAAAAACAAAATGTCGCTCATGATACTTTTATTTTTTGTCGCTTACGATAATTTGGCGGAAAGGGCTCAATATTTTGTTTGTTTTGATATGATTTGAATGCACTGAGGTATTTCACGACTTTTAATTGGGGAATTAATGTGGAATTTAATCAAATTAAGAAGGAGTCAAGTAGCAAAAATTTCCGGCTGGTTATGATGAAATTGATAAAAGAATTTTGCACATTATTATCTTCGCTAAAAGAAAAAGTTGTAGACAACAATTTTGTAAAATTCCGTAGGGTTGTTGTATTTAACATGGATTTTTTTTAAGCGAAGATAAAAATGTGCAAAAAATCACGGCTTGTAGGTATTATTTGAACTTTTAAATAATACCTACAAGCCGTGATTTTTTGCACATTTTTATCTTCGCTTAAAAAAAATCCATGTTAAATAAGCGATCATGAACGAAATGAAGTAGATCAAATATTTAAAAAAAATACAGAAATTGAAGTACCTACTTATCCATGCACTTACTATCCTAATGCTTGAACAAGATAACTACGAGGTAATATCTAATAGTACATAGTATGTGTGTACATAATGTGCTTACTTGTTGGGAACTTCTTAGACACATCATACACCCAGACGATAATTTTAAGTAGGTATCACTACTTTTTAAATTTAAATGTAAACTCACTTAAATTAACACAACACAATTTAAAGAAAAATCACATTATTTTCTTTAAACTTTAATTTTTAATTATGATGACTGTGAAAGTGGAGAATATTAAAAGTATTGAAAATAGATTTATATACGAGTTTTTGACGGCGGCGCGGCGCAAAATGAACTTAAAATTAAACTTGGAAAATTTGAGTACATCACGACTAGGCACCGGATTACTTGGGTTGTGTGTTGTGTGTATCGACCGGGCCGTTATGATTAAGCAGAGTTTGAGCCAGAGCCAAATAATCTAAATAGGTATGTTTCCCTCCTTCAAACATTGGGAACGTAAATTGTAAATGATCCTCAAAAGTTTCCCTCTGAATTTATTGGTTTGTTCCCGGGGAATTTGGCTGCCACTATTTTGGTTTTTTGTTCGAGGGAAAATTATTCCGAGGGAGATTCAAGATAGACGAAAATTTTTCGAGGGAATAAAATATTCCGAAGGAAACAAAATTCCATTCGAGATTTCCGATAGGGCCCATTATGTGAACCTGATGGCCAGATTACGTTGTTTATGAATAAGTAGCATGACTTTGTAGATGCTGCCATTGTTTTTCAAACATAATATGCAAGTGCCCACATATTTTTGTCAAATAAATTTTCAGAAAATGACGGTTTTGGGGGCCCCATACAATTTTGCTTCGTAGAAACATTATTATGAGTACATTTTTTCCTTAAAATATACCTACATCCATTCTACACATATTTTGTTTCATTATTCAAGACAATTTAAAGAATTTCATGGTTGGATTTGGAGGCCCCGCAACCGGGGGCCCAAGCGGACGTCAATTATCGAGTATTTTTAGAAAACTTGTCATGAAAATGGTAACGTGTATTACCAATATTATTTTATTTAATTTTTTTTTTACTAAATAGGAAAATATTTTTCCCAAATATTTAATACTAGCAGGCCCGTGCACGCCTTGCTTCGCATGTTTAAATAACTTTATGATTGTAAAATACTTTTGTATATGTTTTTTGATATTTTTATATTTGAATATCTCACATTTCAAACCATTTATCCCTTTTTTTTCTTATTTTATTTTTTTTGGTAAGCTGTTGTAGATTATGAAATCAAAAGTAGCCTATGTCCATCCTCATGTTCAAAGCTCTTGCTCTACCAATTCTCATTACAATCAATTAGGTATTTTCGGCGATTAAGAGGAACAAACAGACAGACAAACAAACTTCCACATTTATACCTGTCATGGCGGAGGTCTAGGTTCGATCCCCAGCTTCGCCACGAAAATTTTCCTAAGGAACCTTTACCCCCCTCCTGTCTAAAGCTCGCGGCCTTGGACTGCGGACTTTCAGTATATTATACCTGAGCATTACTCCTAACTTAAGATAAAATAATCCAGACTACATGATTTTTCTTTCTATGGCAAAGTGACGGTTTGACTACTACTTACTTTACTTTACTTTAGATGGCGCTTACAGCCCAGGATGGACTACGGCCTCAACCAACAAGCCCCTCCAGCCAGCTCGGTCCCTAGCTAGCTGCCTCCAGTTACGCACTCCAAGTTGGTTGAGGTCGTTTTCCACTTGTGTGCGCCACCTAAGGTGGGGTCTTCCTCTGCTGCGCAGACCGTCAGGGGTAGATTCGAAGACTCGTCGGGCTGGTGCGTTGGTGTCCATACGCTCCACGTGTCCCAGCCATCTCAGCCGCTGAATTTTCAGCTTCTTGACCAGGTCGACGTCGCTGTAAAGCCCGTAAAGCTCGTTATTAAATCTTCTCCTCCATACTCCATCGATACAGACTGGACCGAAGATCATCCGAAGAATCTTCCTTTCAAAGCACCCAAGCAGATTCTCATCCGTTTTTGACAGGGTCCATGCCTCTGCCCCATATAGCAGGACCGGGATGATTAGGGTCTTATATAAGGTCTCCTTGGTTCTCTGAGAGAGGGCTTTATTACTTAGATGCCTTCTTAGCCCGAAGAAACAGCGATTGGCAAGAGTAATTCTTCGTTTGATCTCTGCGCTGATGTCATTTTGCGATGTTACAGTGGAGCCCAGGTAGACAAAGTCCTTGACGACTTCGAAGTTGTATCTATCCATCGTGACGTTTTGCCCGAGCCGACGATGTTTAGATTCCTTTCTCGATGATAGCATATACTTCGTCTTGTCCTCATTAACAGCCAAACCCATTTTCGCCGCCTCCGATTCAATACTTGCAAACGCGCCGGTAACAGCTCGCTTCGTTCTCCCAATGATGTCAATATCATCTGCATAAGCAAGTAGTTGAACAGACTTTTGAAAAATTGTACCTCTGTTGTTGACTTGCGAGTTGCGTACAATTGCTTCAAGAACGATGTTAAACAGGTTGCATGATAACGCGTCGCCTTGCCTCAAACCTTTCTCGACATCAAAGGGTTCGGTGGTGTTCTTGCCGACTTTGACGGAGCAGCGAGATTTCTCCATCGTCATCCTGCACAAGCGGACGAGTTTGGCAGGGATGCCGAGATGCGCCATGGCTCTGAATAGCTCGTCTCTGTCTACGCTATCATATGCGACTTTAAAATCGATAAAGAGGTGGTGTGTATCGATTTGAAACTCCTGGGTTTTTTCCAAAATCTGTCGGAGTGTGAACATTTGATCGACGGTTGATTTGCCGGGCCTAAAACCACACTGATAGGGGCCGATCAGATCGTTGACAAACGGTTTTAAGCGATCACACAGTATAGATGACAAGATTTTGTATGCGACGTTGAGGAGACTTATACCTCTGTAGTTGGAACAGGTCAGAGCATCTCTTTTCTTGTGGATGGGGCACACTATACCGAGGTTCCATTCATCGGGCATACTTTCCTCCGACCAAATTTTGGAGATAAGCTGGTGTATACTCCCTACCAAGTCCTCTCCCTCTGCTTTGAATAGCTCGGCTGGCAGGCCATCCGCACCAGCAGCCTTGTACGTTTTAAGCTTGGCTATCGCTAACCGCACTTCATTTGGGTCGGGTGGACGGAAATTTTGACCATCATCGTCCAGGTTGAATGGAGTGTTCTGTCTTACAGCGGAATTTTGGCCATCTTCGCCGTTTAGCAGTCTAGAAAAGTGTTGTTTCCAGATCCTCAGCACCGACTGTGTGTCTACCACCATATTCCCACTCTCGTCTCGGCAGGCTTCCGTTCTGGCCTTGTAACCCTGGGTAGTTTGCCTCACCCTTCGGTAGAACTTTCGAACATCCCCTCTGCCGCTACAGTCCTCAATAGACTCGACCGCCCGCTTCGCATGCTCTCTCTTTTTCCTCCTGAGAAGTCGGCGTTCCTCCCTTCGCTTTTGCCCGTAGAGCTCCCGGGCTGCTCTCTCAGCAGCTCTGGTTCTAGTCTGCAGCATTGCTTGGTAGGCCTCGTTCTTTGCTTCATGTGCCAGTCTGCATTCTTCATCGAACCAGGGGTTTCGTTGTGGTGGCCTAGTGAAACCCAGCACATCAGTAGCGGCACTTTTGATGGCATTTTGGCAGTGTTTCCATTGGTCCTCTACAGATGATGCTTGTGGCGGGCTTGTTGAGAGTTTAAGAGAGACGTGGTCTGCAAAAGTCCTGGCTATCTCTTGCGATTTTAGCTTCGCGACGTTAAATCGTTTTACAGCATCCGCTCGTCGTTGTGGCGCCATAGATATCCGCATACGTACTTGCGCTACCACCAGGTAGTGATCCGAGTCTATGTTGGCACCTCGGAACGTTCGGACATCCAGGATACTGGAAGCATGTCTGGCGTCTATCGCAACATGATCAATCTGGTTGACGGTTCGTTGATCCGGAGACCGCCAGGTCCCTTTGTGTATATTGAGGTGTGGGAATAGAGTGCTTGCTATGATGGCATTTCGCCCCGCCGCGAAATCGATGAGCCTGAGTCCGTTACCGGAAGTGTTGTCGTGCAGGCTGTGTCCTCCGACTATCGAACCAAAGATGCCCTCCTTTCCAATCTTGGCGTTGAAGTCGCCAAGAATAATCTTGACGTCGTACTTGGGGCACCTATCATACGTATCCTCGAGGAGATCGTAGAATTCTTCTTTGGTTGAGTCATCCTTTTCTTCTGTTGGGGCATGGGCACAGATCAACGTGATGTTTTTGAACTTTGCTTTGATGCGGATTGTGACCAGGCGCTCGCTTACATTTCTGAAGCCCAAGACTTCTTGCCTAAGTCTTCCCCTTACCACAAAACCACAACCAAAGAGCCGCTGACCTTGCTCCTTGCAGCACTCGCCGAAGTAGATGTCACACGTTTTCATCCTTCGGATGCCCTCTCCATCCCATCGCACTTCCTGGATGGCTGTTACATCAGCCCTTAGCCTATCCAGGTTCTCCACTAGTTGTTCGGCTGCACGTGGCCTGTTTAGGGTCCGTACATTCCACGTGCAGATCCGAAATTCATTGTCCTTGTTTCGTTTGCTGGGGTCGTCAACATTAAAATCATCCATATCCGAGGCTTGTTGTTGTTTCGGAACCGATAATTTTTTACGTGGTAGGGAAGTCACCCCGACGCACAACCCCCTAGCCTGGAGGACCAGATCCTTATTATAACTCCAAGGACGGGGAGCCGGATAAACCGCTCCTTATAGGCCTGAGCTACGAATACGTCGTAGTAGCCCATATAAGGTGTTCACTAAGTAGTTCAAACTGACTAGAACTGTAGACGCCACCGTTGATTCCATCTGGGGAATTCCTCCGCTGCCGCCTGAAAAAAGGAGAAGTGCCTTAGTGGAAACACTCCTCCCCCCCTCTCTCGACTGCTGCCACCTTAAACCGTCCACAGGGATTGGATCCCCATCTTCAGTCAAAGGTACTAGGCACCCGATGTTCACCACGGGGAGGTGAGAGTAGGAGTTGATAGACAGAGGTTGAATGTGGACGCTTGTGTCCTCTTGAATGCACCGCGTTGTCTACCCTTTGAACATCGGTTTGACTAGAGAAATAATTTTCTAAAAAAGTAGTAGTGTTCATAATTTTTGATTTTCTCAAAAACTGAAAGACCTACAGCTATCTAGTTTTTAGCGTTCGACTAAGAATTAACAACAGCAATAAATACTGAACTAAAATTTAGCACTTAGCTACAAAAAAATTTGAAAATAAACTCATTATAATTCTTTTTTTTTTTTTTTTTCAAAACTTTAAAATAAAATTCAATTTTTTCATAAACTGTTAAATAAAAAAAACTTGTTTTAGCAAAAAAATAAAAGAATACGTCTTAAGATTTTCAAAAACCTATAGTATTGTATAATGAGGGTCAACCGTACCACTTAAAAAAATAACCCAGACTACACGCTTTATTTCATTTATTTTTCCTTCGTTGACTGGACTACTAATTAATATCTCTATGACACAGAAAATTAAAGGGCAGTTGTTGAAAACCTGCATTGATTTCCTACAAGAAAAGATATTTTCAAATCTTCAGAGTCAATTAATTTATTTTTTTTGCACCTTACGAAATGCACCTTAAGAAATGTACAAAAAAACGAATTCTTATAGATTTCTAGATCGAAGGGCTTAATTTGGTAAAATTTTGAGGACCTATAAAACCGCCAATATTTTGTAAAATTTCAAATTAATCCATCGAATCGTTTTTCCGTACAAATAAATTAAAGGAAGATATTGTATGATTCCTAAACATTGTAAAATAGTCATCAAAATGGAAAAGAAAACAACAAGATTTGACTTTGCGTTAATTACAAAGCTGATAAGATCTTAAGGAACAAAAAAAAAAAAAAAAACTTTTTTCAAAAATATTTTTACACATAAATAAAACTGTAATATTTAAAAAAATTTTAAATATTTTTTTATTTTAAGCTTTAATTGCAAGATTTGTGTTGCTTAGACATTTTGTCTATTCTTTCATTTTAATTTACAATTCTAAAAAAATATTTCTTACTTTTTGAAAAAAAAAAAAAAAACTTAAATTTGCGAAAAAACTGATGCACTCAATTGAAGAGTACAATGGCATGTAAAGAGCAAAAAAAAAAAACCGGTACCCCTATTCGTTTTCCAATTTAATTTCGAAAAAAAATCATCTACCTATTTTTGAAATATAAAATATAATTTTTTTTTTAATTTTTTAAAGGCAATACATATTTTTTTTTTAAGTTTTAAATCGGTCAAATACTTTTTGAGAAAATGGTAATTTGCTTTTTTTTTAAGTTTTAAAAGACATGAGAAATTATTAAAAGTTTTAGAAAATCGTTTAATGAAGAGGTATTTTTAATAACTGCTTAGTGTACAATTTATTATTTTTTATTTGAAGATTGTTCTAATATTTTCTACCTCAAAAAAGTATAACACATTGTAAGCAATTGTAATTCTGGTCCTGACCAAATATTTTTGGTTTATAATCTGCTAAATGCTATTGGTCCAATTATAATAAAAATTGATGAAGTTTTTTATTCAAAAAAAAAAAATAAACCTTTTTTTTTAAAAATCTTAAAAAGTATTTTTTGAAAGTTTAGCTATATTTAATCTTTTCTTTCATAAAAAAAAATTAATCAAAATCAATGGAATGTTTTCGAGAAAAATGAAAATAAAAAAAAAATGTTTTATGGGAAGTACCATTAGTAACCACTTGTCCAGTTGTAATTATTCAATTCTTGAAATGTAAAAATAAAGGGGTAACTATTTTTCTTATATCGGACTACCCTGTGCCTGTACTGTTTTAAATATTGTTTTTTTTTTCAGTTAGAAAAAATAAGTGGAAACGTAGCTACCACTTACATACATATATATATACATAGCAACAAAAACGAAAAAATTATAGTGAATAGAATTTGCTATATTATAACAGCTGGATTAATAAAAATGAAAGTGTTTACGGTTTGTTTGTTCCGCATATGCGTCAAAACAACTCAAATACTTCCTTTGATATGGGTATCTTCAAATAGCTGAGAATGTATTTTGACATTCCAGGCTTAATATTCTAGGTACAAATTGCATAATCGTCGACTCTAAAATCTATTTTTACAGCGGGAGTCGACTCTTTGGTAATTTTAAACGACATAAAGGAGTAGCCCGTGGCGTAATGGTTAATGGGTTCGACTGTCATATGCCAGAGGTCTGGGGTTCAATACCAGCCGCTTCCACTTTAAGTTTTTTTTGGAGCTACTACCTCTTACGAGGAAGTGACAAATCCTCCAAGAGTATCTCTTGTCATAGAAAAGTGCCGCTCAACTTAGCCATTCGGATTCAGAAATAAACTGAAGGTCCCCTCGATTACTGCAGACATGCACACAGGAATGGTTCAGAGTTGTAAGTCGTTAGGCCCTGGTTGCTGGTTCTTCATGAGCCGTTTGTGCCACCAAATTTATTTAATTTATAAAGTATACTTCAACTCTAAAGTACTCGTCTAAATTTAAAAGCTGCAAAACACTTCTTTATCTCTCAAAAGTATTCTTTATCCAGTTGGCATCAATTGCTATTTTAAAACAAACAAATTGAGCCGAAATATTTTCGCAAGTTATTTTTTTTTATAGCTTTGAAGATTTTCAGGTTTGTTAAGAGTTAACAAAATTTAAAATACTATCCATGTATTTAAAGAGCTGAGGGCAACTACAAATCCAAGCGAGTGGAATGGTTTTTTTTTTTTATATTTCAAAAATTCGAATTCTTTATCCATTCATATAAAGCATAAAATAATTGATCAATAGAAATAAATTTAAACCAATTTTTTCAAAACGTTGCAATTTTATTTTATTTTTTATCGATACTTCTAATTTAATTTCTATTGAAGATCAAGACAAATTAAAAGAACTAATTACTATTTAACTAGCCAAGTGATAGCGTTGGTGGTTGCTGGCAAGTAGGACGATCTTACGTTTACCAAATGCCCTTAATGCAGCAGGAGATTTTTCGGCAATATAACATGATAGCAAAAATGAAAGCATACGTCTATGCAAAGTCTATGCATAAAAAAAAAATACATAAAGAATAGCAAAGGGATTAAAAGATTAGCTCAAACAAACAAAAAGCGATTAAGAGATTAAAAAATTAGTAAAATACATAGGGTACTATACGATATGTTTGGCAATTAAAAATTTAGCAGTATTGAATCGAAGGCGGCAAAAATGGGTTTGGCTGTTAATGAGTACAAGACGAAATATATGCTATCATCGAGAAAGGAATCTCAACATCGTCGACTCGGGCATAACGTCACGATGGATAGGTACAATCTTCGAGGTCGTTAAAGGCTTTGTCTACCTGAGCTCCACTATAACATCGCAAAATGACATCAGTGCAGAGATCAAACAAAGAATTACTCTTGCAAATCGCTGTTTCTTCGGAATAAGAAGGCTTTTGAGTAATAAAGCCCTTTCTCAGAGAACCAAGGAGACCTTATATAAAACCCTTATCATCCCGGTCCTGCTGTATGGGGCAGAAGCATGGACCCTGACAAAAACGGAGGAGAATGTACTTGGGTGCTTTGAAAGGAAGATTCTTCGGGTGATTTTCGGTCCAGTCTGTATCGGTGGAGTATGAAGGAGAAGATTCAACAGCGAGCTTTACGGGCTTTACAGTGACGTCGACCTGGTCAAAAAGCTGAAAATACAGCGGCTGAGATGACAGGGACACGTGGAGCGTTCTGGACACCAACGCACCAGCCGTATAAAGTTAGCATCATGACAACTTTCGAAAAAGTTACTTTTGACTGTCTCAGAAATTGCCGATTAAATGCCGTGAAGAGAAAAAAATTGCCGCGCCACTAGTTCTCCCAAAAATTGATGTCATGCTAACTTTATATAAAGTTTTTCAAAATTTGGTCAAAAATATTTTCTGAGTATGCTATATGCTTCAAATTAATTGCCGTAAATATGCCGTGAAAAGAAAAAAATTTCCGCGACAGTGGTTCTCCCAAAAATGGCTAAAAATGGTTTTCATACAAATTCTTCATATAAAGTTAGCATGACACTTTTCAAAATTTGGTCAAAAATAACTTCTGAGTATGCCATATTCTTCAAATTAATTGCCGTAAATATGTTAATGACTTAGAAAAATGATTTCAAATGAATAATATCAAATGAAAGGTATTTTTCTTGTTTCAAAATAATACTGAAAACATTTTGAGATATTCATGAAAAACAACTATTTTTACGCGGGCTTTTTCACACCGATATATCAAATAATTCAGTGAAGACTTTTTTTAGCACTAGTGAAAAGCTTATTTGCCTACCCTTTAATCTTCGGCTAACCATTATCCGATTTGGTTGGGGATTTTTTTGTTGAATTTGTATTCAAACAGATAAACGCACTACAAACACAAAAACTGGAAAATTAGGCCGAACAAGTCGGAAAGTCGTGGTAACAATAAATTGCATACTTTCTGAATTGCTTTTTTTTCGAACGGTCTTTCTAAATTGCCGATTGATACAAATTGGTAAAGTATCGATACAGAAAATTATTTAAAAAGAAATGTTGTTATTTTGACAATCTTATGTTACTATTTTTCGACTTGATTATTTCAAATTTGTACTGATTGTTTTATTCTGAAAATAGATTCTCGAAATAAGGCCGATAGTGCTTAATTTTCTGGTGTTTTCAAAGTGACAGAATTATGATTGAGATAGTATGAATGTTGAGATTTATTGAAAAATAATTAAAACCAACTTTAAACACAGAAAGAAATACGTCGAATGAATAAAACTATAAAAATATTAATAGATAACAACGTTGTTATTAGATGAAAAATGATTGTGAAAATAAAAGTAATTCACGTGAAAGTATTTTTTGTTGGCCAAAACTGTCGCGGCAATTGTTTTCTTTTCACGACATATTTACGGCAATTAATTTGAAGGATATAGCATACTCAGACAATATTTTTGACCAAAATTTGAAAAGTGTCATGCTAACTTTAAGAAAGAGTTCTGCAAAAGTTTTTAAAGATTAGTTTTAGAAAAAAAAAGTTAAGTATTAGGAAAATAACTTTGTTTGTTATCGGCAACTCTAAACAGAATTCCTTTTTTTTTTTGATTTTTTTGGATTTTGAAATTTTTTGGTTCTAAGTCAATGAGCCAATGGGCACCTTAATTTGCCCTAACTTTTCCAATTTTGCAGAACTCTTTTTAAACCCCATCAAGAATTCTAGAACTCTTGGTTTTAAGTTGAAAAATATGCTCAGAACTCTTTTTCTCAAAAACTCTCATTTTATGTTCCATTTTAAACAATTATTTTGCTAACTTCACAGGACTCAATAACCTGTTAGACTATTTTATTACACTGCGTATCTAACTTAGAAAAATACTGGCTTAATGTTAAGTGCGTAAGAACTTTCATGGCAGAGTTCTGGGCTAGGTAGAAGTAGCTGTCGTAACCGATCCACATAGACCAACCAGTGGCCCGTTGTGGGTTCGATTTCCAGCCTCTTCTACCAAAAAACAAAACAAACAAAAAATCATGGCTATTGCTTATTGCGAGTTACGAAGAAATGACAAATCCTCCATGAATAACTCTTGTGAGTATTACTTGAAAGTTGTAAGTCACTGTAGAGGCCCTGGTTTTCGTGCTGTTGCGCCACCTTATTTATTTATTTTGTTTAACTTAGAACACTGCATATTTATACGAAGCTTAATCAATTATAAGAGCATTTTAAAACATTCGAAAAAGAGTCTTAAAAAAGGGAAATTTGGTATGGAAAAGTAAATAAAAAAAATAAATTTGGTGACACAACAGCTCATGAAGAACTAGGGCCTCTCAACCATTCCTGTTCCTGTGTGCGCGTCTGCAGGAATGGAGAGGAACTACAGTTAATTTCCGAATCCATAAGGCTAAGGTGAACGGAACTCACCTCCTCTTGCGAGGAATTGACAATGGCAGTAGCCCTGAAAAAAATTTTCAGATGGCAGAGGTTGGGAATCGAACCCAGACATCTGATGGTGTGACAGTCCAACGCACTAACCATTACCCCACGACAAAAAATTCCAACCCAGCGGCTCCATTGACAATTTTTTAGGCAATAAATTGTTTCCCTTATTGCCATTGCCTTGAATATTACCAATGGAGACGCTTTGGCAATAGCAATGGCAATATTCCTCGAAAGATGAAAGACAATTATTGATTTCCATCAACGAGGCAATAAATTTCTACTTGCCATCTGTTACAAAATGGTTTCTTAACGATTTTGAATGATTTCTCCTTCATTTCGAAAAAAAGTGAAAATATGAATAGAAGTGATGACAAATTAGTGCATTAAAATTTTATATTAGGTGCGTTTTATTGGCAATTTTATAGCTAGCGCAGTAAAATTTCTCTTGGTGAACAATAATAAAACCAAAATTGCCGATAAAATAGCCAGTAAATTAGTGAAAGTGAATATAAAAGTGGACAAATAGTGTGAACTTGAATCTTAAATGTCGTTAACGTAGTTTGATTTTCATTTAAAAAAAGGTGTAAACACATCCTGAGAATAAAGAGTGGACATAAAAGTTGATATAGCGTTTTATTGGACTTACATTGCTGCGCTAGCTATAAAATTGCCAATAAAACGCACTTATTATCAAAAACAGTACATATAATTAAGCAGTTGCTGTCGCTATTTCCATGCGTAAATCCGTTGACAACTGTTTGCTTGTTTTTTTTGTTAAGCTAAAAATTGTTCTACACGTATACATAAATGATTTTAATTTTTTTTTTTTTTGATTTCGATAAGAACTTGAGCAAATTTTAAAATCATGCCCGTAGTTAAAGAGATCCATAATAGGGGTGGATGTTTATATACAGTGAAATCTCCCTTAACCGGACAACGAGACGGTCGCAACACTTTTGTCCGTTTAAGGAAGTTGTCCGTCTAAGGGAGTTGTCCGTCTAAGGGGAAAAAAATATATATAAAGAAATGCACCTATACAGGCCATGAAATTCATTTAAACTAAAAATGAACATGAAAATACAAAAACCAAGATACAAAACCAGACTTCAGCTGCAGAAATAAAACCTGTTATGTTTGGTGGAATCGCATCTGTTGTCTCTGTGAACCAGGTGGAACGTTTTTAGTGCAAAAAAAAAAATATGTAAAAGTATTTCAGAAAAAAAAAAACAGTTTTTGTCCGCCTAAGGGAATTAAATTTAACAAATCACAGCTAATGTTCTTGTCCAAGTCCGGGTAAGGGCGTGTCCACTTACCTAATGGATCATAAAATGTATGGAATTTAGATCCAAGTTCCATGGTCATGAGAATTTATCCGCCTAAGAGGATTGTCCGCTTAAGGGAGCTGTCCGCAATAGGAGATTTCACTGTATATAAACATTTAAAGCAACAGAAGACAGTCTATGCATTGATATTTCAATCTAAAAAAAAATTGTTTGTGTTCAATTGAATGAATTTTACTCAATACTATCTGTTTCTGATCCTTAAAAGATTTTAGTAAAATTATTAATTTTTTTTTCTTCACGCCACGGCAGTAAATTCTTCGTTTTATATAAAAGTTGTCTCAATGTATGCTAATATTCTAGATGTTTTTTCGTCAAAATTGTTTTTTTTTGTTTTTGTTTTTTTTTTTTTTTGTATATATGTATATACATACATACATATATTAGAACTATGTAGAAAGAAACCATATTTTTACCCCCCAAAGTGTTAAACCTGTGTACATATTTTATTATTATTTGTATCTACATAACAGGTATACTCAGCTTTAACATACATACATACATACATACATAATAATAGCTTATGTTATTTTAACGTCTTTTGTTGCTAGGAATAAGAAATTCAATTTTTTTGTTTTTTTATTGCTACAGATGTTAACTATTATACTTCTAATTAGCAATGGAAAGTTTTTGAAAAATTGTCGAATTATTGATTCAAACATTTTAGAAAATAAATTTTAGGCAAATAAGAAGAAACGAATTCAATAAATGGTTGTTATATAATCGCCACTGTGTATACAGATGTTATCGTTGATCGAATTGAAATATTTCAGCATCATACGCTTTGCACATTGGAAGGGGATGGGGGATGGTTTTTGCTGGTAAATGCCAGGTTATGAAAAATTGATTAAGCTGATTCTGTTTTTTTTTTTTTCTAACGAATAGTTTGCCAACAATTTCAGTGAGACAACATGTAGTTTCTTTTTGTTAGCCGCAGCACTACATGCCACGCCGCCATATACCTGCTATCATTTATAGACTCCAAAGCTGCTGAACCAACTCCACTGAAATTTTTATTTCATATCGTTACATAAGCATCCCATAATCAGCCACTAAACTAAATTACATTAAAATCTGTTCAACTTTTTAATGTGATTGAATAACAAAAATAACAAATTTCACAATTCAAAATCTATATCATTACTATTACATAAAGACGAAACAAATATTTTGTTTGTCCGCGTTTTTCTCAGAAAGTATTCAACCGATTTACTTGAAACAAATTTTATAATTTTTCTTATTCTTTAAAGCATGTAAATAGATATTTTTGATTTGTTAAATATATTTGTTAAATTAGATTATTAACTTTTAAGAAAATTTCGTACACTTTTTTGTCGAAGTTGACCAACATATTCAATTATGCTTTTAAACCTGCTTGATATTTTACAAAAGTAGGATTATTTGTATAAAGTCAATAGTTTTATGCAAATTTAAATTCCTAAATCATTTCTTAACTGTACTTCTAAGCTGAAAAATAAATTTATTTACTAATTGTAAATTGATCAACTTTTTGTATTTTTGCATCTATGAATTCGATTCAATCGCAATTCTTTGTTCCATTTCATTATCGTTCCGTGTTTTGTGCATTTTCTTTTGTGTATTTGCTTTTGAATCTTTGTCCACTCAATTGTTCGCTCATCCACTCATTTACATTTTTATTCCTCCTTTCATTCCACTCAATTGTTGACTTTTTGTAACTACGACGGCCAATGCGTAGTGTGTTTGTTTTTTCCTTCTTCTTACTGGCTGAACAGAATGGTGACGCAGACGGAACTGGAGCCGGAGCTGGAATAGCTGTCAAAATATTGAATACACGCAAATTCAATGTTGCAAACACAACGTAACGTAGACGCATATGGAGCTGCAGGTGCAGATGGAAGAGTTCACCAACTTTTTACTTTTCACGTACGGCACTTTTGACGTTTCAAATTGTATGAAGAAAAAAAAAACAACTTTTTGGGTCGGAAAAAAAAAATATTGTGGCTATTGGTATCGCGAAAAATATTATTTATTAAACGGAAAATTATTGGAAACAAAAAATTTGAATTCTGAGCTTGTACACAAGAATATTCTTTTGTTTTTCTTCAAAATACTTTCAAAGCTGTACAGCTTTATTGTGGACATGTAAAAAAAATAACGTACGACACTTTTTGACAGCTCTTCCAGTTCCGTCTGCGGCTCCAGTTCCGTCATTCTATTCTGTTCAGCCGGTTAAGCGAACTAAAATGTTACATACCCTACATATTTTAAGTATGGGCACCACTGCCGTTCGCAGTGTGTTTATTTTTAGTTCTTCTGGAGTGAAAAATGTACATATTTTAAGAGGAAAATGCGCAGGGGATTCAATGAAAGCAGCATGAAAACAAGGTATACTGAAAGCTGCTAAAGATTATGAAAATGAAGCATTACTGATTTCAACTGAGTGGAGTAAGGAATAAAATACAGTGCAAGCTCCCTTAGCCGGACAGTGACGGTCGCAACACTGTTGTCCGTCTAAGGGAGTTTCCGTCCAAGGGAAAAAATAAAAAATAGTTATAAAAGGAAATGTATAGTTGGCATCATGAAACTGTTTCAGTGAGAGAAAATAAAATTCTTTATTTGGTTACGGAAAGCATATGGAAGTATGTATATAAAATTTTTGTTAATAATAATAGTAGAAATTGCGGTTAGTCTCATGGAGCATTTAATATACTTTTACCTACTCATATTAATAGGTTTATTTGAAGCTTGCGAACAACGCGAGCACGGGTCGGCTAGTATTATATAAATGGATAGTAAGATGCTTAATGCATACTATAAAATGATTCATTTATTCTTCAATAGAATAAGAAAGTGCATACGTTTATATTTAGGTATTATCATTTTATTTCACAAAATAATATACCTAAACAAGATTTTGCCAAAAGTGGAATTTATATGCATGTACTACAGACAGAGCTTCAAGGTCACTTTCGCAACTGATAACAGGTTAACTAAAGGCAAAAATAAGCTCTTAACCTGAACGAGTTAGCTACAAAGGAGCTTGATTTTTGTTTTAAATGCAAATGCACTTGTAGAGCTTGTGTAAAATAGAACTTTGAGATTAGTTCTTGAAGAGCTGTTAAAGCTTTGAAACACCTAAAAATATTTCTTGGGTAAGATATACTGAACTGTAAGATACCTGTACTCATATAAAATATTCTAATGTTTAAATAAATTTAAAAATATTAAATTTTAAAAATATATAAGTATAAATATTTTGCGTACAAAAACAGGAAGGTAAAAGATTTAAAAAAAAACACGCATACGCCATAGTGTACACCCCGCAATGGTTTGTTGCCGCGGGAGGGTAAATTTTTTAAAAAAAATTAACAGACAAAAAATAATTATGAAAAACAAAATTATGGTAAACCGTCACATTGACATGTTACACCTTTTTGTAAAGTCAGGAATTTCTTCTTTTATTCATAACACACAGAAAAAAAAACACCACGAGAACATTGTTAATTACCTATTTTTAATATGGCTGAATATGGCAGATGAAAAAATTAAAATAGTAAAAATAATGAAATTTTTTAAACTGTTTTATTTTAATTTTTTTCAACAAATAGAAGGCTTTTAAGTATCTGGTCTTTATTGTTAGCCTGGATATTGATAAGAGCATTAAACATTAAATATAAAATTAGTACTTAAAATCAAAATTTTGAAAAAAAAAAAAAATAAAAATCAGTTCGAACAAATTTGTTTCTTTGATTGAATTTTCGAACAACAACTTAAAGGCGCTTGTTTTTATTTTTTTTTTATCAAAATTTTCTTCTATGCATTTCTTAAGTCATTTTCCGGTTTTGGATTCTGTCGAATTTTGTGGCACATATTGATATGCCTAATTGTGGAGAATTTGCTTTCGTTACAATTTGTCCGACGTTAGCCAATACTTTATTAATTACTTAGTGGAAATAGGACCTTTGAAGCAACAAATGACCGTACTGAAGTCGAATTTAAAGAAAAAATTAGTTTGCATATTTTCAAAAAGTGCGCATAAATCTTATATGAAAATAGTTACAAACACCCTAAATATTGATGTTTACTAGCTTCAAAAACATCGGGCTCTATGTAAGTTTTGAATCCTCCAAGAATACTATATGAGGCCCCAACCAAATAATAATGTTTTTATTTTTGCCAAACTTCTCCCTTAAATCATTTTGTTTTTATTATGACTCGAGTTAGCAGTTAACTTAATTTTTTCTTTGCGAAAATTGACAACAACCAAAATGAAATGCGTAGATAGATTCCACAAAATCAAAACAATATTTGGTTTTAAGATAATTGCTATAAGCTCATTCCAATAGTAGGTGTACAGTGTACACCTAACACTTTACCTTCCTTCGAATTAAAAAATAAATTGGCAAAAAAAAAAAAAACGAAATGCTCATAAAATAGAAAAAAAAACACACACAAACAATATTATTTTGTTTATCCTCAAGGCTGATTCAATTCTACAACGAACGGATGTGACATTCAAACATAAAAATATATCTACGAACAGACAATTTGCTAAAGGGTGTGAAAATCCCAACTGTAAAGGATAAATTAAATATTAAGAAAATTATAACAGCCGATGGGGTTAACCGAAAATACCAGAAAAGTCTTTTTGGTTCATTATAGTTGAGCGTCTTAAGACTCATAACTTGTTAAATTCTTATCTCTAAGGAAAGGGTCGAAAAATAAAGCGAATAAAAAATCCTTAGTCTCGTTGGAGCAGAGGGTTTTAAGGAATTGGATAAAATGGCAAATAAAGGTAATATTAACCCTTAATATGAAATTATTCTTCCTTATATATTATAGAAAGGGTTAAATGTGTATTAAAAAAAAAAAAAAAAACTATAAGAGAATTACTAACGAACTAGAAAATGCATGTTTCCTACAAAATTAATTTTATAATATATTTCTTTTTGAATCATATTTTTTTTATCTGATAAAATTTTAGTTCTCATTAATATTGAAAAAATGTTTACCATAGTATTATTAATAATTATGTATGTATCACTCAGAGAAAAATAGTTACCTAAAATCAAGTATAATTGGGCTTGTTTTAATATTTTCTATGCTGAAATGAAATGTATAATTCTTAAGACTATAACTATTTAAAATATAAAAATAAGTATGAATTTCTAAATTAGGAAGAAAAAAGTCAACTTAAGGCAAGAAATAAAAAAAGTTCTTTTATCAACAATGCATACTACACTTGCGGAAACAGGAGTAGGAAACGCTGACACGCATAATATACGCCCCCATTATTGTTTTTTGTTTATCGGTGTGCTGATAAAAGTAAATTGTTACATAATCTCGACTTAACCAGGCATTCTAATCTTGGAAAGAAATGGATACCACACCTGCACATGTGGCTGAAGTTGTTACACTACACTACTGCGACAAGCAATAAGCCAACGGGCTGTGGCCCTTCAGCCAGTAGCGGAGCGAGGGGGGGGGGGGCAAAAGGGGCACAGGCCCCGGGCGGCAATTTGCTTGGGGGCGGCAATTTTTCAAAATATCCGGGCGGCACTTTGCTGCAATTTTTCTAAATACGTTAATGTAAATGGTTTTTGTATGTTATGTTTTTATATTATCTTTTCATTCCGATACATTTTTCTGTGGATAAATTTAATCAGTCCAGATAAATTATTTAAAAGTTTTCGAGCGGTAACACTGCTTTCACATTCAATAACAATAAAGCTACATAATGTAAATACAAAAGCTCCCTCATTCACATCAACCAAAATGTTCAAACATTTCATTCGACTATTTCCGAGCCACCACTTCTTCACTTTAGAAAGTTTACATAGTTTTCACAATTAATCTTTGTGTAAAGGGATTTATCCCAGAGGCCATGACCCTTCGTCATTGTTACCATAGTAAAGGAGCTAGAGCCCATGTTAAGAATTTTTCAAGGCGGCACATTTTACGAAGTTCTTATAACTGGTTACTGGTTGAAAATTTAGACTGACAGTTCTTTCGAGAAAATAAAAGCAAATCGGACATATCGGCCCCTTTCCGCCAAATTATCGTAAGCGACAGTTTCATACTGTGACATAAAGCTAATTATTTTAGTTTTTCCTCTGCATTAAAAGCAGTCGGACCTTTTGTTATCTGTCAGTAACAGTATTGTTAATAATGTTCAATGTTAAAATTTGGCCTAATTGGTTTCGTCGCTGAGCAAACAGAAAACAAAATATCGCTTACGATACTTTTATTTTTTGTCGCGTACGATAATTTGGCGGAAAGGGCTTGATATGTATAGGTATGTTAAATCTAATCACAAATAGTTCTGAAAAATGTAAAAGTATAGGTATTACAGTTTTGTTAAGTAATTGGTGAATCTTTGAAATAGATGATTAGAAGTTTGGATTCCATCTAAGATAAGCTGTGGTAATTTCGTTGAGCTGCAAAAAAACATGTTAACCGTTTTTAAAAGATAAAACCAGTTTTGAACACTTTAATTTTGATGGGCTGTTGTGAAATATGTTTAAGTTAAAAATAAGCTTTGGCAAACATTTTTGTTTCTTCATTTCCTTATGTATAACAATAAAACAAAACATATAATATATAATAATTACTACTATAACTACAAGAATAATAATAATTAGAGGCAGTGCGGGTTGATTTTTTTAAAACCGGTTTTGTTTTTCAGCAATCATCACCCGATTAGACACTTCTATCTATGTATGTGCATAATATAATATAAATAAATATAATAAATCTGTGAATAAAAAATTAAATTATAACAAGGTAAGTTAAGTTAGCTGTTTCACTTTGATTTTTTTTAAAAAGCAAACATAATTAAAGGCCCAGAAAAAAATTGCTAAGGGCGGCAAAATTGGCTCTGCCCCTGGCGGCAAAAACCCACGCACGCCACTCCCTTCAGCTCCATCTAAGCCAATGATGTTTATTAAAGATCTACAGGGAAGCTGGACGGTTTGAGCAAATGACTAAATCTGGACGTGTATACCACTTAGAGATATGAAAGATTCGTCCCAATGACTTTTCGTTCAAATCGTCATTCAACTGGCCTGAAACGTCCAACAACAGCTTAAACAGGTACGAGGAAGCATTGCTAGTGAATGGGCAGGTAGGTAGATAACTTAAAGAAGCACATCTTACCTCGAAACGATTTGTCACGGGACCGACATTGACTGCAAATCACCGACAAGGTTGACTACGATTTTCTCTACGATTGGTAAGTTGAGCAATTGAGGCGAGTTATATGTTCTCGGATGAGTGCAAAGTGAGTCTGCATCACGGTTGGAAAAAGGCTTACTATTGTACTGAATTTTGTACTATTTATTTTTTCCAGTACGCAAGTACCACATTCCGACTTTCAGTACTATTTCAATTACTGGCAAAAGACCAATTCTGAAATTTTCAGTAACTGAGTTTAACGCATCATTCATGTGCTAGTTTGGTTTAACTCTGATGAAATTCATCATGTTGATTTCGTGCAAAAAAAAATCGAGATTTTCATTCAAGTTTCAATAAAGATAATCGAAAAATTAAAAAAATTCGAAAGTAGATGTTTGGTGCGGTGGAAACTTGCCTCAGTTTTGCATACATAATAAATAAATATTTTTTGTATCTAAAAAATTAAGGAAAATAATCAATTTTTTAAACAAGCTGAGGCAGTTTTTGAAAAATTGTATGAAAATGGAAAAAAATATTTAAAAACCAAATGATGTTCTATATACCTCTTTTGAAATCTAATATTTCATGTTGTTTAACTGAATTTTTTTAAGAAATTAAATTTCAGTCAAAATTAAAAAAAAAATGTAAATGTTAAAAAAAAAATGGATAAAAGGGTTTTAATTATGAATAATTTGTTTGCGTCATAAACCACACAAAACAAACACAATTTCTTAAGAACTAAAAACGACGAAAGATAGAACCTGCCCCATGCATTTTTTTTTCTTAGAATGATAGGAATCATCCCTGTTCTTAAAACATGTGAACGTTTTTTGAAAATTTTAATTTTTACTCAATAATTTCAAATATAAAAAATATATTATATAGGTATAAAAAAAACTATTAAACTTTTCTTCCGACAAAAATATGTTTTTTAAAAATTCTCCGCGAAAAAATAAGTAAGCCAAATATTCCTTATACATGGGACAAATTAATATTCTATTATCTTTCCAAAAATATTCAACAACATACCAACTATGATTCCGATATAACTCAAATTATTTATTAAACGTTAAATTTTTCAGAATTTGTTGACATATGTATACATTTAAAACAAAATCGGATGATGCTTCTTGAAATTATCCGAATTTGGCCGATTTTCACCATATAGACACATAGAAACGTGCTCAAAAATCTGACCGTGTTTTCCAAAATTAGTATTAAAATGCATGCGATGCTGCATTTTTGTTAAACCGATTTTTACCAAACAAACACAGGATCACTCTTTTATTTCCACCTAAAATTTTGTGGAATTTCCTGAAATTTTTCCGAAAATGCATGCGCTGCTGCATAATGCTGGCATACTGCTGGACCGACGTTGACCAAACATGTACAGTGACACCCTTGGACTTTCAAGTAAGATTTTCCGAAATTTTGGACTCAATCGGTACCTATGACAGTTTTGGAGTCCATAGAAACTACAAACATACATCCATTTTTATATACAGGGTGTCCAGTAAATAATGGATAACCTTGCAACCAGATATAGCAGGCTTGAAGACCTTTCACAAAATAGCATAAAAAAAATATATACCATGTGGTCTCCATGGTATAACATTTTTTCAAAAAAAATTAAAAAATTACGTCTCTCCTCGAATACATACTCCTCGAAAAGATCCTAGTGTTACTAGGATCACTAATGAATGATTTTTGTTGTTTTTTTTATTTTTTAATTTTCTTGAATATCTATTCAGGTACTAAAATTTAACACGTGTTGTTGCAGTTTTTTTATTATAAATTTTTAAAATTAATTTTTCAATATTTATTTTTACTAATATTTGACAATCTGTAAAAAAATAAAAATGTATGAGAACATCTGTGGCCAATTGGTTTGAAAAGTTGCCTGTTTAATGTACTTGTCAAAAGAGTACAACAAATGGTTCAGATTCTACATCTTCTCGTTCAAAAAATAGTGAACGGTATTTGATCGCTAAATCAGGATCAGGTCGATGGCTGAATACTCAAACCAAATTTTCGTCTAACGATGGTAACATCCAATAAAATATTAAATTCCTGTAGAATTCACGATTGGAAAAATTTCGGTACTATTTGGTAATATTTAGTACTATTTTTTTTCTGCTTTCAGTACTATTGACAAAAGTCGATTTCCATCACTGGTCTGCATGGACAGAATACACAGATGACTTGGGGAGCGATTTGAACAAAGCTGTTTTGTCGAAACGCCGCCGCCGCCTTACGAGAGAGGGTTTTGTATGATACTGGCAGGCATATTTCAATTGAAGGAGCTGGTTTTTATGAATGGTGCTGATCGAGGGGAGGTTTAACTGCGGATCGGTACATCTTCGATATTCTGCTGCATCACGTCGTTCCTTATGTTGGATGTATTGCCAGAGATTTCGTACTAATGCATGATAACGCTGAACGCTCGATCTAACACTGTGCGATTAATAATCGAATTCCTCAGGGAAGTTGGTATTACAACCATGGACTGAGAGGTCATTCCGTAAAATTAAAACGATCAACCGTATCGTTTCGACAATACTTCTCTCTATTATATCTGTGAAGAAAAATAGGGACAGCAATCATCAAAACGATATCGTTCGATCGTTTACGTTTTACGGAATGACCCCCCTGACTATTACTAAGCTCACACATAGACTTTGTCGGGCATTTGTGAGACAAGCTAAAGCGAAGGGTAAGAGCCATTAATTCAACTCCTGAGACAATTAATTAACTGAAAGCGGAACTGGTAGACGAATAGGAAAGAATACCAGAAGAGACAATCAATTGACCTCCTCATCAATTGACCTCATCAGGTCAATCACAAATCGTTAAGAATATGCAATTAGAGTTAAGGTGAGGCAATACATGATACTTAAGCAATAAATTACGCTTGATTTTGTTGTGAATGTTCAGTTTTCGGGCTACTACCTCTTTAAATGTCACTTTATTTTTTTTTATCTATTTCAATTCTACAAAAACAGGGTTTCTTAGCAATAATTCTCAGTTTTGTTGCCCAGATACTGAGGTTACAAAATTGAGCTATTTATAAGGTGGAATAGGGTAAAAATAAAACAAATGTTTACAGGTTAAAAAATTGTCTTTGTTTGTTTTTCAAAAACACCTAATATTATTACGCAAATTAGGTAAATTCGTTGAATATTTCCAAATTCGATTGGAAATCATCTCAATTCGTATAAAAATTCAAATTTCCAAATGAGGTAATATCAATCAAAATTTGCACAAAATTCGGTAGAAAATTACGTAAAACTTTTATGAAAACACCTTAATAGAATCTATGTTCAAAGTCGAAGTCATTTAAAATGACAGAATTCAATATATAAAACAACAAAAATAAAGGATTGACAGTCTGGAATGTCAAAGGATATTAGGAGATTTGAGGTGTTAACACTTTGCCTGTAATTTGCACAAATTACCTCATTTCAGCTCTAATGAAAACGTAGTATAATATACTCAAAGTTTGTACTTCAGGTTTCATTCTGAAATATTTTGAAAATAAAGGGCTGAGTTCCAAAATTCATCAGATGCGCATCCAAAAATTTTTTACCTGTTTTGATATAATTTTTTTTTTGCATTCTGAAACGTCAGACTCATGCAATGCAATATTTCTACAAAGCATCAAGTTTGCGTTCCTAATGCGTATGAAAAATGTAGACATTACTTCCGCATCAAAACATTTTCTACATTTTGGAACTCTGCCAAGCTCATTATAGGGTGAATTGGTGTACGAATGATAAGATATATTTTTTAAATAATTCTTTTTAAAGATGGCCTTACGGTAAAAGATTTGTCAATGTGTTTGCAAGTTTAGGATTATAGACAAGCTCTTTATAGGGTGAATTGGGGTACGAATGATAAGATATATTTTTTAAATAATTCTTTTTAAAGATGGCTTTACGGTAAAAGATTTGTCAATGTGTTTGCAAGTTTAGGATTATGGACAAGCTCTTTATAGGGTGAATTGGGGTACGAATGATAAGATATATTTTTTAAATAATTCTTTTTAAAGATGGCTTTACGGTAAAAGATTTGTCAATGTGTTTGCAAGTTTAGGATGATAGAAAGATTTCAGGGTTTAATATTTTTCAAAAGAGTAGATATTGGGTTTCCATAGTGATCATCAATGATACTCATTGTCATTTAAGCATCACGGAAAACAAGCACGATACATTATTTTCCGTAAAAATGTTGCTATACTAAAAGAGTAAGCTCATGACATTCATTCGTTTAATGTTTTTTATCGATTAAAATATTATTATTTTAAAAATTCACTGTGGCGTATGAGTATTCTTTTTTTTTCAAACCAAATTTCACATTTACCTCGTTAATCAGATTTTGTTTAGGTACCATTATCATAAGTACTTACCTTTATAATGTCATATTTGTTTTTCAAAATGTTGCCTTCAGCGAACTTATTTGCTCAAATTCCTTCCAACTTTACGCGCTCAAACCAATGTGGCATTATTTTGTCATCGCCATCAGCTAAACCTCATTCATGCAAATGACATGTTTTTGCCAAAACAACCTGTCACATCTCCACACGAAAAAAAAACAACCCCCACATGCGCTCGCATTTGCACACACTTATTTCATTCACTGGCGGTTTTAACAAAAACAAAATAAAATATATATGTACCTCCTTCCCTGCAGGGAAACTCATATATAGGATGCTTTGTCACACGATACTCTCCATGCTTAAAAATAAACATACATATATGCATAAGTATGTTCAACGCGCGCTGACGGTTTGCCATCGAAATTATTTCTAAAATACCAAACCATCATCGTCCTTGAATACTTTGTATTATATCCTGCAGCAGCAGAAGCATAGAGCAGCTATGGCACAATCATTAGCATCGTCATTGACAAAACACTATACGAGGCTTCACACAGACAATACATAGAAAGTGGCAAGTATGCTTGGTTTTATGGAAAAACAAGTAATTTTCCGCATAAACAAAACTGGCTCCTCAAAAACTTTTGCCAATGCTGTCCCGATGGTCCTCAGATAGTTTTTGGGTAAAATGTAGGATCCGAATGCGTAAGCAAGCCATCTGCCGATACACAAATGAATGCAGCCACTACCGTTTCTCAATGAAATGACAAACAACAACCGCAGTCTGATAAAATTTATTCATGAAAATGTGCATGGAAATTTCCTCAAAAGAGGAAGAGAGGAGGCTGTGTCATCTTTTTATATTTCTTAATGTTTTTTTTTTTTTTTTTTAATTTTGGCCTATGACTTCATGCGGACTATCATATGTGTATCAACTTAGCAGGTCACTTTGTCCGTTGATGATTAAAGAATATATTATATATAGTAATTAGTTGCTATTTAATTAGTAATTAGTTACGCAAAAAAAAATTAATTGCTCTGTTTGTTTGTGAGAAAATGTGGTGTCCTGCTAAGTTGACGGACGTCAACTTAGAAGGTCAACTTTATCAAAACTATAGATAAACGGTCCGAGAGTGGATATATATTGAGAACTACATAATTGCTAATTAGTTACGCAAACAAAATTGAATCACTTTTTTCATTTTCGAAAAAAAAGGGATGACGTCATCATATAAGGACATCCATATTCTCGCAAACCAAAATATCGAATAATTTTTGTTTGCATAACTAATTAGCAATTAAGTAGTTCTCAATATATATCCACTCCCGGACCGTTTATCTTTAGTTTTGAGAAAGTTGACCTGCTAAGTTGGCGTCAACTTGGCAGGACACCCATTTTCTCGCAAACCAACAGAGGAATTAATTTTGTTTTTGCGTAACTAATTATCAATTAAGTAGCAACTAATTACTACTTTTTAATCTGCAACGGAAAAAGTGACCTGCTAATTTGATAGACATGACTATCACGTATTTCCTTGTTTTGGTGTTCCAGAAGTCCAGTTGTATAAAATGTTGTATTTTCCAAGTTTCTTAACTGCCTCTTTAGGAACTGACAAAATCTTCAATTGTAAATATCTCTTGTCAGTAAAAAGTGCCGCTGGTATAAGCCGTTTGGATTCGGCAATAAAATGTAGTTCCCCTCCATTCCTGCAGACATGGGCACAAGAGTGGTTGAGAGTCGTAAGTCACTAGGGCCTAGTTCTTCATGAGCTGTTGTGCCACCAAATTTAATTAATTTTTGTATCTAAAAAAAAAATAAAATGTTAAAATTTTGAATTTGGTCTATGCTAGTTGCGAGATGATCCCAATTTCAGTGTTAAAATTGAAATAACTACTTAAACAAGGTTCTTAGTCAATTGTAAATTTGGTAAATCAACTCTCTCTTTCGAGTAATTTGGTCATAGTGGAAGAGTTAATAGAAAAACATCTCAAGTGCTGAATCATCGCCTAACAGCTTAAAACTCCAGCATGACTTTGCGTATATCGGTATATGGGCCAGAAGGGGTCTAGTTCCTGCGATCCACCGAAGAGCATAAGCCGGACAAGCATGCTAGCAATGACCTGCTGTCATCAAACGGTCCATAACTCAGATTAGTTTATCATCCGGCTTTGAAATCTCATCATTTTCCAGAACTAATTTCGTAAAAAATATGTAACTCAAACATATTTTGAATATTTGATTGAGACCATAAAAAGCAAAATGTCAACAGATTAGCCTCGACTTCATTTTTTTAATCAGATTACCGACCTAGTTTTTCTTTCTGAAATATGCCAACTATGTCGGAGGGCCTTGGCCCTGCAGTCTTGTTAAAAGAGAAATCATTTGAAAGGTCACGAAATGGTATGACCTTTCATATATTTTAATGAATTCTTATAAAATGTTCAAGTTCATAAAGAAGAACTTGCAACAAGATGAGACCAGACGAAATTTTTGTAGGTGTATGCATCGTAATATCGAAAATAACAGACTGGCAGCTTTTTTTTCCAAGCCTTTAGTGGCTATGGGGGCAGGGGGTAGCCAAAAATTTAGATTTTGTTCAAATTTCTTTCAGTATAGTATCAAATATCATTTTCAATTAATTTTGTATAATAAGAAAATGAAGAAATTTTTCTCAAAAAATACCAAATACTTAGATCCGGTTTTTTTTTAAACCTTTTTTAGTTGATTTTTTGCGTTGAAAAAAATCACCAAAAAAAGCGATAAACCTAAAAATCTTTTAATTACCCAGAATTGTATTGATTGGATTGATTTAAGACTCTAATTGTTATCCATGCTGTGATATTTAGCAAGAGTCGAAAAATTTACTTTAAATGGCGTACGATGCACGGCATCTAGCTCAATCTGGATTAAACGCATTTTGGATTTGAGGTTGAAGTTCCAAAAAAATTCAAATGACCTTGAAAAACTTTAAACTTGTATTAAAAATTTTCCAAGCCCACCAATTTCTGAAAATTTTGACCTTTTATGATCAATTACTAACTACTTAGATGTCATTCAAAAAATTTAAAATAATTTTCAAACTTTTAATTGAATTGTATTGGATCATAGCTACAAATTTTCGTTGAAAAAATATACATTGAAATCGCCATTGAATAGGCCGTAAACATGGATTCCTGGAACAATCGATATAGTTAAAGATTTTGCTGCCCTTTTTGAGGTTAATTTAGCTAATTCCATCATACAAAGTAATTCCCTCGAGAATTTTAAAATCGTATTGATCCCGAAAGGAAAAGAGAAGGATATAGGCATTGAAGTTGAAGCTGATTTAAATTGTTTGGTAAGGTAAGCTACTTATAATGAATAACCACAAAAATAATTTAAAAATTATAACTAACAAAGGCCACAAGAAGAAGAAAATTTTCATTTTGTAAAATTAATTTCAATGCGATGATCCCCACATATAATAAACAAACGCAAAAGTGGTTGTTGGTATTGCCATATTATGCAATAATACTAATGGTTGTCAAAAAACTGTTACTCTAATTGAAACTTACAAAAAAAAAAAAAAACATAATACTGAAAATCATCTCGTTTACCCACCAAAGCATACCCATTTGTCTTATTATTTTTATTGTCGACCGGAGAAGTATAATATGGCCGCGGTTTCCTTTCCTGGCATTATAACGACTGTAAGAGGAGATATAAATATTCGCATTCGCAAGCTCCCCCACCACATCGCGACCCAATTTTAATGCAAAACAATCAATAAGGGATGATGCGAAGCGTAAGAGGAGATGCCCCACCTTTTGTTAACGTATACAATACATACATATGTATATTAAATGAAAAAAATTCCAACAAGCCAATATCGAAATTTCGAGGACACCCAAAAAAAAGAACTAAAGAGCATGATGGCGTCGAAAGGGCTTGCAGAAAATTTTATAAGGACATGTAGTTTTATTATGTAAAAAAAAAGTTTATCTATGACATGCTATATATATAATTTATTATAACAGTTTTGTTTAAACAGTGGATGTGCAGGGCCAGGGCTCTCTACCAGTGGGAATACCTAAGTGGTGGGCACCTAGAATTTTAGAGAGATTGCCTTAAGAATAGGGAAAATATACTGGAAAAAATTAAAAAGTATTTTTTTCTATAGGATTTTTGTATTGACTTGAGGCCACGACTCCCGATTCGAATGCCAATAGATTTACGTAATTCTTCACTGTCTTCAAGGTTGTTTTAGTAAAATCTACCCATTACCACGCCTACTTTTATCATATTTGAATTTTGTCCTTATTTATGAGCATAATTTTTTTTTTTGGAAAAACACACCCACTTTCCTTGCAATTGAATTTCCGTAAAAACATCACTTGATACCTAACTGTTTTCTTTAGAATCTAAGAAATGACATGCATTTGGGGGATGATTCCTGAAATCTATCAAACACACAATGATATGCATACCTACCTACAGCTTTTTTGAAAGCTCAGTTTCCATTGTTTTATTTGTTTTTTCTCTTTTTAATAAAGTGTACCATTTTTGCGAAATTCAATTCAATTCAATTCAATTCAATTTCAAAGTCAAAATATTAAAAACAAAAAAATTGTGAACTTTTTTTTTTAAAGTTGATTTGAAATATTTTCACCGACAGTGATTTGTTGACATCGCATTTATTGCCCCTATGAACCAGGGGGAATGTTTTTAATGCAAAAAAAAATATATGTAAAAAAATTTCTGAAAATTTACTTACTAAAAGAAAAGTTTTTGTCCGCCTAATGGAATTAAATTCAACAAATTACGGATAATATTCTTGTCCGCGTCCGGGTAAGGGAGTGTCCGCTTAAGGGATCATTAAATGTCGTGAGAATTTGTCCGCCTAAGGGGATTTTCCGCTTAAGGGAGCTGTCGGCACTAGGAGCTTTCACTGTATACTGAAAACGAAATGTGAAAATCTTTCTCTTATTTGTTAAGAAATTCAAAACGAATAGGGGAACTTTTTCCAAAAAAAAAAAAAAGAGTTTAATTATGAAAAATTAGCTTCCAAAAGACATAGCACATGGTTGTTTCGTTGATTGTTCATAATTTTTTTTTTCAAGTAATTGGTCTGAACATCACGCCTCTCCACCCCTCCCCATAAAATTTGTTTTAAGATAATCCCAGGATATCCTTTAAGAATTAAGGGACACCCTGTATAAATGTGAAATGAGCGACGCGTTTCGGAGTGTCACTCCATCTATCGGCAAATCACTCCTCCCAAAAAATATAAGACGGAATGAAAAGGCAATCAAGGCCTCGACAAAATTCAAAAGCTCTAACTAACAAACTTTTAAACAAAGAAAATTAATATCACACAGACCAATTCGCTAAAAGTTTTTTTTTTATGGAATGACAAAAAGGTAACCTTAAAAATTGACTTATATGCTTTTTACCTCCTTATTTAACTCCTATTAATTTTAAATCCTATTATTTTTTTATAATTTTTTTACGATTACAAAATTTGTCCTTAAATACGTAGAAGGTAAAGTACCTATGTCACAAGTTAAACCAAAACAAAGGCATATTAAGAAAAAACGTATTCGGTCGTGAATTTTTCATCTGAATTGGCCCAATAACGATGTTTCCGGAGGTTCAAGTTATACACACGCGTGTATATGAATTGAAAAAAAAAAAATAATAAACACAAACCTTGTAATCCAACAGGCAACTTACAACAAAAGTGATATGATCATGATTATGGCAAGGAAATCGAATTAAATTGCAATTTATCTTGTTATCAATGTGGGCCAAACACCAGGATATTGTTTCGTTGTTTTTTTCTTTTTTTTTTTCTGGGTGAAAAGTGATTATTTGTAATCAGAAATCGTTCGTTATCCATTTTAAATGTTGGCACTGAGGTAGGTTTACAATATTGGATCTTTTTCTTTTTTTGACTGGAAAGCAAATCGGCTTAGTAATCGATTGGAAGATTTATTTTGTTGGTATAAAATGCTTTGCTTTTCATGGCAATTCAGGAGAAATTCGTACAAAAGGTTGAGTGCTTCAGGAATCCAATCAAAAATAATACAAAAAAATAATTCAATGGATGGATTTTTTTATAAATATTTTTATCTCAAATTGATAATATTAAAAATTGAAATCATGATATCAAGAAGTTGAAAAGCCTGCGGTTTTTTCCAAAAAAAAAAAGTATTCAAATAATTTTGTTTTAATCGTCAAAAAATCTCGCTTTTAAAATACCTCTTGATGGGTGAAATTTTGTATTTAATCGAACGAAAATTTAATCAAAATTTAATAATTTATCTTTAAGAAAGGCTCAAAGACAAAAGTAGGTATCCAAGTTTGAATAAACTACGGAAGAAAAAGTCTGCGATTATATTTCGTATTTTTATACTCAGATTTATTGCCCTGGGAGATGTAGTCTAATTGGAATATGCAATTAATTAGGATTATGAGGATTATAACACATCATAAATTTGGGTTCCTGGACATAGCAATATAGAAGGAAATGAAATAGCAGATTCCACATTGGCAAGGAAAGGGTCAATGACAAATAGAGAATAGTAGCCAATTAGATATGGGAGCAGATGTCACGATAGGAGTGATCGAAAAGAAGATAGACCTTATAACGAAAGAGCAAATCAATAACTCCTGGATATCCAGGAACGATTGCGCAATCTCTAAAAGCTTATGGCCTAGAATTAATGAAAAGGCAACTCGGTATATTTTATATCGCTGAGTAAAAAGAATATTAGAACCCTGATAGGTATACTGACGGGACTTTGTGCTGTGCCATTGGTATAATGGCCACTAGATTGGGTACCCGATTTCTGTAGGAGCTGTCAGGATGTTGAGGAGATAGAAACCATTAAACACCTGGTCTGATGAGACTGCCCAAACCTCCAAACAAACCGCCTCCGTTACCTTGGAAACAGGTTTGTTATAGAGAACTGGACGATTTAGCGCAGATCTCAATGGCAAACATGAGAAAATACATAGAAAGCACAGGCTGGTTCGTAAATAAACTAGTCTATGTCAACCGATAGTTTACGTTTTATCTATTTTTATAGGGGTTTTACAATGGACATGCCCCCGTGTACGCAATTAACCTAACCTAACCTAACCTAACCTAACCTAACCTAGTCTATATACTAAATTTAATGTATTGAATTTTTTTAGAAAAATCTGTGGAGCCATTCTGGAATAGTAGCCCGTGGCGTAATGGTTAGTGCGTTCAACTGTCATGCCAGAGGTCTGGGGTTCAATACCAGCCGCTTCCACCTTAAGTTTTTTTCGGAGCTACTACCTCTTGCGAGGAAGTTACAAATCCTCCAAGAGTATTTCTTGTCATAGAAAAATGCTGCTCACCTTAGCTGTTCGGATTCGGTAATAAACTGTAGGTCCCTTCCATTCCTGCAGACATGCACACGGGAATGGTTGAGAGTTGTAAGTCGCTAGACCCTGTTTCTTCATGAGCCGTTTCTTTACTTTACTTTAGATGGCGCTCACAGCCCAGGATGGACTACGGCCTCAACCAACAAGCCCCTTCAGCCAGCTCGGTCCCTAGCTAGCTGCCTCCAGTTACGCACTCCAAGTTGGTTGAGGTCGTTTTCCACTTGTGTGCGCCACCTAAGGTGGGGTCTTCCTCTGCTGCGCAGACCGTCAGGGGTAGATTCGAAGACTCGTCGGGCTATTGCGTCGATGTCCATACGCTCCACGTGTCCCAGCCATCTCAGCCGCTGAATTTTCAGCTTCTTGACCAGGTCGACGTCGCTGTAAAGCCCGTAATGCTCGTTGTTAAGTCTTCTCCTCCATACTCCATCGATACAGAATGGACCGAAAATCACCCGAAGAATCTTCCTTACAAAGCACCCAAGCAGATTCTCATCCGTTTTTGACAAGGTCCATGCCTCTGCCCCATATAGCAGGACCGGGATGATAAGGGTCTTATATAAGGTCTCCTTGGTTCTCTGAGAGAGGGCTGTATTACTCAGATACCTTCTTAGCCCGAAGAAACAGCGATTGGCAAGAGTAATTCTTCGTTTGATCTCTGCACTGATGTCATTTTGCGATGTTATAGTGGAGCCCAGGTAGACAAAGTCTTTGACGACTTCGAAATTGTATCTATCCATCGTGACGTTTTGCCCGAGCCGACGATGTTGAGATTCCTTTCTCGATGATAGAATATACTTCGTCTTGTCCTCATTAGGCCGTTTCTGCCACCAAATTTTATTTATCATTCTCGAGAAAAATAAGATTTTTCAAAAATGTTCCCGTTATTTTTGGTCCTACAAAAAAAATGGAAAAAACTGTCTGAAAATATCAAAAAAAAAATGCAAGATACCATGTTTAAATAAACTATGGATTCATGCGTTAAGGCTGTATGCAAACGGACAGTCGGACAGAGTTGCGAAAAGCATTTTTTCGTCTTCCCTATATCGTTCGTAATGTCAAGTTTGATCAAAATTTGGTTCGATATTTCTTAGGAATCAATCAAAACTTTCAATAACCGCAGTACCTATATAATCGCAAGTAAAAAATTGGTGGATCTGACGGTTATGTAACCATCAGGGCCTAGTGATTTACAGCTCTCAACCATTTCCTGTTGCACTTTTAAAAATGCAATAAACTCCAAAACTATTGTAGACTTTTTTGCATTCTGAACGTGCACAAAAGAAATCCAAATTTAAATGGTAATAATATCCAAAACTAATAATTGTCGTTTAATTTGATTTTAACATTTAAAAGAATCATTTACTCAAGATAAACCCAAGGTACTGTTTAGTGTAGTCCAAGGAAACTGATGACTCTCCCGTTACGGAAACAACATTTTTTCACGCGAATGTTTAATTTTCACACCCCAAATTGATCTTCTCTTGAGCAAAATTTTTGTCCGCGAATTTTTTATTTACCACACCCCAAATTGATCTTCTTTCTTTTCTTTGCTCGCTGCAGCTTTCTCAAGGGAAGATTAATTTGGGGTGTGAAATACAATAAATTCGCTTGAATTTTTAATTTTTACACCAAATTGATCTTCTCTTCAGCAAATTTTTTGCCCGCTGCCCCTTACTCAAGAGGTGATCAATTTCGGGTGTGAAAATTTAAAATTCACGCGAATTTACGGCAGCTGATGCCTGCAGCTTAAATTAAAATACATATATTTTTGTTTATTTTTTTTTCCTTCAAAAAGAGAGTACAAAAAAGCCCAAAATCGTTTTTGACCTTATTGCACTCTTAAAAATGCAATAAATTCCAAAATTTGGCTTTCGTCTTTGTCACATTAGACTTAATTTCATGGCACCAAATAGAACAAAAATAAATTTTACAGCTTTTAACTCCTGGCGTACTGCCATTCTTTAAAACTTTTGAACTGTTTTTCCACAGTAAAAAAGTTGACAGTTATAGACGTAGGAAACATCCAAAAGGGAACATGCATTCCTTTAATGGCTTAGAATAACTTCTAACAAACTATACCGAAGCTCAGAGTTAACTTCTACCACTAGCAGCCCAATTAATACCATTTTCCTAGAACAAAATTTATTAAAAATTTTTTGAATAATTTTTTTAATTATTATTTAAAATAACAAAAATATTTTAATCAATTACACCACCGGCTGCTGCTTACTTTATCTTTATAATTTCAGAATGCAATTAAAGACAATGGTTGGCCAAATACATTAGGATGCGAAATTACACACAATAAGATTCTGAAAATATATCAAAACGAAAATATAAATTACATTTATGCAAATTAAATGAACAAACATTTTTAACTCGAGGAAGAAAAGTTCTGTGATGTGTGTGGTGCGCCTGCTGTACCTACATCAAGCGAATGAATAAACTTCTCCATTAATGCCTTATATTGCAAGGACGTAATCGTGAATACATCGGAGTCTATGTGCTCCCATACAACCATTCCCAGATGGTTAAGTTACTATAGAGTCACATCACAAGTAGTAAGTACGTGGAAAATAAATTCAACATACAGCTACCAGATATACAGGGATGATGCTATCAGATGACCAAACAAATAAACTGCAAAATGGACATGATGAAGCCATTTGTTACTTGGTGTATAACCTACGGTGACCATCCGTCCCGGGTTTCCTGGGATTGTCCCGTATTTCTATAGCCTGTCCCGGGTTATTTTTTAAGAAACCCGGGACGTACAGCTGTTCCGTATTTAGCTAGTGTTTGTCCTGTATTTGCACATTTTCTGAAGTTTTTTTTTATTTATCGTTTTTATATTTTTTAAAACAAAATATCTGATAAACTTATACTTAGGTATGAAAGTGCAAATGTTCCCCTTAAAAACTTCGGAAAAACTATAACAAAACTATATTTGGTTAAACAAAAACTAAAAAACTAAAGAATAATAAAAATTAATAAGTGCTTAAAACAGTTTTATTTTCGCAATACAAGTACTGTCTGTAGTTATGGATTCGTTCAAAAAATCGAACTCGAGAAAACAATCAAACTTGACATTACGATGATAGAGAAGAAAAAAAAGTGGGTCCCGCAATTCCGTCTGTCGATTTTTTTTAGCTAAAAAAATAACGGTACTTGCCATAGGACCATTTTAAATAAAGTTATTTAACGATTTTTTTAATTTTTTGTGTGTACTATGGTATGGTCTATATTTTGGTGAAACAAAATTTACCAAAAGCCGTTGTTAACGGTGACTGCCATAGAACCGCTTTTTTTATTTTCGATTTGCTTGTTAGCCGCTTAACCGATTTAGATCAAAATTTGTATTATGAAGGCCCTACCAAGTGTGAATAATACTGCATACAAATATTTTCAAAAAAAAAATATTTTTTGGATTTTTAAAAAAAAGTTCAAAATTTTGTTTTGATAAATTATTTTTTTGAAAACGGGTTGATGAATATTTTTTAAATTATGGTTTTAGCTATATATTATCATATTCTTAAAAATGGCATACCAATTTTTTTTTCTAAAAATATATCAAGAAATTTTATATATGTACATATAAAAAATTAATTTTTAAGAAAACCGCTCCAACGATTTTAAAAATTTTTTCTGTAAAAATTCACATTTTTTCAAGAATTGAGATGGCGTTCTTCATTCTGAGATTAAAACATTTTAAGTACTTATTTTATCAATTTAAAGAACGTTTTTTATGCTTTTTTCCATATTCAAATTTCCATTCTTCAATTTATTAAATGGATAAATACATATACAATTAATTATTAAATGTTTTATATTACACTCAATCTTTAAAATTCGAAGAAACTTTTACTACAAGAGCAAGTTCATGCGACCCAGTGGTGCATTTTATTCATTTACTGAGAGGCTTCAATTTTTCATGGTTACATTGCTTTATTAACAGAGTCCCAAGAAGTTTACATGGTTTAAAGAAGAGAATCGAAGATCAATTTATGCCTTTGAATGAAGTCGAAATAAAAAAATTAATAGAACGAAAGAAATTCGAAGAAAACGTCTTTCATTCAATTTTATAACATTTGCTAAGAATATTAAAATCAGCGGGATACATAAGAAACTTGAAATTTTTGGTTGTATAATTTTTTTCAGCAGTGAACTTAGCCTTATTACGAAATTATATGCTTCTTGTAACTTTACATACCTAATATATATTTAACTAATACCATTTAAAGACTTATTTGCATTGTTAACAGAAGACTAAATTATTTAAATAATGAAATTTAAAATGCTAAGCTTTATTGCTAGTTTTGAGGTTATGAAGACATAAATAATTTTATTTTTCCTTTTTTTTAAGATTTTTTTTCGTTTTGCTTTTTTCAAAATTAATGAAAAAACTAAAATTTTTTCATACATTTAAATTTTTAACTTTTTTCTGGGTTTTGCTCTCATAGAAATATGGTCACCGTGTGTATACCCTAGAGTCCCTTGGAACAACTTTATAGCCCTTAGTCATACATGTTATAGGAAGATAGACCGCTGCGCTGCTGCTCTGTGATGCTGATGCTGATTGTATGTAAGACTTCAAGAGTACACGCCATTTATGTCGATTCTCTTTGCGGGTAAACGATTAAGCTAACGTGACGAAAACTTTAATTTTCATTTAATTTTGTATCTACAAAATGGGCACAATAGGTCTTAAGGTCGCAGTGCAATTAAATCTCAAACTATATATTTAGACATCCACAAAATACTTGTTCGGCAAGATTAGACTTTAACAGGGAGGAAATATCTATGTAAGAAGTGAATTTTTCTAAATATTGATACATATGTATTAGAGTTTTTTCTATATGTCAATGCTCAGGAATAAGAGTGTGTTCGACAGTCACGTTTGTCGAAGCGGAGGTTTCGGGATGAAATCCAAGCCTTTTCCACTTAGAAACAAAAAAAAAATAATTTTCAGGGGTCTATTTCTTGGAAGTAAGGAAATCTGCATAAAAATACAGATTTATTCATTTGCATTTTTTTTCTTTTGATCATTCTTCCTCAACTTTTTTATATTTCACTTTTTTTCAAAAAATTATTATAAGAATTTAAAATTAATTTAAGGACGTGAGTTTCAGGAAAAGAACTCACTATAGTGTGATGAGAAGATACGAAAACAAAAACGTTGAAGTATTCCATAATTATGATATCTACGAATTTGACTTTTGTTTTATAATTATGGTTTGACTTTTAATTTATGAGATATTTATAAAATTTGAAACCGATTAAATTTGGTGTTAGATATTTTTTCGAGTATAGGCTGAAAGGCAAAAAATAATTAAGAAAATGATTTGAATATTAATTATTTTCGGTATAATAGTAGAATTTATTTGAATATTCAATGAGGGTTTGCTAGAATTTGATTTACATATTATCATAATCTCAATTACATCTCCAGGGACTAACTAAAGAAAATGGTTGTTCAATACACACAGATTAAAGTATAATTGGTAAATTACATAATGTTTATTGGGTAATAACTTCCTACAATCTGCAGCTTAAGGAACAAAATTTTATGAAGTGGTGATGGACAATATCGTAGTATGTATTATATAGGATGTTGAAGCTATGAGTTAGGTAATTCTTTAATATTTGTTTGTATTTTTGAAATGGAAATAAGGAAAGAAGAGGTATCGCTTAAAAAATAAATTTGGTGTTGCAATAGCTCACGTAGAACTAAGGCCAAGTTAATTACAGTTCAGAATAATTCCTGAGTGTGTGATGTTGGCAGCAATGCAGGAGACCTTAAATTTTCTGCAATAGTTCGGCAAGCATCCTTTGTACCCTTGAACCCACAGACTGTCAGTAGATGGAAACAGAAATTGCACATCTATCAACTACTAAAATTAAAATTAAAATTAAAATTAAAATTAAAATTAAAATTAAAATTAAAATTAAAATTAAAATTAAAATTAAAATTAAAATTAAAATTAAAATTAAAATTAAAATTAAAATTAAAATTAAAATTAAAATTAAAATTAAAATTAAAATTAAAATTAAAATTAAAATTAAAATTAAAATTAAAATTAAAATTAAAATTAAAATTAAAATTAAAATTAAAATTAAAATTAAAATTAAAATTAAAATTAAAATTAAAATTAAAATTAAAATTAAAATTAAAATTAAAATTAAAATTAAAATTAAAATTAAAATTAAAATTAAAATTAAAATTAAAATTAAAATTAAAATTAAAATTAAAATTAAAATTAAAATTAAAATTAAAATTAAAATTAAAATTAAAATTAAAATTAAAATTAAAATTAAAATTAAAATTAAAATTAAAATTAAAATTAAAATTAAAATTAAAATTAAAATTAAAATTAAAATTAAAATTAAAATTAAAATTAAAATTAAAATTAAAATTAAAATTAAAATTAAAATTAAAATTAAAATTAAAATTAAAATTAAAATTAAAATTAAAATTAAAATTAAAATTAAAATTAAAATTAAAATTAAAATTAAAATTAAAATTAAAATTAAAATTAAAATTAAAATTACATGGGGCAACCCATAGTCAACAGATGTATCTTTATTTATTTGAATTCAAACTGCCATTTTTCTACAGAACTCAAACTTACCGATTTTTGCCCAAAACTGCCGAATTTATGAAGTCTGGAACAGGATTTGGCAACAATTGTTGATGAATTGTGACAGTTGGCGTTTTTGGTTTTGGTTGGTCTGGAACAAACTTAATAGCATATAAGTTTTGATTAAAAATTGGCAATATAAATTTTCTTGCCTTACAGCAATTAAAAAGTATATAAAAATATAAAACCCATTCAAAGGAATAGAGCCACAAAATCTAATGAATTCAAGTTAACACAAACTACAGAACGAATATTGAATATTCATACAAAGAATTGAAAAGATTTTCAATTCAGGATTTTGAATTCAAGATTTCATAACAAGAAAAATTTAAAAAAAAATCTATTGCTTTTGTTATTTAGGAAAAAAAACCAAATAAATCATTTAGCATTCATCTATGTATAAAATTGCTTTCATTTGAAAATCGCATCTCATTTCAATGCAATTTCATTGAAATGAGCGAATATCATCAATATCTTTTTTTGGTGAATTTAATTTAATTGAATTTTGTAATCGATTTTTCTGGGTCATGATTTCAATACACTTTCATTTATGTATTTAATATCGTGAATATATATATATTTATAAATATTTTCATTAGAGAATTCGTAAATCTGTTTAATAGCTAAACTTCCACTCTTTTGATATTTGCACTATCTGCAAATATTTTCTTGTTCATTAATTAAATTGAAAATTGTGTTTCGACTTCAACGGATTGCATTCACAAATTTAACAGAAATATTTTGTGTTGAAGTTAACACTATATGTTGTCATTTTCAAATAATTGTTTTTCGATCCACTTAAATTGTATTGTTTTTTACAAACATACCTGCATCGATGCTATATAATATGTAGTAGTTTAAAAGGAGGATGTATATTGTTTCCAGTTTGGCGGGCGCCAAAATTAAATTAAAGTGCATATTCTAGCTGATGAGTTTTAATTCGATTAAGGATGCAATTATTTTTTTTTTTATTTTATTATTAATTTACTGGATCAGTATATGAAGTCAGATATGGGATTTTTGTTCTCATTTTATAGGGTAAATAAACCATAAATAGATTATTGACATCAACTAAGTTTTAAAAATTATTTTAGATTGTATCTTTAAAAATTTGTTTTTAAAAAAGTTTTTTTTTCAAGACTTGCTGAATATTGCAACTGCTACAATCCATTGTCAAATTCGTCCTCTGGTGTGCATCAGTTCTTCTTAACTATATACAATGTTTACGAAAGCTTGTACGAAAGTTGTCAGCGAGTAAAGAAGTGATTTTATTACATTTTTTCTTCAAAAATATTTTATGTGTAAAGCCTTGTTTATATATCAATGCGAAGTGAAATTCAAATCGAAATGAAACATCAATAATTCTCGCGTCGAAAGCTTTACTAGAAAATAAATTCTGTGTTATATTTGGTTTAGATAAGTCCATTGAATTATATTTACTTCGAAACAAATTTTTTCCTCCTTATCGCTTAATTAATAATTGCATTTAATTTTATTGTATTTTTCACGACTGGGAAAAAGGCAATTTTTTTGTATAAAATGTTCACCTCGCTTCGATCTATAAACTAGGCTTGATATTAAAAAAAATTCTATTGAAATATTTCCCCTTATTTCCTGCTCTTCTCTCACAACACCGAAAGTTGCTGAATAATTTCCTCGTGTGAAAAGTGACTAAGGTTCGTTGTCGTTGTTAAATCTTTTCAATAAAATTGGAACGAACAAAATTATAGAACCTGCTTTCGAGGACAAGGAAAAATGAAAGAGCCAAAAATGTTGTTCACGATGATCAAAATCGTCCGACTTGTCATACATGCATTCGGTGTTCGTGATAAGAACACGAACACCAGCACGAACATCGTGTGATGCGTTGCCTATCTTAACCTAGTAAATTCTTTTTCACACAAAAAAGACTTATATAATTGCCAACAACTGTTTCTGAAAAAGGGCCATTAAGTAAGGGAATGCAAAAGATTGTCCCAGTTAATGAGTTAAGCCACTTTAACAAAAGAAAACTTAAAAAAAAAAAAAACTATTTAGATGACATTAAAAGAAAACGTTAAAAAATCTCCATCAACTTTAATTTTTTTTTTAATTCTATGCTTCAATTATTGTACAATTACCCTATCATTTCTTTAAGGTATAATTTTGTAAGCATAGTGTATAACAATGCATTAAGTTCTGCACTATGTTGTGGCAATTGAAAATAATGTTGCGCTAATCGAGAATCCATTTCATTGGATATTTTTGCATTTTGCTGAAATTAATTTTGTATATTCGAACTTATTCATGTAAGCTAATGTGTTTGTATTGTAAAAGGATTAATTTGACAGTGCAAGTGCAATGTTGGACATTTATTTCCAATATGTATGTGTTTTAAGTATAATTAAATTCAATATAAATCATTGAAATGAAATGCACTAAAGTGATGAGTAGATATTATGCAGCTTTAAGAGAGAGATTAGTTATGTAAATTTAATTAATGAACAAGTGTTTGCGGATTTGTTTATCTATAAATTATAATTGACTAGCTGATATTCGGTGTGCGTTGCCATATTTAAAAAATGTTAGTAATAATTATGATTAAATTTAAACAAAAACAACAACCCCTGGCTCTGAGAAAAAATTAAAATTGATTAACAATTTTATTCAAATTGAATTTTTGTCAAAAAATCGATGTAAGTTGAACTTAAATCTGGTCAAAGTTTTTTTTGGAACAATTATAAGAGCTTATTTTCGCCAAAGCGGGACAAACACACATATACGCAAGCACACATTAGTTTTATAAATCGAGTACTAAGCACTATTTTGTCGCTCAAATTATTATACAAAGTTACTGTAGTAGAAGCCTGACTATATGGTTTTTGGTATATGCTTAATTCAAATCCGAACTTAAAATTGCTCTATCTGAGGAAGTTTTTTTTTGATATCCGCTTTTGTGAATCAGAAAAAGCCATTTTCTCCATTTTGTACCAGAGCGAGGTATATTTGTAGCGATTTGTAATAGTACTAATATTTTTCATCAACGTTCAATTTAAGTCTTTCTAATAGTTTCGTTTCTTCCCGAGAAATGTTTTTTTTTGGCATATTATTTGAAAATTATGTAGACTTTCAACTAACCAAGGACTTCTCAGGGAAGAAAACAGTTAATGGAAAGATTTGAAAAAAACTAGAACATTCAGAAACCGTTAAAATTTTATAACAATTTTTTAATACTTTGAAGTTTTTCATAACCTCAAAACTACCGAAAAAAAAAAACATTTTTTATGTCGTTTTCGAATCAACCAAAAAAATTTGACTTTTATAGGGTTAAGTTGATCTTTTTCAGATTAAGCTTTCGATTCAACCAAATAAGCTCTAATAAATAAATTCGGGCTACTCGAAGCCCGAAGATGGAATTCTAATTCCGAAACGCGTTGCCAATATTATTTAAAAAAAATTAGTTGTGTAACAAAAACTGGAAAATAAAAAATAAAAAACAAATTAATATTTATATTTTATTCCAATTTATTTATTAAAATCAACACAACTGGAGACGAAAACCCAGCAATATGTACAAATAAGTTCATTTTTGGTGATGTTTATATTTGTTTTTTTTTTTTTTTTTAATAGATATTCAATTTTCCATACGCAAGAATTTCTTTGTGGTCCTTGTTAATACTAAATAAAATGGACTCGATTAATTAGTGCATATAGTGAAGTTTTTTTCAACTTTATAACGGAAAAGCGTGTTTTGACTATCTTCTAATCTTCACACAAAGCACTAACACAGTCAAAAAAACAAAAACAAAAATAAAAACAATCCAGATTCGTTCGATTTACCACCATTGACCTGTGTTTTGACCCCCAAATCTGAAATGGTTGAATCGAAAACCACGCATTAATTTTAATACGGGAATATTTTCAAAACCCTGATCCGGGATATTGAAATTCTGAGTTTAGATTGGAATTCGATGCACCAACAACCTAACGAAATTAATAGTTCGATTTCGTTAAGAAAAAAAATGTTATGTTGCCCAGTGTTACTTTCTGACGTATGAATAGTTCTATGATGACTAACTATGAAATCTTAGTAAAACACATTATATTGTATAGTTTGTACAATTTTATGTAAATAATACTTTCGGATTCTCTTTAGGAAATTCTAAATCACGCGCTTGAAGAGAAAATTGATAAAATTTTGTATGCCTGATGTCTTCTGAAAATGTAAGAGATAGCTTTAGGGAAAGTAAATTTCGCAGTCCGACACTTTTTAAATCCTTAAATAAAATAGAATTCTGTTCTGTAGAACACGTGAAAACAAGTTCCAAAATGAAGGATTTTTTTTAAAAACAGTAAATGGCATTTCAAATTACGGTTTCTTTCTGATATATTATGTTAATTTTCAACTGATCACTTTTTAAAGGTCAAAAACGTTATTAAAATTATGCTATTCTCGTCATAGAATGTTGCAAATTTTTTCTTTGTTATAGCTTTACATATTATGGGAATTATAGAAAAATAAATATTATCAAAGCTACGAAAAATATTGATGGAATAAATATTAAAAATATTATTTGGCACGTCTCTGGGGCGAGCTTATGCTTCGATTTTTTTGAAAAATTCAAAACTATTGTCAACTGAAAACTTTTAAAATCCACCAAAAAGTTTTAAAAATATAGCCTAAATAAGTTATAAAAATAAGTTTTAAGAATTTTAGACTAAATTTTGAAAAAAAAAGGTGGTAAAAATTTAGAAACTATTTTATTATATAGTAAGCGACAAAGATTCGAAGAAAATTTGTCAAAGTTAATATTTTACAAATATGAAAAGAAGCTATCGAATTTTGTCACCTTGAGTTAAATAAAAAAATTATATTTGACACAAAAGTCAAGGACATGTGTTTTTGCAGTTATTTAAAGAAAATAGTCCTTAAACTGCTGCTGTTTTCAGACCTGCTTAACATTTGCCTTAACAGGAAATATAAATTTAAACATAACAATGTATTCTTTAAAAAAAAAACTCTTTTTTTTTTTGCTGAAATACTGAGTGCAACAAAATTTAAAAAAAAAAAATCAAAAGTAAACCTTTTTTACAATTTCTAAATAATCGATTAACTGATCTTTATAGCCAACTTTGATTGCTTGACTCAAGAGACTTAAACAACTAAAATAACATTCCTTATATCAATTATGTATACCCTCGACTTTAAGAGACATAACTTTATTTTTCCGTTTCTTAAGTTTAGTAAGAAGACCTTTCTATCATTGCACTATATGGAGCTGCCCCACTGTATGACGATATAGTTTTTAGAGTAAATACCTACGACACTTACTGAACAAGGACAATTTATTTCAACAACAAAAACATGCTGTTGATGTTAATTCTTAAAATCTCTGCTACTTTTATTTTTATACATCTACGGTAGAGAGTATTAAATCTAATAAGTCAATTAAGAAATCTTCCATTACTCAACCAAAAATGGGTTCGCCACAAACAATACTTCCTCCAATATCATAAACATCCTCTAAGTAATATGATGTATGTAGAATTTTCTCTAACATATGCCCCCTTCATTAATCATCGAACATGTCAAAAATTAATAAATGTTACAACATCACGTACTGTGTAAGATAAAGGTATACGTTCAAGCTACACTGATTGTGTCCAAAGGATATAATGTATATAGAGAGACCTCATGTTAGGCTGACAAAGTCACCAACATGCTATTTTATTTACTTACACTTAGGAAAGCTACATAGGTAGCAATAGCTTTATATCATAGGAGTCTATCTTTTATGAACTCAAACACTTAATGGCAAAACCCAACATCTAGTGCAGCTTCGTGTGTCATTGATATACTGACTTCGACACACAGTTGGCTCTTGCTGGCATGTTTTCTATTTCCTTTCATGTTACCTCAGGTGAATTCAACCGATTTAAAATTTATGGCACAAAATTTTTTTTAATTTTTTTTTATTGATAGAAAATAAACATCAAATTTTTTTTATAATTTAAATTTTCTATTTTCAAAAATTCAAATACTCTACTGAAATAAATCAGGCATTTCGAAGATTTTATATCTTCTATATAAATAAAAATGAATTCTTTTTTGGTACGTATAAACGTATATGTAACTCAGCTGAACATCTTTTTTTTCAACCAGGTAAATACACTATGGAGCCAAAAACCGGAAAATTTGATCCAGCGAATCCCCTAAAAATATGCAATTTCAGGTTTTCATAATATTTAATTCTTACCGGTCAAAATTTCAAGCTTTCGGCTCCGTAGTGTGTTTACTTGGTTTCAATACGAATCCAACAAAAAAAAAAAAAAAACCATGCAAATTCGATGAGCTAGTCCAAAATAAAGAAAATGGTTCTATGAGAGGTACTCTTAATGGGGGTGGCCCCGGGGCAGTGGAAGTAGTGCTTGACTGCTAACCTGGATGTGTGGGTTCGAGCCCCAGTCTAGGCAGCATTCTTTTCTATATTCCCTCAACTGAGTGCCACATTGGGATTTAATGAGATAATCAAAACCTTATTTCTCAGTCCACTGTGCCAACAAAAATTTATCCTATTTTTCTATTTTCTTCTAACATTGCCTAATTTATAAGACCCTAGGTCTTACTGGCAAATATATGTTTGTGCTGTTTTTTTTTTTTTTTAATACTGGCTAACTGTAGTATTTAGGACAATTTTAATCAAAATCATAGGAGTCGTTTTCGATAAAATTTATATTTTCCGTAACGGTTTTTTAACATTTATATGGAAGGTACCGTTAATTTTGACTATAAGAAAAATGTTTGTTCAAAATATTTTAGATAATGTTAAAAACCCGCTTGTTACCAAATTTGATGAAAATCAACCAAGTCGTTTTCGAAATATTTGGTTTTCAAAAAAAAAAATTTAAACTTTTTTTTAAAAATCCAAAACAAATTTTTTTGAAAATTTTTGTATACATATCTACTATTAAAACTTTTCAGAAAATTCTCCATAAAAAAAATTATCAAATCAGGAATAGCTTTTCGAGAAAAACGAAAACAAAAAAATGGTTCTTTGGGAGGTACCATTTAAAACCAATTTTTGGAAATTTAATTTTCACAAAAAGGTAGCATATACCTAATAAAGTTTTTTGATTTTGTTTTTAGAAAAATTTGTCGAGCCATTTTTGAGAAATATAAGATTTTCCAAAAATGCATAAAAAATTATATGGCAGGTACTGTTATTTTTGGTTCTAAAAAGAAATTGAAGAAAAAGTGTCGGGGGAATGTTCCAAAACCATTTTATACCAAGTTTAATTAAAATCGGCACATGGGTTAAGGCTGTAGGCGAGTCCACAGACAGACAGACAGACGGACGGAATTGCGAGACCCGCTTTTTTCGTAATGTTGGCGGAAATAACGGCTGTGGGATCTTAACACCCGTATATGAGATATTGTCATAAAACGTCAGTTAGTTTCTGAAATTGGTCAGACTTTTAATCCAGGGTCAAAGTTTTTTATGGTCACCAGCGATTTTTGGCACTTCATTTATGGGATATTGGAAAAAAAAGGCCATCTGAAAGGCAACTCAGTACTCGTAAAAGGTCAGCTAGTTTCAGAAATTGGCCAGCTATAGAGATTTTTTTATGAATTTTTAAAATTTATTTTTTCCAAGGTCGTAGGGATTTTTAGCACCTCACTTGTGGAATAAAAAAAAAATAATAATGCCATCTGAAAGTTTACAGAATCCTCATAAGGGTCAGCTAGCTTCAGAAATTGGTCAGGCATAGACTATTTCTTATAATTTTTTTTTTTTTTAATTTCAAGGTAAAGGTTAATGAACTTTTATTTTTTTTGCTAAACTCCTAACTAAAAATCTAGAGCTGACCAATTTCTGAAACTGCCTGACCTTTTGTAAGGATAAGTAACCTTTAATATGGTGTATACTTTTTTCGAACATCCCATAAACGAGGTGATAAAAATTCATGTGGCCTTGTTCAATGACCTTGAAAAAAACTTTAAAAAATTATTCAAAAAAAGCTATGACCTTTTAAACTGCATCCTTTTTTTCTTAAATTTCACTAATGAGGTGCTAAAAGTCTTGTACTGTGACCTTGAAAAAACTTTAAAGATTAATTTAAAAAAAAAACCTTTACCTGATCAATTTCTGAAACTACCTGACCTATTATGACCAATTACTGAGCTTTTAAATTGCATACATTTTTTGCGAATATCCCATATATGGGGTACTAAGATCCCACAGCCAGAAATAACTACCCCCTCATCCGATACTCTGGCAAAATTCTCATATAGGTATGTGAACTTCTGCTTGTGGCTATTAAAATTGTTGAAGTTAAATGAAGAAACTGCAGAATAGAAATTAAAATTGCTACCGAGACCACCCGCGGATGTCGATGACTTCATCATTTATCGCGCACGTTTAAGTGGCACTGTGGTTTTGTTCTGTTTGAGAAATTGCTACGACCGTGGTAGGTAATTAATAACGGTCGCTGTGGTGGGTGAAGAGCGAAAACGTTCAAACTATACGAACACAAACACTTCCATCGACAACCTTTTTCATATTGTGGGATATCATGAACTGCACCAAGGAGTTAATTATTTTTGCAAATAAGGTTCGCGTTGCGCAGAACAGGACGCGCAATATCCATGCAGCCTCACTGACATGACAGGCCGACCGACCGTTAAGCCACAGAAGCTCCACACCATTTTGCTGAAGGAACTATAGATCTCTATCTCGGCCAAGTGATGGTGCTTGCTTTTGTTTCATTTTGTTCTCTGATGGTTTTTCCTTCTTCCTTTGCTTTATCCTGCAGGATAACTACGGCGACGATTGTACATATGTGAGCGTCCATAGGAAATGCTTGTTAGTAGCAAATTACTACAAGTTTTGCTCAAGACTTTTTCTGTGTTCTGTTCTGTGTAGAAGACCGGAAGTGTGGTGTTAATGACTTTATGGCCTCATTAAATGGGGAATATGTTGGAAAAAGATTTTTTCCATTTTTCCTTCTTTGACTGTGAGAGTGTAGTTTTTGGTATGAGTAATAATTGGTGGGAAATGTTGATGAAGGGATTATATTAAATTGAATATTTTAATTGGACATGGAGCAGAGCTTGCAATTAAGACTGAAAGTGATTTATTGTGTTTATTGGGTTTCCAAGGATATTGTAGTCCTTGTCGTCGTCTTTCTCGTGTCGCCAGGAAATAATACTAACTATAGAAATCACTTGTTGCCCACACAACAAGCAGTATGATAATGAAATGACAATAATAGCAAAGCTGTTGTTGTGGCACAAGGTACTATAGGTTGACGTCACTTTATTGATTGGTTTGATTATTAATGAGAGTGTTTGTGTTTGTCTTTCTGATAATTACATTGTAAATCAGGACAAAGTTGATTTGTGGTATGTACTTGAAAAAAAAAAATTATCTTCGTTCAATTCAGTGTTCTGTGTGTAAAGTTAGGAAATATTATGGTAAAGTAGAGATGAGTTAATGTAATTTGATATACATACGTAATACCTACATAATAAAGTCGGATTTGTTCTATGAAATTTTTGAGTATGTATTACATATTAACATTTATACAATTATATAAGATTGTTTATATTTTGTGTCAAAACTTTATCAAAAGCATTGAAGATGAGACTAGGTATTTTGGACTGAAATAGTATCGGCATTCTTGATGAGCTCGGAAAAAAAATAATAAAAATGAATAGTTCTTTAATTAAAAATTAATTTTTCATTATAAAAATTAATCATTTTCTAGAAACAAACACAAAATAAATTGACAAAAATTAAAGAAACCGAGACCTGGATGAGACGAGTTGAAGGTTGTGTTGTACAAGAGCTGAAAATAGTTACATATTATGACCAATTACACTGATCTTTTATATGGCGCGCACTCAGGGAAAAATATGGTTATAGTTATCCCAACAATTTTATATTTTGTGTTAAAAAAATTTGTTGGTTAAAATCTGGGCACTTCGTCAACTATACTTTTTGCAAGCGTACCTAGTCTGGTCACTGATAGATAACATTATGCCCTTTCTACCTTTTTCCAGTAATTCCTCTCCAGAAACTGTGCTCTTCAATACAGTTTCTACGTCAAATTCCATGAAAATGATTTAGTCTGGTTTGGAAGGGTTTGGCAATAAAGACCCAGATGATATCCAGCTAGAAACCATAGAAAAAAGTACGGTCACTCGGAAAATATGATAACAATTCACACTAAAATTACAAATTTTAATGAAAGAAAACAGGACAGTTAATATAAAGATGCACAAAAATACAATAAACCATATATGTACCTATTTTAAAAAGAAAAAACAAAAGCACTCATACTCACATCATTTTGTTTCCGCCGGCTGTTTGCTAAGATTATATCGAAACTTTATTTTGTCTGATAGTAGCCCTATTTCAGTGAAAATTTGGTCAATTTTATGGGAATTCAGCATTTTCAACAAATTCTTGTTTGAATTCGGCATTTGGCTAAAGCGCTTATTCCTTCTATGGATATATTCCACTCTTGGTACAAACTATACACTTCAGTATCCAAATTCAAAATTTCAATTATTTCTTCACTTAAGTTTTCCATTTTTTTAATCAATATTTTTGATTAAAAACAAAATTCCGTCTTCATTTTGCTAAACTGGCAGCCAGAATAAAATTTACAGTTAGCATTTGCAAATCTTTGCATATCAAGAACGTACGTTGTTGATAGAAAAGGTAAAACATTTATAGACCGAGAGCCCACTAGCAATTTTTGGGTGTGAAGTATAGCAAAAATTCAATGATGCAATAAGATAGGTCCATACTTTTTATTTGCAAATATGCAGGTCTTGAATGCCGTAGTTGGGGCGTGACCTCTTGGTTGGGGCCTTTGTATGCAAGATGCACTTAAAAATTCATTTTTAAAATGCGTCTTGCATACAGAAGGCTCACCTAAGAGGTCTTAAACCCCGCCATGTTCATGTCTATGGTATTCAGCTCTTTTGCTTTGGAAATATGCAGTTTCCATTCTCGCAAATATAAAATTTGTTAAAACAAATAGTTATTTTTCATTTCAAAAATGTTTCTTTCTTGACGAATTTTAAAACTTTAAATTTAGTGATCAAATTTTTGATTTTTGAATTTCAATTTTCATGTTTCAAGAAAACGTTGTTGCGATCAGCCTGGTCACAGAAGCATCTTCAGCCAAGAAAGGGGGTATGGCAGCGATTCTTTCCACTTTCTTTTCTTGCAAAAAAAACTTACTTGTACTCGATACCGGTATCGAAAGAAAGCATCGATACCTACTCGTGTATTGGTTGAAAAGTATCGATGCCTACTTGGATGCTTGGATCCAGGGTTACCAACAGGGGTATTTTCGCCCGGAGACTCCGGGAATTTGATCGAATTTCCGAGCTCCGGGCCTACCGTTTTATTTATTTTATCCCCGAACGCATTCCTTAATCCAAATAAAAATTTTCAAAAACTAACAGCCATATTATTCATTTGAGTTATAATTTGGGTTTAAATGAATTTTGTACCCGTCAATTTAATCCGCATTTTTTAAAAACCCGACAATTTACAACTACGTCCATAATATTCACTACAAACAAAAAGCATCAAACTTGATGGAATAAAAATGAGTAAAACGCATGTTAAACTGTTTAAACTTAATTGAAAACCACTTAAATGCTGCGTAATATCAATAATTTGACATTTGTAATCATATTTCTGCTTTTTTTGTGGCTTGCTTTTGTATTTTATATTTTGATTTTACACCCGATTTCAATTTCTTTAACTGCTGGCTGTCTGGAAGTCTGTTTAAATTAAATCGAATTAAACTTGAAAAGGTTTAAACCTGTTTTTATTTCCGGGTATAACAAGTGAAAATGATGAGCTTGGGTTTGACATTTGGGTTTAAGTTACTTTAAACCCAGATGTACATTGAAAACCGCATTTAAGTCACTGAATAATATGGCTGTAAGAGAAATTTGGCAGCATTAAAACGAAGTTTAAGGAAGTTTGTAAAAAGTTTCAAGTTACTAAACGTTTGTGCCATGGCTAAATTCATTCAAATGAAATTTATAAAAGATTTTCTGAAAAAAAAAACGAAATATTGACTATTATTTAGAAAAATCTTATAAGTTAAATGAAAATCCGATGCAATTTTTGGGTTTTTGAATATAATCAAAATAGATCTCATATAAGACGACATAATATTAATAAAGTTAAGTTCTTAATTTAATAACCGTAAATTGAGATGAAATTATGTTATAAATAAGACCTTACCAAGTTTGCGAGAAATTCAAAACATACATATCTGTAAATGAAGCTAGGGTTTGGATTTTTAAGAAGCTTAGAAGAATCTCAAACTTTAAAAAAAATTTTAATAGTACTAAGCATTCCCGTTAGTAATGTATTTTTTAAAAGAATTTTTTCTATAAAGGCTCTCCCAAACCAACGCGATTAATCGCCGCGACATTAGAAAACAATAACAACAACGTGTTGTTTTGTTTGACAACCATGTGTTGTTATTGTTGTTCTCTTTTGTCGCAGCGATTAATCGCGTTGGTTTGGGAGAGCCTTAATAGAATCGTTTTGGAGAGCAGTCAGAATCATGCAAAAAGTTGATTAACGTTGAATTCCTTGCAACAAAAAATTCGATTATTTTTCTAAACAGAATCGACTTTTTTCTTAATGCATGCAAACATTTGGAGTACAGGTACCTTGAATTTTCCTAAGTTATTTATTTCATTTAATTTGTTTGAAAATATTGAAGGAAAAAACATTTTATTTTTTTTAATTTTTTTATTTTTAAATATGCACAGTGTTCGACAGTACAAAAACAAAAATGACATGCAAATGCATGTCTCAAGTATATTCCGCATTTGTGGCTTTGCAACCATATAAAATTTATCGAAATCGATCAAATACTTTTTGAGAAAATGGTACCACAAAATTTATTTAAGCCTATTTATATATAGATTCAAAGAAATATAATTATGTTTATTTTGTGATAATTTTATTGCGATGAAGGTATGAATTACATAGGTTTCAAAAAAAAAACCTTACGGACCTGGGCCCTTTCAGAGTTGGTAACCCTGCTTGGATCTAATCAAAATTTTTAATATAAAAACGACCATTAATTTTTCAAATTTTTATTTTTAATTTAGTAGGTATTTTAAATTGTACCGTTGTTTTTAAATATTTTTTTTCTGTTTTAAGTCATTTTTTTTAGAAAATTGCCCCTCCTGCCTAAGTGGTCGGAAATAGACCCCTCCTCCCATACGATTTTTTTCTTGTCTTAACCCAACCTACTCGCTCCAGCAGTTTGGTGCATATATTGCTACCAGTTCCAGTGGACAGAAACTTGAAATTTCAAATACTGTCTAATTTTTGTGTAATTAGAGCAAATCTTAAAAAAAATTTTTGGAAAAGCTGGTTTTCCAGAAAATTCATACACTGGGTAATGAAAAGATTGAAGAAATTTAAAAAAGAGGAAATTCATGGTATAAATTATATTTATATTATTATGTTTATGTTTACAAAAAAATTGGTTTTTATGCGGTGTTCATCGAAGCATTTTGGATGAAAGTGAAATACATATTATATTTTTTGCATGCGACTTGGCCTGGGAACCCTTGCGACATCGAGAACACATTTCTGTTTTAATCACTGCTTGTGAGAATTTAAATCATCAAGTCTCCATTTTAGCTCAATTTCACCGGCTAGTTCATTTAGCAACTTGTTTCCATCTTCCTAAAAGGTGCACATTAGGTAGGGTAAACTACCACTGATCTCTATAATACACTGGATAGCGCATCCATACAAGAAAGTTGATGCCATTTGAGAATTGTTATAATGTTGAGTTGCCTATTTTCTTTGTATAACGGTATAACTGTATAACATGATGAAATGCAAATTTTTTTTACAAAATTGCAACTAAAATTTTTTAAATTCCCTTTTACAATTATTTTAAATTACAAAAAATCAAATTTACAAACAAGTGATGGTTCTTTTGCTTTTTTTTCTTAGAAATTCCACTTTGGTTTTTGCACCTCTTCGGTTGTAGTAGAATTTATGAGATCTCAGCAACTTGAACTGGCCTTCTCAGCCTCACTGAACATACCTAAAGTGTTGAGTTGCCTACGTACTTGTCATCTTCAATTGGAAGTAGAAAAACTGCTATACTTTGTAGGAAATTCACTATCCAGTGTGTATTATAGAGATCAGTGTAAACTACCTAGTGACCGACACTATCTCGGTTATGGTCACCTGTCACTGTTTTTCCGGTTTCCTATAAGGTTTCCTATGGCTGGATTCTTTGGAAGCCATTTTTAACATGTTCAGGCATGTAAATGTCAAAAGAAAAAACTTCACTTGATATTTTGTAGTAATTCGTTGTGGTGTGATAAGAAAAGTAGACTTGGGACCTCTGTATAATACATAAAACTTGTGTATTTCCTTAAAAAATACGTCCTTATAAATCATTTCTTAACAATATATCTGTGTCTTGTACATTAATAAAAATTGAATATTGGCAAAGACTTAGTGGATCATTTTATAAATAATAATAAAATAATTTAATTTAACGTGGGGTGCCCATAACTATGTAAAACAAAATGTTCAATAAATTCAGATACCGATACAGAGTCCATTACTAGTGCGGTTGGACATTTTTTGGGATTTTATTTGTGGGCACCATCATAATTTTCCTTCTTTTTGCTAGAATTATTTTCAAACTGCGTTTTATGTTATTTTTTAATCAGGCTTTTATATCAAAATACTAAATCAAAATCAGTACAAAGAGGAAGAATCCGGCAAGCATGATCACACTAAAAATATAAATGTTAAAAAAAGAGTTCCCTCGCATTCATACAAAAAACCAGGTCCGTCAAGCTGGGTCCACCAAAACGGCAATTCAAAAATCTAACTATGCAGGAATTAGGGGCTAATTTATAGTACTCTAATCCCGAAAGAGACCCAGATTCCCTTCACCCTAAAACTTGTGGTATACTCAGCTTGACGTCAAGCTGGGTCCACCACAGCTCCTAAAACACAATTTCAAAAATCTAATGATGCAGTAATTAGGGGCTTATTTGGGGCTAATTTAGTACCCCAATCCCGAAGGAGCTCCGAATTCCCCTCACCGTTCAGAGAGCAAAAACTGATTTGATTACATCATAATGCTTGCAAGCTGGGTCCACCACAACGGAAATTCAAAAATCTAATGATGCAAAAATTAGATGAGAATTTGGGACTAATTAAGTACCCCAACCCCAAAGGAGCCCCAAATTTTCTTCACCCCTTAGAAGGCTAAAACTTATTTGATGACGTCATAAAATCAGTTTTTATCCTCTAAAGGGTGAATGGAATTTGGGGCTCCTTCGGGATTGGGGTACTAAATTAGCCCCTAATTTCTAAGCTTTTTCTGGAGTTGCTCCCATTTTAGTACAGGAGCCGAAAGAAAATTCTAGGAGTGGATGTATACCTAGTAAAAATATGACCATACGAGAACTATCCCACATAAAACTACTAACATTTCGTAGTAAGGATTTCGGGCAGTGACATTATAGAATATTGTTTTTCGGAACACTTTTCCTATCTCCTTACATTTTAAAGGATTTGCCCCACCTTAATGATTTTTATACAAAAATGTAGACTGACATTTTTTTCTCGCCTGACATTTCATCTTTATTTATACATTTATTTATTTAACATGAAACATGGAAGGTAAGAACTGAACTTATGAATGTTTCAGTCGTTCAAAATCAGTTGAGGTTTTCATTTTTAATAAAAGGCTCTGCATAGGGAACCTATCTAGATAACATTTAAAAACAGATTAAGAAGGTGCTTATAAAACGAAAGCGACACTGATTGGCCCTAAGAACCCCTGGATAGTAAGATATTATCTGAATTCCGAATTGTATCCAAATTATTAGCCCCTCTTATATGGCTTAGCGTTTCTTGGCACCTCCTATATATACGGGCCTAGAATACACCTTTATAGATAAACTGAATGTTAAATATTGGGTCAGTGCAATATTTCAACTAAATCGCTAATACCTTCAATATCAATAAATAAGAAAATTGGGCGTTTTTTCGACTCATAGGATAAAGCACTGAAAATATCATCCAAATCATTAGAGCCGTAACCGAGAAACTAATAAATAAGAGTGAGCGTAGCAGTAGGCGTATTTTACTAAGAAAACTTTCCTAATTTTTTCCTTGCTAAAAAAAAACTGAGAATTTCATCTTAATCGATTAAGTAGTTTCTGAGAAATTGAGTGGGAGCAGTTTACTGGCTGTGGCACTGATGGATTTCAATAAACCCAATTTTTAATTTTTTATTGGTCATTAAAAAAAAACTCTGAAAATTGTATCCAAATCGTTGGAGCCGTTATCGAGAAACCAAGAAATAATAAAAAGTGGGCGTGACAGTGTGTGTGTTTTATCAGACCTAATTTATATTGTTCTTTACATTCATAAGAAAAAACTCAGAAAATTTCATCAAAATCGTTAGGGCCGTTTCCGAGAAACCTAACATTAATAAAAGTGGGCGTTGCAGTGAGCGGATATTACTGGAAATATTTTTTTATTTTTTTCTTGCTCAAAAGAAAAAACTCTGAAAATTTTATTCAAATCGATTGATTCGTTTCCGAGACATATCAATAAATAATAAAAGTGGGCGTGGCAGTGCGCGGATTTTACCACAACAAATTTGAAAAAAAATTTCTCCTTCATAAGGGCAATGGGCGGATATTAATAAAAATATTTTTTAATTTATTTCTTGCTCAAAAGTAAAAACTCTGAAAATTTCAATCAAATCGATGTTTTCGTTTCCGAGAAAGGCCAATAAATAATAAAAGTGGTCGTGGCAGTTGGCGGATTTTCCAATAAAGAATTTCAAATTTTTTTTTTCGTTCAGATTGATCAAAATCGTGAGAGCCATTTCCAAGAAACCAAAAATTCATAAAAGTGGGCATGGCGGTGGGTTGATATATGTATCTAAAAATATTTTATGAAATTTTTCCTTGCTCAAAAGAAAAAACCCTGAACATTTAAATCAAATCGATTGATTCATTTCCGAGAAAGACCAATAAATATTAAAAGTGGGCGTGGCAGTGGGTGGAAATCACCATAATAATTTTCGAAATTTTTTTCTCTTTTAATTATTTCAGCGTAAAAAAATGATCGATAATATTTCAATTTAAAAAGAAAACACTGTTGTATAACCTGACGCAAGACTTATTAGAGCCGAGAAGAAAAAGGTTGAACAAAGGTCCTTGCAGTCATAGCTTCAATGTAACACAGTTTTACATCGTTCTAAGGGATAATTCAGGGATTTTAACTGTTAAAGGAGCTATTTGCAGTTCCGAAACATGAGGAAGTTAATAAGTTTCTTTAATTTCTTCATTTAAAAATAAAAACATCACAATTTACACAAAAATAGCCTTTTTTAAATTAACTCTTTTTTCTTATCTTTCTGCTTCATTGAATTAAATTGTTTTTTCCTCAGTTCCACTTTAAGGAAAAATATGAATTCCAAAAAATTGTGTATTTATTTCTAGATATTATTACAAAAAAAAATCATTCATATCTTACTTCAATTAACAGTTATAACTTTTTAAAAAAAGAGCTAATTTCTGTTTCGCTCTACTGAAAAAAGAGAAAAAGTCAGTATGGCCACTCTGCTTCTCAATGCCCCATTTAGCTTTTATTTAATTTATAAGTAAAATAATTGAAAAATATTTTAATTTACAAGTGATAAAAATACCTAATGGGACGGTTGAATTAAAAATAAATAAATTTGATGGCACAACGCACAACAGCTCATGAAGAACTATAAGACCTAGTGACTTACAACTCTCAACCATTCTTGTGTGCTGTGCGTGTCTGCAGGAATGGAGGGGACCTACAGTTTAATGCAAAATCCGAACGGCTAATATGAGCGGCACTTTTCTATGACAAGAGATATACTATTGGAGGTTTTGTCAATTCCTCGCAAGAGGCAGTAGCCGTTTTATTTTTAAAAATTTCTAGGCGGCGAGGCTGCGGATCGAACCTAGACATCCGATATGACAGTCCATCGCAATAGCCATCACGCCACGGTTGAATATTTTCTCAAATATCGCGGTTCCTCGTATCTCAAACTGAATTAACTGCTTTTTTTTTTTTAGAAAATCGCATAATTTAGCTTGAACTCTTCTTTAAACTTTCAATCGATAATTAAATTCAAAAATAGAAATCCTGAAGTGTACAAAACAATAAAAAAATATAAACTATTAACAAGATAAAACAGTCTTAAAAAAGGGGCTTTTTTAAATGTAAAAAAAAAAACACTTATGTCAGTTCGTGAGATAGGGGACGATATTTTTTAACATTTTATAAAAAAGCAATCTTTAGGTCTATTCCCAGTTAAGATTTAAATTGACCCTAGAATTACACTAAGGTAGGAACAAGGTTTCAAACTCAAGGCTCTAAGAATAGCTTTCAATCAATTTTAGTACATTTTTATGAACATCTATTAAAAATATAAAAATTAATAATTCAAAATTAAAATAATTCTCAGCCACTTGAACTTCATCTAAAAGCAAGTAACATTCCTATTTTCGATCTTTCTTTTTTATTCATTCAAATACGTGTCTATTGACCCAGGTGCTCTTTTGTATCTACATTATACAATCTATCAAAAATTATTTCCTCATTCTTATTATGATATGACAAAAAAAAAGTATAAACTGAATTTGCGTGTTTGAACTTTGAAAACAGTTAAATAAGCAAAAGGTTTTGCTCTTTTTTGGCGAAAATTGAAAAATAGTTATTGATTATGCAAGGTCATATGGTGGAATTTTTTGCTATAAAAGGAGAGCGTTTTTTTGGTAAAAGCCATAAGTTACTTTTCATCTGTCGAAAGGTTTAAGTCAAAACTACAAACAACAATGTACAAGTACAGTTTCGCCCTTTTGATTGTTCTGATCGGACTTTCATTGATTGAAGGTATGGGAAGCGCCGGTGTAGGGTTATCCGCAGACTTAAATCTTGCTGGTAACGCAGGTGCGAACGGAGCAGGAGTAAATGCAGGAGTAAATGCAGGAGTAAATGCAGGTTTAAATGAAGGCGGACTCGCAGGCGGACTCACAGGCGGACTCACAGGCGAACTCGCAGGCGGAATCCTAAACGTACTAGGCGGAATAGGAAAATAAGATTAGGCGGAAGATTAGATGCCGAGGTTGGAATCGAAGGATAGATTAAGTGGAATATTCAAGAGGAAACTTAAATATTACCACTACTAGTATATTTGTTTCGCATTGAAATTTTTACTAATAAAATGTTATAACCTATAAGCTCTAATTTGTTTTGATTTGAAAAATCCACCTTTAGGTAGAAATGTATTTTACTACCAAATGAAACTTATATTTGTTTATTTTAAGATTTCTTATCATCCATCATTATCATCATCATATAATAAAATGGCTAACACGATTTTTGTGGTACAATTTATGCGGTCTAAAATAGCCAAAGGCATATAACCTATGTATCATTTGAAAGGTTTTTTTGCACAGAACTGCAGAAAGCAAAAATTTATTATAGGTAATTGCACCACAAAAACTAAAAAACAATAAAAGAAAATTTTATAATAAGTGCGAGCGAGACCGACAACACTTTAAAATTCACGACACTTTAAAAACAAAATACAAATGAATTAAAACGTTTTATTATCTTCTTATACATATATAAAAATTAATGTTTGTGTGTTCGTCTTTTATAGGCTAGCAAACCGTCAAACCAATTACAGTATTTGTTTATATTAGTATACTAGGAAAGTTTCGTGAGTTAATGGCTGCGTTCGGGGGGTACTCAGATAGGCTATCTGAGATACTTTAGTATCTGATATGTTTTCGAGCGAACCGGATAGGTTATACCTATCCAAAATCAAAACAGCTGACAAAAGTTTAAGTACGTACCAGAAATTTTTTTTTCCAGACCAGATCTCTGCTGTGTCTTCAAAAACGTATGTTGTGCTTTTCCAATTGACAGATATATTCATTTTGTTTATTTTTTCAACAATTTGTATATGTAGGTATTTTTATGTTTAAAAGCCAAAAACAAACAACAAAAAATAAAAACAATAAACTACTCAAGCGACACCCGAAAACCAAAAGTAAGCTGTAATCTGCTGTTCCTCAAATTGCGCATCGGATAGTTTAGTATCCCGAAAATTTTAGGATAGCTTTAGATTTGTTTTCGACAAAAGCTGTTTGGTTCATCAGCTGAATTTTCCTATGGCATTACAACAACACAAACCTATCCGAATAGGTTTGACTTGCCCCCCCGAACGCATCAGCCAATGGCTATAAAAATCTGTTTTCATCTGACGCATTGCGCTGTATTTACACAGTATGTACATACATCCAAATAATGACAATTGCGACTATTGGAGAATGCTGCTGATAAATTTCAGAGGTCCAACATCATTTCAAAATTTTAGAACGATCGATGGCTTAAAATGTCAGACATTCATTCATTTACTCGAAAATGATCAACATTGGAAAATTATTTTATGTTTTTTTTCGGATCAGCCTGTATCTGTTGTCATCCGCGGCAAATTAGAATAGGTCTGTTCCTTTATTTAAAGTAAATCTGTGATTTTCTGTGCATTTTGCATTTTATTTTTTTAAATATTTTATTATTTTTTTAAATAAATGGACTGAAATTCACACAAAAGCATCGAAAATCACAGAGTTTCAAAGAATATGAACTATAGGCTAATATTATTCGCTATCATTTTGACCACATGTTCACCATAAAATTCAAATAGGATTTAAGTATTCACACCGTTAATATTTCTTTTTTGGAAAAAAATTTTCAATTAAGCTCTTAAAGAAATCGAAGAAGTATGCTTAACAATCAATAACAAAAAAACTCATTCAACTTGGCATGATTCCACCAGACAGTTCTGAGAATGACCTTTTTGATCTAGATTCATTGAGAGAACAACAATTCAATGCTGACGACTTGCATATGCATTTGTTGGGGCAAACAAACAACTGCTATAGTAGATCAAAAACAGGCCTACGACATAATAAATGCGGTGGCCAACGGTTGAGGCTGTCTGTTTTCCCTTGATGCACCTGGTGGCACAGGAAAAACGTTTCTCATCAGTTTGATACTGTCACAAATTAACTCTCAAAATGGAATTGCTTTGGCTATTTCATTATCAGGTATTGGGGCGAACAGCTCATTTGGCGTTAAAATTGCCATTGAGTATGCATTTTGCAGAAGCTCAAACATGCAATATTTCGAAACGGTAATATATGGCGAAAGAGCTGCAAACTTGCAAGCTGATTGTATGAAATGAGTGCCAAATGGCACATAAGAAATCATTTGAAGCACTTGAAAGAACTCTTTGAGGCTTACGATCAAATCAGAAATTATTCGATGAAGCTCGAATTTTATTAACATTTATTATTTTGAAATCAACACTTGCCCCACAACATTGCATCTTTGGAGACATGTACAAATAAAGCTTATACAGTGGAACTTCCATAACTCGAACTTCCATAAGTCGAATTTCTCTATAACTCAAGGTTTTATTGAGAACTTTGCATTTTCAACTTAATTTTCATTAATTTTGGCCTCCATAATTCGAACTTCTGTAATTCAAATTTCTCTCTATTTCGAAGTTTTTAGACCGGATTTGGTGGCAAAAAGTCTCTATAACTTGAACTTTTGTTTTTTTTTTTTTTAAATTTTCATTATAGTCTACTGTGATTTTTTTGGAAGTTTGTTAAGTAAATGCATTTGTAAATTAACTCAAAGTTTTTTCTGACTCGAAAAACCCTCTTTTGTTTCAAGTTTTTTTTTTTTTTCTTTAGTTTACTGTGAATTTATATTTTGAAGGTTGGTTGAGTAGGTATATGTAATGTATGATGATTTTTATGTCCAACTTCGGTTTTTACGGGTTAAGCTTTTATGCGTAGATGTTATGTTAAAAATTTCTTATTGGAAAAAAAATGTTAGGAAGAAAATTAAAGCATCTAACTTTTGATAAAAAAAAACTGAAGTTCATAAGTGAATTTGAGAGTGGTCTTATGATCAAATTCACGTAGACTTTCGCGTGCCCATGGCTGAGTTCAGCCTTTGTATATATACAAAGGTTCAGCGAAATGCAAGAATTTTCCACTAATACACAAGACATGAGGTGAAGCCTTCAAAAATACATTTACTAACAATGAAATAATTTTTTATCATATGAATTCTGATGAAGAGATTTTGCTTTCGGTAGCTTTTGAAGTTGAAACCATGAGTGACGGTGAAGATGATGCTGATGCAGATCCAGATCAAGGCTTACTCATCAGGCAGCCGAGGCAAGCTTAAGTGTATGAAGCCTTTGAAATAGTTTGTTGAATACAATTCATGAAATTGAAACATTTTACAAATCAAAATGCAATAAAAAAATGTTAACGAATGATTACTGACTTTTTTAAGCGTGTGTTAATTAAAATGTATTGTCTTTTTTTGAATAATTAAATAAAACAACAAATCTAAAAGTTTTTTTTTTTGTTATTATTTCTATAAATCGAAGTTTCTGTAACTCGAATTTTTTTTCTTTCATTTTGAGAGTTCGACTTATGGAAGTTCCACTGTATTAAAGACAAATATGTAGGTAAATCAAATTTTTTTATAACAGTTATTGGAAATTGGTAATGGAAGAGTACGAGCTAATAATGATACAAAACAGATTTCATTTCAACTGAACTTTTGTATCAATGTTCCATCAATCGCAACAGATTGTCACATAAAATCGGTGAACCAATAAGTCTTTTGCGCAACATTAATCCACCTAGATTATGCAATGGAACGAGGTTTGATGTAAAAAAATTGATGCCAAACGTCATTGAAGCTTAAATTATTCTGAATGGCAAAACAAAAGGAGAAGACTGATTCCACGTATTCCAATAATCCCAAATGATGTGCCATTTGATTTCAAAAGACTACAGTTCCCCGTTCGTTTTGCATTCCTAATGACTATCAATAAGTCACAAGTCTACTCATACTCTTCAAATGGACAATAATATGTTGCATGTTTAAAAGTAGGGCAGTCGAAAAATGTATTTGTTTTTTTTTTTTTCAGAAGACGGAAAGACAAAAGATATTATGTATCAAAAATCTCTCTAATTAACTATTTTAAAAAATTAATTTATTGGAAAAAATGATTAGTATTTATTTACTTTGTACATAATGTAATGGTTTGTACATACATATGTATGTATGTAAATGTATGCATGCCTTAAATATATAGCAAAAAATTTGAAAGAGAAATCTGAACAAATGCAGCTTTATCTATACCTACATGTTATATTGTAACAAAAAAGATTTTAAAAATGCGAAGCAAGGCGAGCACGGGTCTGCTAGTATTCACTAAAAAAAAAACTGTTTATTGAAAACCACTTAAAAGCTGCGTAATATCAATAATTTGACAATTGTAATTATATTTCTACTTTTCTGTCGCTGGCTTTTGTATTTTATATTTTGATTTTACACCCAAGTTCAATTTCTTTAACTGCTCTCTTGAAGTCTGTTTAAATTAAATCGAATGAAACTTGACAAGGTTTAAACCTATTTTTATTTCCGGGTATAACGAGTTAATATGATGAGCTTGGGTTTGACATTTGGATTTAAGTTACTTTAAATCCAGATGTACATTTCAGGTCACTGAATAATATGGCTGTAAGGAAATTATTTCTGTGATAATTTGACATTTAAATGAATCAAAAATTTATAAATTTAAAATCAAGATTTCATTTTTCTTATTACATTTCTTAGATGTTAGTTTATGTGTATAATATTGGTAGAGTTAGTATGTTTTTAATGTGTTACTGAGAAACATGAATTCAGAAAATAATACTCGTTATTTTCTTGGTGCCCTCCTGAATGGTCATCAAAATAACACAAATAATTATTCTGCTAGTCTAGCGCCCGAATAAGTTGCCATCAAAAAACACTCCGTCCCTGTTGTAATGCAAATGTGTTAATGATAACTCATACCATTCTAAAAATTGCCGCAGTTTTCTCTTCTAAGGGCATTTCCTTTTATTTTATAATCTAATGTAGTTTTTCATTCAGCCAAAAAAAATTGTTCCCTGTGAGAGATGTTCATCCCGGACAAGTTTTAGCAATGCAAAACAAAATCAAAAACTTGTTCGGGATCACAGGGATCAATTTTTTTTTGGCTGAAAGAAAAACCACATAAGTTTGTTGTACGATTTTTCTACCCACCAACCAACCAATTTTCCAGCTCTGTCTGGAAAGATTATAAGAATATCAGTTGGCAGCGTTCAAAAAAAAATAAATTGTGGGTGGGACACAAGCCTGCCGCGGCACATTGAATTTTCTTGGGATGATCTGTTAGTGCTTGTTTACATTGGATTTTTAATGAATGGTGAGATGGGTATAGATTTTATATGTGTGAAAAATATTCTCGGATTGAGCATGAAGATTTTTATTTTTTTGCGAGTGCGAGAAACATGGATTTTAAGGGTGTCAGATAGGGACGGGTAGATTGAAATGGAAGGATTCTTTCTTTATAATGTAAACACGGAGAACATAGTAATGGATGAAAACATGCTTCATTTAAAATCCAATGTAAACAGGTACTTAAATTAATAGTAAGTGCTTTCAAAAATTGGAAAGAAAATAATGTATCAAATACAAAATTTCCTCCACGTGACTTGACAACCCACCTTTGGCATGTTTGTGTTAATACATGAACATGTTATACTATGTTTCCACCGAAGGTGGATGGATGGATGTCAAAGTTGCCTGAGACCAATCAAAAAAAAAAATGCGCGAACTAATTGTTACGGTTCAAAACGTTAACGTGGTGAACCATGTACGGTGATGGTATTTTTTGGAATTTAATTTACGGAGAGTCTTTCATTGGCTTAGCTGGCTTTTGCTCTTTTCCAAAATTTTATCAGTAAAATTAATTTTTTTTTTTTCAATTTTAATACCAAGCGGCTTTAAAATTCAACTTTAACTTCGATATTTCTTCCACAAAAACGCCACAAGACGGAAACCGAACCGATACCGATACCGAAATGAGGGTCTAGCTATAAATGCTTCGGAAAATAAATAAAAACAGTAAATGTCGACTTTTGTCACATTCATTATTTATTTTTAGATTTGACATAAAAAAAAAGTTCGCCCTAAAAGTCTTCAAAGAGAAAACCGCACTATTTCATTCAAAGTTATTATTGTGTCATCTAAAATATGGAAGTGGGAAACCAAAAATTACAAAACTAAAGTTGGATGAAGAAGTCAAGTGATTAATGCACTGTTCATCTGAAAACTTTTCGCCTGGTCCTACTAACAAAATTGAAACTTAAGCATGCGCTTTTCGCTTCATCTCGACTAGAAAATTTTTAACAGAGATCCATGATCATATGCAGCCAACTCGTTTGGCGAGTACTGATACTCAGTACTACTGAAACGTGTAGACCCAGGGTTAAAACAGGAAATATTTAAATTTTAAAATCAAATATGTAATGGTAAAAAAGTGTTATAATAACTTTGCTATACAGTGCACAACTATTGATTTTGGACGAAGTTGTGGATTCCTACGTACATAATTTCTTTTTAAATAATGATGCAGCCCAAAACTGAAAAGACACCTCATTTCAACAGTGGCCCTATGCAACTGCAGACAAGCTTACTGAACTTTTTATAATTCCAATAATCGAAATAGGCAACAGAATTTTTGTAACCATGACGAAATATAAAATCCCCCCATGGGGGGGGGTGTAGCGGGGGGTCATGACCCCTATGACCCGTTATATCTTAAGATCCAAACTAAATTTAAGCAATTTTGTGTATAGATAGATATTTTTCGAACCCAAAAATTTAATATTTGCTTCTCCCTTACCTTTTTTGAATAATAAAATTTGACTGGGTATGAAGAGTTCTTTTAACTTACCTAATATAACAGTCAATTAAAATCTTGATGCTCATCTCAACATTCTTACATAAATAATTTTATACTTTAAATGCTCGTGTTTTGTTTTGAATTGAACTATTGTTGGCCCTAGGTTAGGTTAGGTTTGGAGGGGTGATAATACGACAAGCCGCATTATCTCACTCGGATCTCAGTGGATCCATTGTGGTCCCCAGGACATATGTAAGGTAGGTTTAAGGACGGGTAAGGAGAGGAGTTAGTGGAGCTTAGGGGTTAGGTGTACGTATGGGAGCCTCCCTAAACCATTTTGAGTTCTGATCGAATTTCAAAATGTTTTTTAGTGGCAAACATGAGATATCACCCAATTCGTCAAAAAAGTATTCCCTGAGGGCTGTCTTTCTGGCTCTGGCTAGGCTAGGACATTCACATAGAAAGTGATAGGAGCCCTCTTCCGTCTCTTCATCCTGACACCCTCTGCATAAATCAGATGTGGTGATACCCATTCTGCTGTGGGTTCCCATTGAGTTGTGACCCGTTAGGATTCCCACCAAGAGTGACAGTTGAGGTCTGCTTAGCTTGAGAAGGTAGTCTGTTTTTTAGAGATTTCCGGCCATAGATTCCTCGAGATCCGACAGGTATCAATTGCTGACCATCTGTCATTTGTGGCTTGTAGGAAACTATTGTGAATTCTACTTTTCTCTTGTTCTAGTGGCATAAATACAGAGGAATATGTTTGGCTGGGGTCAAGAGATGACCCGTTCTTGGCCAATTCATCTGCCCTTTCATTCCCACATACATCACAATGTCCTGGGACCCATCGAAGGGTGACTGTATTTGTTGCGCCGAGCGATCTTAGCTCGTTACGACAACGATTTACCAGTTTAGACTTTGTGACGATGGAGGATATAGCTTTAATCGCCGCCTGACTGTCAATAAAGAAGTCGATGTTTCTGTTTGCTAATTCAAATGTGGCAAGACTCCTTGCGGCTTCATAAACTGCAAGGACTTCCGCTTGAAAAACACTGCAGAAGTAAGGAAGCTTTATTGATATATTTAGGGGTGGATTATCTGAAAAGATACCCGACCCTACCCCCTTATCCGTCTTTGAGCCATCCGTGAACACTGAGACATGATCTTCGTTTATGACCTCGTTTTCCGTCCAGAGGTCCCTTGTGGGGATCTCTGTTAGGGCTACTGGTTTGAAGTCAATGCTCGGCATTGTGTAGTCTGTTTGAATGTCTTTGTCAATAAAGTTTGAAATCGTACTGTGCCCGAAGTGGCCCCCTTTCCAATTATTGCACTGTTTTAGTCGTAGAGAACTTTTGGCCGCCATTTCCTTCGTGAAGAGATCTAATGGGGCTAGTGAAAGGTATGTTTCGAGGGCTGCTGTTGGTGTGGTTTTCATGGCACTGGTTGTACCAATACAAGCTAATCTTTGAATTTTTGTCATGGTTCTAAGATTGATTGCCTTGTCTAGGGCTGGCCACCAAACCAAACATGCGTATGTCAAGATTGGCCTTATTATGACCGTGTACATCCAGTGAATGATTTTGGGGCTGGGACCCCATCTCTTACCAAAAATTCGACTGCAAGTATAGAATGCTATAGAAGCCTTCTTTTCTCTCTCTTTAATGTTTTCTTTCCAGTTTAGTTTACGGTCTAATATCAAACCAAGATACCTAGCCGTACCAGTGATATGGAGCGGTGTCCCATTTATGGTGGGAGTATCTATATTTGGAATGTTGCGTTTCCTTGTAAACAAAACCAGTTCTGTTTTGAGGGGGTTGACATTTAGTCCACAGCTGCTGGCCCAGTCACTGAGCTTGTTAAGGGAAGTTTGAAGGAGATCGCACAGAGTGGGTATGAATTTTCCTGAGGTCATTATTACTATATCGTCTGCATAGGCAACGACCTTGACACCGTCAAGACTGAGTTTGTTTAAAATCTCGTTAACGACCAGTAGCCAAAGCAGGGGAGATAAAACCCCTCCCTGTGGAGTACCTCTACATGTCCTTACTTTAAGCTTGCTATGACCCATTTCTGTATTTACTAGTCTCGTTTGAAGCATAGAATCGATCCAGTTTGAGAGAATCGGATCAATGTTTATAGCGTCTAGGGCTCGTCGAATCGCCATGTTTTCAACATTATTAAAGGCCCCTTCTATGTCAAGGAATGCTCCTAACGTGAATTCTTTGAATTGGATTGATTTCTCAATCGTGCCAACCACTTCATGAAGTGCCGCCTCAACCGATTTGCCTTTCATGTATGCATGTTGGGCCTGCGAGAGAACACTGACATCTAGTTGTAGGCGAATGTGCGTTTCAATTAGTCTTTCCAGGGTTTTAAGAAGAAAGGATGATAGGCTTATTGGCCTGAAATCCTTCGCTTCAGTATGAGTGGGCTTTCCGGCTTTCGGAATGAAGATAACATTAACCTCTCTCCAACCGGATGGAATGTAGGTGATGTTTAGACATCCCCTATTGTTGGCCCTACTTTATTACTTTTTTAGTCTAATCGATTTTATAAAAGAAACGATATCATCAATGAAAATTTCAACCACATAATCCACAAACTTCAACAATGTCCATTGACCATTTCCATACCATTTTCAGTAAATTACTTAAATTAATATGAAAATTTTCAGTTCTCAACGCAAATTTAATTTCCTCAACACAATGATTCTATTTTCCTGCGTAAATGTATTGTATGGGTTAGTTATCTACCTTTCATCAAAACTCTATATATAGTCCTTTATTATGATATATAAATGTAATTACATTTTGTTCCATCTCCAAACCAATCCTTCTTCCGAACAAAAATAAAATATAAAGCATACACAAAGGGGACAACTTATATAATATAAAAATACAAAAATATTATACATAGGTATATATAGAAACCATCATCTATTCGTAAATATAAGAATTACTTTAATAAAACTACTCTATAGTATACATATATAAATTTGTATGTAAATAAATAAATAAATTTTGTGGCACAACGGCTCATGAAGAACCAGGGCCTAGTGACTTACAACCAGTGTTGCCGCTGAGAAATTTGAAATGGTCGCAAAAAAAGGGTCACGTGGAAAAAAAAAGTCGCATTCAGAAAATTTCGTAAAATATATAGCACACTTTTCATCGTAAAATTGAAAACAAAAAAGTTATAATCAAAAAGAGATAACCGTTCTAAGAAATGTATCTTAAAGAGGATATAAATAAATAAAAGAAGAAGATAATGATACTTTTCTTGGCAATGGTCATCTTTTTTTGATTATAACGTTTTTGTTTTCAATTTTACGATAAAAAGTGTGTTAACATAACTTGTAGAGATTTATCGACACAAATGTGGTAGTTTTGTTTGTGCGATGTATGGTTCTCAAAATATCGCGAAGACCTTTTTACGCCCCGGACCTTTTTACGCGGGATTTTCAACCCCGAAAACTCGTTTCTACACTCACGCTGTTAACTTCTATGTTTTTTTTTTTATATAAAAAATAGCAAAAAATATAACTTGAAAATAAAAATGAAAAATGCAACCACTTTGTTTGAATGTTAAATAATTGTGTTTTATTAGGTCATATGACCAAGTGTATATGCGATTGTACATCGATGGCATTAATTTATTTGACATTTTACATCAATTAATGTGCTGAATTGTGGAATCTATTTTAAAGGTTAGTCCAGACGCAAAATTGCTTCGCTGTCTCCATGTTTACACGTATAAATCGTCCTTATATAAATTTGGTCCGCTTTGTACTTCCGTACATTCTCCGGCCTCGAATTGAAATAAAGTTTCACAGTGTAGATCCGAAATCCACTCAGTACACGATCTTGTTGAATTACTTGTAAAGTGGCATCACTGTCCATCGATAACTTCTTGACGTGCGTTATCGGCTTATCATCTGAATCTCATTCACAATTGACATGAAAAGAGACAAAGAATTATAAATATGATTTGTAAACATAAACAAATACAACAAACAGAGTCAACAATAGTTTACAAGAAAATAAACAAAAACGGAAACTTCGTTAAAGTTTTCTTTCTCATTCTTACGACGATCATTGAGACTTGTCCTACACTACTCGCTGTTATGTATCATATAGTATAGTCGCCATTGTGTATTTTGCGGTCGGTCGGTTGTAAATTTCTCGTGGTAGTTTGTTCGGTTTCGGTGTTGTGTTTATTGTTTTAATTAATTGTGATTTCTATTAAATTTAATAATTAATTATTTGTCGATGAATCGTGTTTAATTAATTGAATAATGTGTATTAATTCAGGTGAGTTTTTGTTGAATGGATTATGTGTTTGATTGGTTGGTATATTCGTATCGGCAACGAGTGCGCGCGCATATACATAATTGTATATGATAATTAATTTTTCGCGATCGCGGTGTGTGCAAAGTGTGAGTGCTTTATATTTTATATTATGATATATAATAATCATTTATATGATTGGCTGTAATGCCGTTAATAATTAAATTAAATTTCATTTTTTATATACATAAGCAGCGTTGGTGGCGTTATGTATTCGGTTTATGTATTGCAATGTATATAGGTATGCTATATTTTACAGTGGGGAAGTTTTATTTCCAGTTGGAAAGGAATCGGTTTCCAATGGAATTTTTCGGCAAAGTTTGTTTACATTCTGATAAGAAGTAAAAGAAAAGTGGTTGAATTGTGAAAACAAATAAAATAAAAGAAATTTGTTTGCAATAAAGTGGAATAATTATGTGTTAATTTCAGTGATGTTTTAATATTGTGATGAGACATAATTAGTGTTCAATTAGATTAATTATTTTAGTGATATTGTGTTGTGAATTTCATTATTTATTTGTTGTGTTTTATGATACAAGTGTTGTTGGTTTTTTCACAAGCGGGGCTTGGTGTATTATTTTTTGTTGTGAATAATTTTGGTTCGACGAAATAATTATTATTTGATGACGTATTGATCGTGATTATTTAATTCATTTGAGCAAGTGCGCGGTGTATAAATTAAATATATTTTTTTTTTTTTTATTTTCATTTTCAATTAGACCAGTATGCGGTGCATAAATTGAATAATGTGTTGTTTGTTTATTCCAATTGAACCAAAGTGCGGGGTGAAAATCGAAACTTTATGTTGTGGTGCATTTTGCTTTCTTCTTTTGAAATTCGTGAATTTGTCTTCGACGAAACTTTGTTTTGTTTTTTTTTTTGTTCAAAATTTATTTTGATTTGGATATATCGATTTTATTTTGAATTTTGTTTTTAATATAGATTTGTTTAAATCGTGTGGTTGTTTATAATTTAATTTGATAATTAATTCGATGATTTAAGCTCGTTCGGAATTTTTGTTTTTGCCGACGGGGTTTGACGTTCGCTGTGCTTTTTTTTTTTTTTTGCAAATTGATGACATATTTTGTGGATAGTGTTTTGCTGAATTCAAGTGACAGCGATTTGTTTATTTATAAAATTATTTTGTAAATTTTAATTGAATTCAGTTTTTGAATATTATTGTTATTATTTGTTAATTTAATTGCATGTATTGTCACAGTGCAATAATTATTTAAAAATCCAGAATCGATGCAATGTGGCAGTACAATTTTGGAATACAATATTTTATTTTACAATTTTCTGCAAGTGTTGCTGCTGTACAGTGTTGATGAATTGCTTAATAAAATATGATTAAATAATTATTATAAATTTGTCTATTTGAATTGATTATTGTTGTTTTAAATTTTAATATTTTTAAATAAAGCTTGAAAATTTGAATAAAATTGTTTCTTTATTTATGGATTAGGCCGGTGGCCAGCAATGTTTTTTACAGATGGATTCCAAGTGCTGGGAGTTGTTTCCAATAAATTTTATAAATTTTAAATATTAAATTATTTAAATGATATTTTGATTTCGAATGCGAAAATTCTTTTCTTGCTCCTTAAATTTAAATTTTATTAAACGATGGCGGTTTCTTCATATGAATCGTTTGACGGTAGCAAACATATTTTTGCGATTGGACGTTTCATTTGTCCAGATTTTGTTTTTACGGTGACGACGCGTACAAGTCCGTCCGATCCCGAGTGTGTGCCTTCGACTCGCGCAAGATTCCAATACGTTGGTGGAACGCGTTCATCCTTGATAAGAACAAGGTCTCCGATTCTGGGCATCTTTTGAACTTGGGTCCATTTCGGACGTTGTTGTAGTCTTGAGAGGTACTCAGAGTTCCACTTTCTCCAGAATCCTTCCGCCAGGGCTTGAACACGCTTCCATCGGTCGATGTAAGTGATGTTATTGTTGAGTTCGCCTTCAGGTACGGCATGAAATGATTCGCCAACTAGGAAGTGCGCAGGGGTGAGCGCATTCAAATCATCGATACTGTCGGAGAGAGGGCATAGGGGCCTCGAATTCAAACACGCTTCTATTTGTGTTAGAAGCGTTGCGAGCTCCTCAAACGTAAGCCTTTCGGTTCCAACAACTCGTTTTAGGTGGTACTTGACCGATTTCACACCCGCTTCCCATAAGCCACCGAAGTGTGGAGAAGCTGGGGGAATAAAATGCCAATTTGTACCTTGATTTGCTATTATTTCGGCAATTTCCTTCCAGTCGTGTTTCGCTTCCTTCAACATCTTGGCTAATTCATTATTAGCGCCGACGAAATTTGTGCCACAGTCGCTATAAATCTGCTTGCAGCTTCCTCTTCTTGCCGTGAAACGTCGGAATGCTGCCAAAAACGCTTGCGTAGTCAGGTCTGACACTACCTCCAAGTGTATGGCTTTGGTAGCCAAACAAATAAAAACCGCAAAATACCCTTTAATGATTTTTGCACCGCGAGCCTTCCAGGATTTTATTTCGATGGGTCCTGCGTAGTCGACGCCAGTATGGCTAAACGGTCGAGACATACGAACTCTGGCTGCAGGTAAATTTCCCATCAACTGCTGCATTTCTGATGCCTTTTGCCGGTAGCAAGAAGGGCATCTATACAGCTGGTACTTCACGCTTCTTCTTATTTGTCCAATCCAGTAACGCTGTCGGATGTAACTTATTGTTTCTTGAATGCCTCCATGAAAGGTGTTCTTATGAGCATCTCGAACAACCAAACTCGTAAAGTGGTGGTTGTTTTGAAGTAATATGGGATGTTGAGCGTTGTACGAGAGGAGGGAGTTCTCTAAACGTCCCCCAACTCGTAATATCCCATCTGCATCGACGAAAGCATTTAATGCTTGTAAGCTTTTAGGGGTTTTATTATTTTGGATCTGTTGAATTTCGGTTTCGAACATCTCCGCTTGTGCTGCCTTGACGATAAATCGTAGGGCTGCTTCCAACTCCTTTGGACTGAGTGGACCTACAACGGGTCCCAGCTTAGGTCGACATTTTGCTATAAATCGACAACACGTAGCTATTAATCGAATTAGTTTAACTAGGCTCGAACTGTTGTATATAGTCTGTAGAATAAAGTTGCTGTCACTAACATTTATACTTAACGCTTTAACTGTTCGTTTTTCTTCTTCAGTGTCAACTTCGTTGGGCTGATGCGGAGCATCGAACTCCCATTGACATCGCAAAAAATCAGGCCCGTTCCACCATGCTTCAAGTGACTCCAGTTCAGATGGATAAACACCCCTGGACGCCAGATCGGCTGGGTTATGCCGCGTTGCGACATGTCCCCAGCAATCGATCCCTACTAACCGCTGGATTTCCGACACACGATTGGAAACGAATGTGGTCCATTTGGCGGGAGTAGTTTTTATCCAGGCTAACGCAATAGTCGAATCCGTCCAGGTGAACATTTTGACATCGGGGATGTGCAAAACTTCCTTGGTGTACTGCATCAACTGCGCCAGAATTACTGCACCACAAAGTTCAAGGCGAGGTAGAGTTATCGTCCGTTGATTCGGTGCCACCTTAGTCTTCGATAACAGCAGATTGACGTGGATCTTGTCATCGCTATCCAGAACGCGAATGTATACTGCTGCACCGAAAGCTTTCATCGAAGCGTCGCAAAAACCATGCAACTCGATTGCTCTGTTGGTCGTACTCATCTGAGTCCAACGTGGGATTCGCAGTCGCTCGATCAGAGGAAGTTCTCGTTGAAAAGCATTCCAATCTTTCATCAGAGCAGCTGGAATTGGTTCGTCCCAGTCACAACCAAGCTCCCAAAGTCGTTGCATCATAAGTTTGGCCGTGATGATGCAAGGCGAGATCCAACCGAGTGGGTCAAATAACTTGGCTATAGTGGATAACATGGCTCTTTTCGTTGTAGCTTCTGTTGAAGGTTGCAGATTCTGATAAGAGAAGCAGTCATCGATCGGAAACCATTTGATACCGAGAGTTTTCACATGATTTGACAAGTTGAATGGAAGTTCAAAATCAAGCTCCCGATCCTGAACAGGAATGTCTTCGAGAAGTTCCTTCACGTTACTTGTCCATTTCCTCAAGTTGAATCCTGCAGTTGCCAATAGTTGCCTTGCTTGGTCGCGTTTCGTTCGTGCATCTTCGATCGAATCTGCTCCACTTATAAGGTCGTCGACGTACATGTCCTCACGGACAACCTTCGCCCCCTCCGGAAAATTTTCATTTTCATCATCAGCAACTCTTTTCAAAATTTTGATAGCAAGGTATGGTGCACTTGCTGTTCCAAAAGTGACTGTATTCATTTTGAAAATTTTTAACGGCGACGTCTTCTGCTCTCTCCACATAATCAGCTGATAGTATCGGTCTGGGAAACTAACCAAAATTTGCCGGTACATTTTTTCGACATCGGCTGTGAATGTGACTCGGTGAGTCCGCCATTTTAGAACGAGATCTATGATACTCGACTGCAATTTTGGACCCACAAGTAATCGGTCATTGAGGGATTTCCCGTCCGAAGCTTTCGCTGCTGCATCGAATACTACCCTCAGCTTCGTTGTGGAGCTAGCCTCTTTAAAAACTGCATGGTGAGGCAGGAAATAATGGAATGGGGTATCTAGAACCGCATCATTCGCATCGATTTCTTCCATGTGATGAAGATCTTCGTACTCTCGAATACATTTCGTGTAGTCTTCACACAGCTTCGGATCTGCATCTAGCCTCTTTTTGAGATGGAGAAATCGTCGAAAAGCGCTTTGTCGACTGGACCCCATCGCTGGACGATCTTCACCCCTGAACGGCAGCTTCACTTCATAACGCCCGTCAGGTAAGCGTCTAGTGTGCCGCAAAAAGTGTTCATCACAAGCGATGTCATCGTCAGTCACGTATTTTTGGAAAGGCGTTTCCTCGATTTCCCAAAATTTCTCCAGTTGCGAGCCTAAGTCGGTGACTTGAACAAAGCTGCGCACTTGTCGGGGAATTTCGGATGGAACTTGTCCAAATATAATCCACCCAAGTTCTGTCTTCTGCGCGATCGGTCCGATTCCATCTTCTGGGCGCCTTATTTCAGGAAGGAGTATTTGGGCGCAGACGTCACTTCCGAGCAATAAGTCGATGGGTGCAGGCTCATATAGATGGGGATCAGCCAAAGAAAGACCCTTGAGGTGGTTCCATTTGCCGGGTATCACTCGTTGGGTCGGGAGATGCCCAGTCAGCGACTTGAAGACCAAAGCCTGAATGGAAGTCTCGAACGTCGAGTGGCGGGAAGCAAAACTTACTACGACGGAGTGTTGCGTTGTGCCGCTGCTGACCAACCCTAACCCAGATACCTCGGCAAAGGTACGTCGCTTTTCGAGCTTCAACAGTTGTGCGGCGGCTTCGGTGATGAACGAAGTTTCTGACCCGGTATCGATCAGAGCACGTAAAAGGCGTAGCCTGCCATCTGCTGCACGTGCCTTCACAACTGCTGTCGCCAGAAGCACCTGGTGTGCAAAACTGCGAACACCATGCGACGTGTGGCAATTAAAATTTTGTCCATGCGTTGATTGGAGCTCTTGTTGATTAACCATTGGCTGGAACTCAGGTGCGTTGGGGTTAACGGACGCCTGAAATGCGTTCGAGCTGGTGTTTGTCGCCTGAGCTGATGTACTTGCTGCAGGTTGTTGTTGTTGTGTGTGAATGTTGCTTGGTTGACGTTGATTAATGTGCAGTAACGAATGGTGTCTTTGCTGGCAGAAATAGCAGGAACTGAAACTGAGGCAAGCTTGAAGAAGATGGCCGTAAGACAAGCAATTTTCGCATACGTTGAGCCTGCGAACCGCCTCTCTGCGCCCCATGTTGTCCATGTTAAGGAAACGTTGGCACCTCCTCAGTGTGTGCTTGCCCTGGTTGCACACTTTGCATGCTAACTGCTCTACAATGTTGTTCTTTTCGGTTGGCTTGAAAGGTTGCTTGACGACTTGCTTGGTGTGCAAAACTTTCGTCTTGGCTGCTTGGACACGAGGCCTTGTGTTGACGGATGACTCATCTTTCGCCCGGAATGCTGCTCCATGCTCCTGTTGACCCACAACCTCGAGAGTCCGGAAACGGGTCTCCAAAAACTCGGTAAATTCTTTAAATTTTGGCAAGTCTTTTCTATTACCTAATTTTTCTTCCCACAGTTTTTGGCTAGAACTCGGAAGCTTCTGGTAAAGGAACCAAATGAGCACGGTGTCCCAACTAGAAACCGGTACCTCCATGTTTTCGAGCGCCAGAAAACATTCCCTTGTGGTGTACAAGAGATCTCTGAGACCTGAGGCAGTTTCACGATTCAAGGAGGGCTGACCAAAGAGATTTTGCATTTGTATATGCACCAGAATGCGTTTGTGGTCATACCGCTCCTTTAAAAGCTCCCATGCAGACTCATAACTGGCAGCTTCTACCGATAAATTTTGTAAAAACCTATTTGCATCACCTGTTAAACAAGATTGTAAAAAATGCAGCTTGTCAATGTCATCAAGGCTTTTGTTGTTGTGAACGAGAGCCTGAAACCTGTCGTGAAAAGTACGCCAGGTGGTATATGCGCCATCGAATTTTGGTAGATCGATTCGTGGAAGCCGAATCCCCGATTGAGCAGACGGTGCGGCTGCAAAAGGGAGCGGAGCATCCGTTTTTGCATGAGAAGCAATGATCGGCGTGGCCTTTTCAATCGCGTCTACCAACTCTGCACGATACTCAAGGTAAATTTCGTATATTTGGTCATATACCACCAATAATTCCTCTTTTTTCAAATTTTCTTCAAGCAAACCACCCCCTATAATGGCTTCATGGTAGGATTTGGAAGCTACCATATCCTCTTCCAATTTGCACAAACGCCCTGAAGCATACGTTTTGCCTTTGCGTTCCTTTGGCGCTTTCTTGAAATTGGTAAGGTCTTTGATGAGCTTGTTCAGAATGCCTTTCTGCAGCTCACCATACATATATGATTTGTTTTCAGCCATAATTGTAATTAAAATCGTTTTATTTTTTAAATAGATATAAAACAAGACGAGTTTACAACATGAAACAAGCAAGACTTACTGCTTAAACTGCTACTGCTGTCGTCGCTGTTGCTGGTTCGTTAAATGCTGGAGCACCCTTTTGATTTTCCGGGGTGAAATTCAATTGAAATTAGTTTTTAGGATTACTTTAAGTTAAATTAATGTAAATTTAAGTTATTTTAAAAGAAATTGTTCGAAAAATCACTGCTTAAATCGATAATTGTCTATGCAAAATTCAAGTCACGTGACTATCTTTTATGATCAATTGTAAATTGGATCTTTTTCTTAATTTTTAACTTTAAATTTCTAAGCACACACTGCACACACTTTCTTTAATTGTTTATAATGTTTATTGTTCGTAGAACACTGATTCTAAAAAGGCTCGAAGGACCAATGTTAACTTCTATGTTTTTTTTTTTATATAAAAAATAGCAAAAAATATAACTTGAAAATAAAAATGAAAAATGCAACCACTTTGTTTGAATGTTAAATAATTGTGTTTTATTAGGTCATATGACCAAGTGTATATGCGATTGTACATCGATGGCATTAATTTATTTGACATTTTACATCAATTAATGTGCTGAATTGTGGAATCTATTTTAAAGGTTAGTCCAGACGCAAAATTGCTTCGCTGTCTCCATGTTTACACGTATAAATCGTCCTTATATAAATTTGGTCCGCTTTGTACTTCCGTACACACGCTGATCTCTCCTACAGATCCATCAAAAACAAATTTGTCCTGTACATAATGCAAGTTTTGGCCAAAATTTTGTAACATTTCAATGGACTATTAGACGAAATACTACGTAATTGATTTCTTTGCGACAAATATCAAAGTGAAACAAAAATGTTTTTTTCCTTTTTTTTTTACGAAAAGGAAAACAATAAATCTATAGTCTAAGCTATTTTCTGTAGTAGCCGTGGAGTGATGGTTAGTGCGATGGACTGTCATGCCGGAGGTCTAAGGTTCGATCCCCAGCCTCGCCACCTATTTATTTAAAAGAAAAAACGGCTACTGCCTCTTGCGAGGAATTGACAAATCCTCCAAGAGTATCTCATGTCACAGAAAAGTGCCGCTCGTTAGCCGTTCGGATTCGGCAATAAACTGTAGGTCCCCTCCATTCCTGCAGACACGCACACAGGAATGGTTGAGAGTTGTAAGTCACTAGGCCCTAGTTCTTCATGATCTGTTGTGCCATCAAATTTATTTTTTTATTTTATAGTGAACATGTGGTAAAAATGATAGCAAATAATATTCTTCTTCTCAAACATTCTACTCCATAAATCGTTCTTAAATTTTGAAATGATGTTGGATCTCTGAAATTTATTAGCAGTATTCTCAAATATAGTATAGCAGTCGTTAAGCTATTTTCTAGAAAAAGTTTCACAAAAGTCACAAGATTTTTAAAAAGGGTCAAAAAAGCCAATTTTTTAAAAAGTCGTCTCCTGGTCGCATGAAGCCCAAAAAGGGGTCAAAATGCGACTAAAGTCGCACAGCGGCAACATTGCTTACAACTCTCAACCATTCCTGTGTGCGTGTCTGCAGGAATGGAGGTTTATTGCCGAATCCGAACGGCTAAGGTGAGCGGCACTTTTCTATGACAAGAGATATTCTTGGAGGATTTGTCACTTCCTCGCAAGAGGTAGTAGCTCCGAAAAAACTTAAGGTGGAAGCGGCTGGTATTGAACCCCAGACCTTTGACATGACAGTCCATCGCACTAACCATTACGCCATGGGCTACTACTAAATTTTTATGAATGTATATAAAAAAACGACATTCCTAGGAGAGTTCTGCAAAAAGGATGTATATTGGTTGGCTTCACTTACATTTTTTTCTGATTTATTTACATTTGCTTGACTTTACTTTTACTTGTAAATATTTGGTGGTGGTGATCATCTGTGGTGTTTGATGCAGATTTATACAGTATACCGGCAGGGAAGTGTCCTTTAGAAAATACCCATTCCTTACAATTTCGTATTTTCTTGCCTCGAAGGACTACGTTAGACGCATGGTAAAGGCAACAGAGAACTTCTTATTGTAACTATATTGATGTATACTTAGAACGATTAAGTTGTAAAATGTTGGAATTCAAATGTTAAGTTAAATGGTTGAATTGATGCGCCTTTGAAACAGCGAGGAGAACCCTTTAAAACCAAATTGTAACCAATTCCATTTTGCATTTATTTTATTTAGCAAATAATTCAAATACTTCAATAGAAGAATTTCACCAATTTAAAACATGTTTTGAATTTTATGTTTTTTTATGGATCACATTGATAATTTCCAATTGATGGCTTTCAAAACTCGATACCCTATGTTATTTTTACTACATATAAGGAAATCGCCAATTGAAGATCCTTATACCTAATCAGATCCTAAACCTTATCAGGTGTGCAATCAAGTAAAGACCAAATTTGGGCCTTCTGCACTAAATATATGGGGGAAACGAAAAATATTGTTCAACAATTTTTAGGAGTTCCTTTGGCAGTTTATTTTTTGTTAAGAAAAAAAAAACTTTTTTATCAATTTTAGCAGTGTTTTTACTTGCGATATAATATGTATATGTTTGTAGGTTCTATACGGCATGTTATGGATTCGTGCAAAAAACCTAACTCGAGATCAAGGGCGTACGCAGGGGGAGCCAAGGGGGGGCCGTTGCCCTCCCCCTAATAAATATATTCTTTTCCTACATTTTTTTGTTGAGTTATGCACAATATTAATTTTAAAAACTATATTCGATGTTAAAATTTTTCTTTACACATGTAATTCGTCATTACAAACGAATCGTTTCAATACTTTCTTCAAAATTAACAAAGAAAACAAATGTTTGATGTAGATTTCTGTACTAACTAGCTACTATTATATGCACTAGGGTGTCCATTATTTCCCAAACTAATTCTATTCTATCAGATACTCCCTAAATCAAAAGTTTATGCCGTACAAAAATTTATTTTCAAACAAATTATGTCATTAACCTGTGCCTGTTACATAAAAAACGAAATAATTTTGAAAATATTTTCTGTAGATTTTTTTTTCTTCCATAAACCTTGAATGATGTTTTTTAAAGGGATGATTATAATAAAAATCAACAAGAAAATTAAGAATATCTGCAGTTAAAGTTCTTAAATTCCGTACAAATTTGTATGGGAAGACTATGGCTTTAGAGGCACGGGTATATAAGAAACAAAAAAAAAAGAAAATAAAAAAGATTTCTCATGAAAAATAGCTAAAAAATATCCTTCAGTTTTTTTTTTTCACTAATTATTTTAATTAGTACCGACTGATATCTTGTTAAAAAAAATTAAATGAAATGTGAGTTTGCCCCCCCCTCGACGATACAAAAGTCGTTCAGTGTGAAAATAAAACTTGTTTGTCGGGTTGAGAGCCCTCATTTGGCAAAAATTTTGGAAAATTCCCATAAAAGTTGCAGAAAGTTGCTCGGAAATTGCCTAGTTGGCGAGGGTAAGCAACGAAAAGTTGCGCAACTAAAAGTTGCCTAGTGGGCGTTCTCCCATATAAGCTAATGTAATTGGATTGGGAGCAACAAAAAGTTGCCTAGTGGGCGATGGGCCTAAGTTGGACAACCAATGGAAATGTTTACTAATGCGATTTTGGAGTTGGACAGCTGTCTTAAGTTAGACATACTTTGGAATGGGTTTATTAATAAGACTGTTTTACTTTAAGTCCTGTAAAACAGCTACTTTTCGAAATGGTTAAATATTAATTTTGTTTCATTTTGATATTTTAAAGCTTATGCAATACATATCCTGAACGAAAATTTTACATAACGATTTACTCGTAAAACGTAATAAGCGACATAATGTATAACAGTTATAATATCCTGAGCATTGCAAATGTTTTACTGGCATGAAACATATGCAAAGAGCTTTTCGCTAAAAGACGATACACTAACTTTCTCTCATTGATGTTAAAGCTGCAGTGGATATATACATATGTAATATGACTCCTTGATTTATGAATTCAATTCAAAAAGGATATAAATCTCATCAATTGTTATTGAGGGACTAAATTACTTTTTGTTGCTCCTCTGTTGTAATAATGGTTATGTGCTACAACAATGAATACTTGCGTATGAATGTGTATTGTGTATTACATCGGATATTATTTTTGTCCAGGGCAAGGACTTCAATTAGAGTTAATGGCGTTCTGTTCTCTTTTGATTGTACGAACATATGAATGTATTTGATATCAAAACTATGTAATATGATGTTTTTGACGACATTTTGAGAGTGCTATAATGTTGCAATTTATGAAAGTATTCTTATGAATAAAAATATTTTACTATTAAATTGGTTTAAACAGAAAAATAATAATATAAATAAATCATAAAAATGAATACCTACCATCCATCCTAATAGTTCAGGAAATGATGTCTTGTATTTTTGGTACTAACATTTTTCATATTTCATAACATTTCATTGTTTATATAGCTTCTGTGTTTCTTTCTTTTGCTATAAAGAGAAGAGAACGGATTGATTGGAATTTAACATCAATCTGATTAAATTATTTGTATGTAAGTATACTTTATTTGGATTTTAAAAGCAGGATAATAAGTCCTTCATATGGAGGGTTCACAGATGTACCGAACCAAGTCATACAAAAAAAAAACGTTCAAAACTAGCATTAAATGTTGCGTATTTCGTTCATTTTATAAATAAATCAGAAGAAAATTTAGAAAATAAACTATTAATTTGCCTGCAATACAAGTAAAATATTAGATTAGTAATTAATGGCACTGTATTTACGTAACCTGTAAATATCTTCGAATTTAACCTTTTCTGAATTGGTTCGCTACAGCAGTTGTTGCGTTAAAATTTACCACAACAAGTTCCAACAACCTATTCTTAATTCCTTTATCAATTTTTAGCCTTACTTTTTGTTGCTGCTCCAAAATCCTCGTAGAGTTCAGTTGAAACCTGGTACTAGTACCCATCAACCAGAGTCCTGCTCTTAGGGCCAGTTGTACAGTCGTGGTTCAGCAGTGGTTCAAGATTTGAACTCAGTTCAACTGCTATGAAGTGTTGTACAATCGAGGTTTAAGACTTAACTCACCGCTGAACCAAGAAAAATTTAACTCGCCGATTTCGGCGGGTTAACTTGAGAGTCAGCCAGGGTTCAAGGATGTGATTGGCTATTATAATTTTTGATGTAGAATGTTTCTTGTACCTATACATGCTATCTCACTTCAAACTGAATTTTTTTGACAGTCACGATAAACAGATACAAGGTATGCTTATTTTATACACCCGAGCCGCCATCTTGGAATTTTTGTGTCGTCACAATCTTATTTTTAGTATTATTTTCTTTTTCGATTGAATGATTTGAGCAAACCTTGTGAAATAACTCATGATGTTTGTGCGATAAATTCACAAATCGAGCAATCGACTGACATTTAACATTGACGTAAGCTATATTATATACTCAATTTTTCTAGTATATAGACTTTAACTCGAGTTCAGTTAACTCTCACCTGAACCACGACTGTACAACGCACTCGAAGTTGAACCTGGTTCACGATTTAACTCGAGTTTAGTTGATCTGCGGTTCAGCGTAAATTTGTACAACTGGTCCTTAGAGTATTTTGGAAAAGAAAAGTAACCAATATAATTCTTCGTACTTGCTCAGTAAAGTTGTGTGACGGGCGGTCGACAAAATTGAGATACACTTTCGACAGTTTGTCGACAAAACATTTGCCGTGTGACAGATTGTCCACGAAGGTATATCAGCAACAATTCTCGACCGTGTAACAGGTGGTTCACACGCACCATATTCATTAATATGTGACAGATTGTTCACATGATTGTCGAGTGTGCGACAGATGGTCCACATGATTGTCGAGTGTGCGACAGATGGTCCACACAAGGATTAAAACATGAAGAATCAGACCCATGTGTGACGCCTAGTTCACACCACCGTAAATTTAGTATGGCTTAATGCCCACCCTAAAATGTCTGGTACACTAAAGAAAAGTCACTTTGCGACGTGCTTCCCTATTCCCCCCAAATCTTCACAAATGTCCACTGAATATTGGATTGCGCGGTAAGTATTTTGAATATTTTCCTTCGTCCGTCTTTCCAAAAAACAGGGTTTAAAAGTTGATGAAAAAGTGTTGATTCCTTTTTCGAATAATTTTCAGGAAAATAATTAGAGTAGCTGAGAAAATGCTCGGAAGATCATTTTCAACTTTTTGAGTTTTTCCTTTCCTGAAATTGATAATTGTGAATATGTCTAAATACAGCCCTGGGTTCGTCAAATTTTGGGACAGCACCAAGAACTTGGGGAATTCAGTGAATGTGTGGGTGAGAGAGAGTTTCGTTGGAAGTCAACCTCGGAGTGCTACCGTAACAGAGTTCCACGAAAACTGTTGCTTGAGAGTGTGAATGTGTGGGTAAATGTGGAGGCTAAGAGAGGACAAAGGCTAAGCTCGACCAACCACTTTTGGGTTGTCAAGCATAGCCGATAGAAGTTTAAAAAAAAAGTAGAAGTTATTGAAAAGGAGAGAAAAATCAGAAAAAGGTTGAAAAGTATTTTGGAAAGTGTGGAAAAAGTTATTTGGTGAAAGTAATTTTTCCGTGGAAAAAAATCTGAAATCATTTCGAAAGAGGAGTTTTCTGGTGTCAAGTTTCGTCAGAACGGGGAAAAAAGATAAAGGAAAAGGAGAAGAAAGGAGTAGGAGTTCTTGAAGAAAAAAAAAAGATAAGTAGAGTGGTTTTTATTATTTTATTCGTTCGTTCGTTCCAAAAATGTGGTTTTTAATTGAAAAAGATTCGGTTGGCTTTTGTTCCTCGGCTATTTTATCTCAAAACTGTGTGACCCGCGACCGTTCCGTACCGTTGTCTTTTCGGGAACTTTCTCAAGGTGACTTTCCTTTGTGTCCTTTGTGACACAACTTTTGTTCTTACTTGTTTTATTTTGCCGCCTTGTGCGACTTTATCTAAACTATTTTTGGGAAAATTGACCCTTTGTCAATTCCCAAAGACAATTGTTAATTTTCTTGTTGTTGAAAAAATTCTGGGTTTTATACCTATACCCAGATTCTATTCAATAAAAATTCAAAATCCTATTCAGGTAAACTAAACTATTCTTTTATTTATTCGATTCGAACCCACCCCAAACTGAGCTACTGGGTGGCAGCACTCTAAATGCTGTCGGTTGCAAGTCATCGAACGTACCCATTTTATTTTGTTTGACGTTTCATAATTTTTCTTATCGCGGCGCACGCCGCGCAGGTCAGGTGCAATTTTAATTTCGTTCGTTTATTAATTTATACTTAATTTGTTTGAGTTTGCGGATTGCAGTTCCGCCATCATAACTATATTAGGGGTATTCACGATCCGGTGCAAAAAGTCTAGTAAAATTGCAAATTTTTTTTTTTTTTAGTAGATCGTAAACGCACTTTGTCTATTTCGTTGCAACACTGCAGAAAATATACACACAGAACAACAGCTGACAGCAAGAATGACATTTGGCTTGCTATCAAATACACGTTCGCAAATTTTATACCGTTGTATTTTTCTGTTGGAATAGGGTTGAGGTATAGTAAAAGTGCAAGAGTGTTGTAAGATTGTATTCAGTATATTTTGTTGTTGGAGTGTAATAAAATGTTACACTTTTGCACTTTTACAACGATACTAGACCAGTTGCAACGGATCGTGAATACCCCTATTATTATATTCAAAAAACAAAAATCTATCGCGTTCGGTAATTTTGCAACACAGTGTAAACCTTCCATATAAAAAACGCAATGGTCTGAAACGCTCGTATAAGTTTATCAACGATATATGCCATGGCGTAGTTAGGGATTTTCTCTAGGGGGAGCAACCAGCCAGCGCAGCGGACCAAAAGTTCGAAATCATGGCTGTACCTATGGAGTACGGGGTATTTTTCCAAACGTAACCAAATTTTAGTTGATTCTTAGAAATCATCTATTTGCTTTTGCGTACTTTATACAAGCAGTCACCACGTTTAGCTTTTGCGGTGTTAAAGCGAACTTGTTTTTACGTAATTTACTATCGAACTTAAGTAAAAAAAAATTTATTATTCTCCCTATTTCTTACTATTTCTCTATAAATATCAAGAAAACCACAAAAAACGAAATAAAAAGAGGAGGGGGTGAAATTTAGTTTTGTGAAAATGCACAATCAAGGAGGTTTTCAACCCTCATTGATATCAATTGTGGTTAAGCAGATATTTTATTTAATGTCCAGGTGAGAGACAATTAAAAAACATGATTTTCTTATAAAATTGTTCGTACTTTCCAAACGGTGTTGTATATTTTGAAGAAATAGGCCATTAGTTTCTTTAAATATACAATTTGATTTTCAATTCCATGCAAACATTATATGAGCATAATAATTATTGTAAATAAAAATTGTATTCTTTTTTATAATTCTACTAGCTAATCCGGCGAACTTTGTTCCACTTATAATTGATTAAATTGCCCCCCTAACTACGTGCATGGATATTTGGCTTTAAGTTTTCGACCAATTCTTCCAAAACCAGTGTCGGAAAAGGTACGTGCTTTTGAGCTTACCTCCTCGACTATAAAATATGCTAACATTTCAGTACCTTCCCTCTGGAACAGCCAACTAAATCCTTTGCTCATCCAATTTTCTTTGACTTCGTTGTTCGATATTGCGTTGAATAGTCCATTAGTCTTGTTGAAATGGGTCAGCAATTGTATGGCTGATTAGGCAACTTAATGGTTAACAATTTTCACAATTTTCTACACATAAGGTAACGTTTAGTATTAATGTACCTACCCCAGGAAATGATCTCACAATGCTGTTATATACATATTATTTTTTTTTTCGAGAATGGTCGAATCGATTTTCCGTTAAAATAATTTCAAGACATTTTCAATGGTCAGTCAATAACAGGATTTTATTTTATTCTGATCTGATGATAGTTCCTATAAGGGTTACAGTGTTGATAAAACAATTTTCTTAAGAGGCACTCGATGATATGAGTTGGGCTTGAAAAAAAAAATTAACTTCGAATCATTCTTGATTTGAAATACACTTTCCTTCAGCCACGAATAGATTTTTGGTTTGGGTTGTCCTTTGTTTATTATAAATTCCTGTTTCATGCCAAATCTAAAATGAACAAGAAGGGATTAACTCTGGTTTCTGGAAGCCATAAAGATTGTAGTTTAGTGAATCGGAATAATATGAATTTTGTTTGTTTTTGGCAGATTTTCCAGAGGGGAGAGAGAAATCTCTGCATCTGACATTATGTTCAAGAGGGACCTGATTAAGGGTTAAATTATGGTTGTATTAAGCGAATGATAAGTGTTATTGGCATTTTGTTTATCCGGGCGAAACAACAAATTGAGACATATTTTTAGGCGAATTTATTTCTATATAGAAATGAATCGATAATATTGAGGAAGTCATTAAAGATATGGGTATATAATTGCTATGCTGGATTTAAGAGTATTGGGAAATAAATTTGTTTTTTGGCTGGACCTTCAAAATAAGGAGGTGTTTCCTCTATCCTTTGATGTAGTGATAGATTGTAGTGACGCTACAATACATATATTATTTGAAAGAATGATATTGACCATCACACGGAAAATATATGAGAAGAGTAGTTTTGCGGGTGAATTGTTTGTTAAAAAAAAAAAAAAACGATAAGAATATTTCTATTTAAGCATAGCATACCAAATGATTTAGGTCTATGATGATGCTTCCTCCCCAATTCACGATTTAAGCACATTAAGTAAAGGGTTTTTTATCAAGCGCTTTCTATTTTTAAATTTCAATAAAACAAAGTGCATTAAGGATATCATCGTAATTTTTTATTCGTTTCAAAGGTCTATTGATGCCATTGTATATGAAATATATCTTACATCATTTAAATGTCCACCGCGGCTTCTTTGAGTGGCGTGCATCCGAAATGTCCAACTTTTCATGACTCTCTGGTGCATAAATCAGGCTGAATTTTGACCGATGGCATGGAATTTGTTGGCTTTGAGTGTCGCTGTAGTTTGTGGCTAATTCGCACCAGTCACTTTAGAAAACTTCACAAGAAAAAGTCCAACGGGGTCAAATCGCACAAACTTGGTAGCCAGTTCACATCACCTCCACGTGAAATGACAATGCCATCGAATCGCTCGTGCAGAATTCCAATGTGGTGTTAGCTGTATGGCACCGCACCGCCACTGTCCTGTCACATGCCGCTGGTGTCCATATCATCCAATTCAGGCCAAAAGAAGTTGGTAATCATCGATACATAGCGCTCGCCGTTGACCGTGATGAACTGGCTACAGCGTCATCGTTCTCAAAGAAATATGGACCGATATTGTAGGCTTTAAGAAACCCATTGTAAAAATGTATATCCATAGAAATAAATAAATGAAATAAAATGACGCCGCCATATCAAAATCTACACCAAACAGTGACTTTTTCGAGATGCATTGGACGATTTTGGAGCTCATGTGGATTGGTATCGTCCCAAATTCAACATTTTTTTTTTTTTTTTTTTTTTTGACGTACCCATTCATCCAGCCTCTTCGCTTTCCAACTGCTCCAGAGCCCATTCAGCTAACACACGTCGTTGTCTATGGTCTTTTATATTCAGCTCCTGATGGGACAATTGAATTTTGTACAGTTAGGCCAGGCGCGCACATGCAACTAAACAGTTTGGTTTCGATTTTGAGCACAATGGGCTTATATGGGAGTGCGCGCCGGTTTATGTGCGCGGACTCTCATATAATCCTATAGTACTCAAAATCGAAACCAAACTGTTTAGTTGCATTTGCATGTGCGCGCCTGGCCTTATAGGTCCAAGGCACGACGCAACATTCGCCAAGTTGTGGTCTGCGAAAGGCCGACTTTTTGTGAGCGGCGACGTGTAATCGACTGCCTCTGATTCTCCTGCACACTCTCACATACAGCGGCGATGTTTTCGGCAGATCTTGCGTTTCTTTGACTTATGGGTGTTAGTCCCTTTTCCACAAGGCAACAGAGTTGCCGGCAACGAAATCTCCCCGGTCAAGAGATTCAGGAGAATTTTTTGACGTTTCTCTTCACACTGCATTTGCGTGCGTTCAACCAAGGTAGTTTAAAAGGAAAATAAGAAAAATCTCCGGGTTTTTGTTGCTTGCGTGTGAAAGGTACAAGAGATTATAAAGGAGATTTAAAGAAAACGTCAAAAAATCTCCAGCAACTAGTATCTTCGTGTGAAAGGGGACTTAGTTGATCGTTTACTCTGAAGCAGTGGACTCAAATGTATCCATACCACACTGCGAATAATCTTTTCGGTAGGACGATAAACGACAGCCAATTTGACAGCTCCATGCTTCAACAATATGGCCGCTATATCAACTGTCAAAGTTTAGAAGTCCCAAATTGGAATACCCTTTAAAAATACATCATAGATATATTAAAAGAGTTACCTAAGTGTATGCATACTTTTACACTGTTCCTGTTCCTACTCTTAGGTACCTATATGGTTATGCAACACAATTATTTCAAAGAGAATTTCAAAATTCAAAATGTACATAAAATTGCAGGCGTGGACCTTTTTTTGAGCAGTCATTTAAAATTCCAAGAAATAATCTTCTGTTCAAAAGCTCTTGGTTCATTATTTTTACCCTTTGATTTTTATTTATTGTTTTGTTTCATTAACTCCCAACGAACAATAAAAAAAGAACAATAATAGTAAAATTAAATCAAATTTAAAATTCCTTATGAAAAACCATTATACGAGTTACCTACCTACTCAAAGCAAATTTTAGGAAATGCCTCCAAATTCAAATTACAACATTCATTTCAAAGCTACAGTGGCGGAAAATTTGGTAACATTTCTGCGAAACAATTTTCATGCCAAAAAAGAGAGAATGTTTTATTCATATTACCTAATATTAAAATGTATTCTTTACCGTATGTTGTTAATGTATACATAGCAAAATCTGAGAGTGAGTATAGCTACTTTTTGTAATAATTTGCGTCAATTCAACAACGATGTGTAGCAAAAAAAAAAAGTAGAATCTATCGAGCTTATACTCGTATGGTGACCATCTGACAATTTGGATATGAATCAAATTTTAATATTTTTAACGATAAATAATAATAAACCTAAATTCAATATTTTTCCCCAAGAATATGATCATGAAAAGGGACATCTGAAAAATAATAATACAAATCTATAATATTTTATACACTTTTGTCGGCTGGCTGTAGTAGCCGTGGCGTGATGATGGTTAGTGCGATGGACTGTCATGTCGGAGGTCTAAGGTTCGATCCCCAGCCTCGCCACCTATTTATTTAAAAAAGAAAAAACGGCTGCTGCCTCTTGCAAGGAATTGACAAATCCTCCAAGAGTATCTCCTGTCACAGAAAAGTGCCACTCCTTAGCCGTTCGGATTCGGCAACAAACTGTAGGTCCCCTCCATTCCTGCAGACACGCACACAGGAATGGTTGAGAGTTGTAAGTCACTAGGCCCTAGTTCTTCATGAGCTGTTGTGCCATCAAATTTATTTATTTATTTCTTGTCGGCTAGCTAGCCTCGAGGAACTTAAAAGGGGCATCTGAAAAATGGTTCCAAAATTGGAAATTTGAAAAATAATAATACAAATTTATAATATTTTATACACTTTTGTCGGCTAGCTAGCCTCGAGGAACAGAATCTGCGCCTAAACTGTTTACTTTTTTTTTTTGTTTCATGAGGTTTTTTGTTTTTATCAAATTTTTAAGGCGAGGGATTCGATTTCTGAAATTGTTAAAAATGATGGATATTAGCAGGTAATTTTCGGTGAAAAATATGATTTTATAATTTACCGCTAAGCTAAACGTTAAGGTTTTACAGTTACTGTTGCAACTAGTATAATTGTTAAATAATTACAAGGATCGATTTAGTTCTTCTTTTTTGGGTAGTTTTTATATTTTTTAATCCGTTTTCGGGTTGCTGAATATGAAAATGAAAAAAAATAATAAATATCGCGTTTTTGCGTTTTTCGGTACAAATTATAATAATTAGTGAAAAAAAAAATTGTAGTAGCCTATGGCGTAATGGTTAGTGCGTTGGACTGTCATGCCAGAGGTCTGGGTTCAATACCAACCGCTTTCACCTTAAGTTTCTTTCAGGGCTACTGCCTCTTGCGAGGAAGTTACAAATTCTCCTCCTTAGCAATAAACTGTAGGTCCCCTCCATTCCTGCAGACACACACACAGGAATAGTTGAGAGGTTAAGTCACTAGACCCTGGTTCTTCATGAGCCGTTATGTCACCAAATTTAATTTATTTATTTGTGAAATAAGCGGGCTATAAACAAAATATGGAAGGAAGCATTTCACAGGTACTAAAAAAACAGAAGGTTAAGCATTATTATATGAGGTGCATCTAATTCACAAGCTATTTAATCATAAATCTTTCAATATTCATTCAATTTTGTTTCGCTTAATAAACTATGGTCACCTTACGTACGTTTAACACATCTAGCATAATCTAAGATTCATACAAATTCTTTTAGCTTTATTCAGTATTTTCTTTTATAATAAGTACGAAAATATTTTCCCAACATTTTCTCTTAAGAATCACCCACTCATTAGCGGATGCAAAATTTTTCCATAAATTTTCAATATCGTTGTGGACTGCTGTCAAATTTCCAAATTTCCATTATAGAAATTTACTCCCTGGGATTAAGGGAAAATTATAAATAGGATCAACTTTTGCCTTGCTACACCAGGTAAGGAAGATCTTAATTTTTCTACAAAAAAAAAAAAAAAAAAAAAACAAAATTACCATAATTGCTTACCATCTATCCTTTAAAAATACTTCAACTATTTTCAAACGTGCAATGCATCACTTTAAACTTGAAGGTGCAAGGTAATTAGTAGCAGCAGCTGCAGCTGTGGCGCTCTGTGTTAAGAAGATTTTTCAATTAACTTTTCACACCTTTTCGACATCAGAAGACATCGAAAATTTTGTTTGTTGAACAAAATAAAATTTAAAGATGTGTACCTGAACTGAACGACTTGGTCCGATGTGAATGTTGAAAGCAGTTTATTACTAAAATGCTTTCTGTAAATGTCATAGTGACAGGTTAGTTTTTTAATTTGTTTAGTAAAACTACTTTTGGTTTTAATACTAATTGATTAATTAATTAAAATTAATACAAATATTTTTTTAACAAAAAGCTATACCCTTAACAAATACAACCCAGCTTTGTGGAATAATATAGAAAAGAACTAGACGGCTATAAGCTGGGCCTATCTACTTTTATAGTGTTTTGTATATTGTCAAAAAGTGAACAATTAAGCACAAAAATAGTGAAAATCTAGACCTAATAAAATAAATAAAGGGTTTTTTCCTTAAATACATATGATGGACAAAAAATTGCCACTTGAAATTTTATAAACATTTTTAAGACAAAAAAAAATGATGTTCCTCATTTTCTAGTAATTATTATTTCCAAGTTAAAAATCAGTTTCGAAAGAAATCATCTACCCATTTTTGAAATATCAAATTCTCAAAAAAATATGCAATTCTGTTTTGAATACTAAACAGTTTTTTTTTTTTGAAAATTTTTTATATTAAACAATCCATTAAAAATATACCAAAATCCAGAAAAGTGAAAATAAAAAAAATGTTTTATTAAATAAAGTTGTTTTGTTTAATACACTTGCGAGCATGTAAAGATAGTAATTGCTCTCAATGTAATTGGCACGTATGAATGTTTTTGGTATCGTTAATAAGCTGCAACCATTAGCTTTAAATCATGGTTAAAAACATAACAATCACCAAGACCGTCCCCCATAATTCACGCTCGAAAAAACTGCATTGTTCAAATGGCTCGGCAAGTCGTCTGTGCATTCTGCCCATGCAGACTCATTCTGCATTCATCCGAGAACAAAATTCATCTGCTTTGCTTAACTCCCAATCTTACTTAGTTAGCTAGAGAAAATCGAGGTCGAGATTGTCGGTGATTTGCAGTCAACTTCGGTCCCGTGGCAGGCTGTTTCGGGATAAGGTCTTGAAGTCTCCTCCTACCTACCTGCAGCTGTTGTGGAACGTCAAGGCCAGTCAAATGACGATTTTGGAGAAAAGTCATTGCGATGAATCTTTCATTGCGATGAATCTCTCTAAGTGGTACACCGGTGACATCCACGTTTTGGCGTTCTCACAAACTCTCCAGTTTCCCTGAACGTTCTGTAGATATTGGATGCACACCATTGGCTTAGATGGAGCTGACGGACCAGAGCACGTTGGATTATTCCTTGTCTTAGTATTGTAACAACTTGAACAACATCTGCAAGTGTGGTATCGATTTATTTCCAAGATTAGAAAGCCTATTAAATCGAAAATATGTAACAATTCTCTTTTGAGAGCACACCGATGAACAAAAACGAACAATGGGCCCGAATATTGAGTACCAATGTTGCCTACTCCTGCTTCCAATGTTAGTAAAATTTGTTATTTTTATTATTATGGGGGTTAACGCGAAAACTATGCAATGGATTTTTATGATTTTACCTCCAGTTTAAAGTTTGAAGTTCAAGCTTTAAAACGTGAACATTAACATTTAAGTATTAATATTGTTACCACAGATATTCTTGCTTTTTAAATGCGAAAGTGGGTGATTCCATTTTTGTGCTCGCAAGTGTTGTTCAAAAAAAAAACAAAATTGAAATCAAAATTTTGACAAAAAGTTAAATAGAAAATGTTTTAAATTGATTTTTTTTCATTTAACTTTATGAAGAACTATTTTAGCTTTTATAGTTAAACACCATACCTATTCTAAAATGTCGTCTCATTTTATGATAAAATTCAAAATATATAAAATAATTTTTATTTAGTTTGACTTCAATCCATTCTTTAATTTGCTCAAAAGATCCTATTTCCACAAGTTGTAAAATAAAATACAATTATTATTTCGATGTTTCATCAGTATGCAAGGGAAAGTATATAACACTTCTGAACAATGGGTCACCATTGTTTGGCAAAATTCATTTGGCAATTCGTGTTTCGCCTTAGTCGTTAAATATTTTGTTTAATTCGCAATTCTTAATTGGCAATTTACATTTTCATTTTTATTCATTATATTTTTCAATCATTCTGCAATTAACATTCGGCGGTTTTATATTTCGCTTTTTGTTAAAAATATTTTCAATAATTTCGCAAAATTCATTTGGCAAATTATTCCTTAGTTTTTCTTTGTTAAATTGTTTATTATTTGGCCAAGTGTTTTTTCGCAAAATATTGTTTCGCCGTTTTATTATTTTGCGAAATAACGCTTCGCCGTTTAATCATTTCGAGAAATATCGTCAAGCCGTTTTATTATTTCGCTAAAAGATCATTTCGCCGTTTAGTTGTTTTGATCGTTTGACCAATCATTACCATCGACTCTTTTCAAGATTAATTTTGTTTTTTATTTGAGAAGTGTATATAATTTTTTTTTATTTTATTTTGAAATAAAAATGAAATTAAGTAAAATCTTTTGTTTAAAATTTTTGACATCCCTTTTGTATTTAGGTAAGTACATAACAGAAAGAGGATATTCACATTTTACTCCAAGGAAAAAACGGTTTTAAGCAATTCGGCAGTTATTTTCGTAGGTGCATTATATTTTTTATATTCTCTATTCAGTGTTTTTTCGCTTTTTTTTATTTGGCAATTTGTTGTTCAGCTTTTTTTTATTTGGCATTCAATTGTTTGGAAATGTTTTGGCTTCCATTAAATTACATGCCTTAAAATTTCGCGCGAAATTTGCCAAATAAAAAAAAGCAAAATAACAAAATGCTGAATGAAAAATAGCAAAATAGTAAAATGCCAAATAAGAAAAAGCCAAATAACAAAATGCCAAATAAAAAATTGTCAAACCTAAAAATGCCAATCAAACAAAATATTAAGTGAAAATTGCGAAATGAAAATTGCAAAATGATGGTTTGTCATATCATATAAAAAACCAAACGTAATTTGCAAAACGAAAATTGCGAAATAACAAAATGCTAAATAAAAAAATGCGAAACGAGAAACGGCGAAATGTACCACCGCAAAACGTTAATTTGCCAAACAATTCTGGCGAAACATACCATACCCCTGAACAATGGGTCTTTGTGAATAAAAAAAAGGTAAAGCTAAAACTTGGATTTTTAGGTAAAAGTTGAGTTTTGCGTGAATAAAAAATAGCTTTAACTATCTAGCTCAAAATCATTTCTAGTAATAGCTATTTTAAAATAGCCGAAGCTAAATTCAATTAATTTTAGCTTGTTTTTCCAGCTTAAACTTCAATGTGTGTGAATAAAAATAGCTTGATCTATAATAATATAGTAAAAGCTATACAAATTTCAAGATTCTTTCATTCCTGTCTAGAAAGGTTTGACTGGTTTTCATTACTCCATTCAGTTTTAGTGCGAATATGGCCGAGTTTATACGCCTAACACAACCGAAATTCAATAGAAAACGGTCGGAAATCAGTACCGAATGATGACTTTCATAGTATGTTTCGGTTTTCAAATGAAAATGTGCAGTAGCTTTCTAATTACTTTTGAGGGGATTTAACACAGCGTAGATGAAGTGCATTAACCTCTGAGCAGAGGATCCAGATATTTTTAAGATGTCTGAGTTTAATTTCTTTTTTATATTGGATATAAATTGGGAGATTGTTGATTAAATACATTCCAAATATGAGATAATTTTCTTTAAAAACTTAACACCCTTTTTCCAATAGCTGATTTTTTTTGCCACAAAGCTGTAACGTGTTTTTATTAAAATTAAATATTAAAAAAAACGAAAATTAATCAAAATCATAACATTCGTTTTGCGAACAATAAAAAATACTTAAATCATTTTATTGGAGCTACCCAGTCTACATGAACTATAGCACAGTAAAATCAAAAAAATTTAACCAAATGTCCACCCATTAAATCTCGAGCTCGATGTACACTACAGTACAGGGGACATAAAGATGCAGAGACTGACGGACGATAAACGACATTTTTTGCACGTAACCAATATTTTTATCCTATAGAGTAGATTTAAAAAAACCAAAATACGTAACATTGCACTACAGTATATATAAAACAGTTTAAGCTAAAGCTACTTAAGGAGCCAGTTATTGCTATCATTGAAAACCATCATTGAAAATTGTAATTGTTATTTTAGGGACATTTAGAAAGTCAAATCGGTAATGCCAAAATATAGGCCATGACTTGAATTATTGTTCTAATCAAAAAAATTCCGGTCCAAACTTCGAAGTAAAATGGCTTGTAATTTTTTAATGATCATTTGTAAAGTAGTTTAATCATTGAAATAATAAAAGTCATTTTAAGTGGAAGGTTTGGCCAAAATGAAAATTTTTTTCGACTATAATAATAATTCAAGTCATGGCCTACATTTTGGCATCAAACTATTTACCGATTTGACTTTCTAAATGTCCCAAAATTTCCAATTCAAATATTCAATGATGGTTTTCAATGATAGCTATAACTGGCCCCTAAGTTAAAACGTGTGAATAAACAAAAAAAAAAGCTAAAATTATAAAGCTAAAGCTAGAATTTTCTAGCTGAAGCTATTTAGTGAAATCTTTTTTTTACTCACATGAAATAAAGCTTTCGCTAGAACTATATAGTTTTAGCTACTAGTAAAAGCTATGACTAGTTAGCTAGCTACTTACAAAAGAAGCTTTTACTTTTTTTTATTCACAAGACCCAATGGCTGATGGGTAAAGATTTGTCATCCATAATCCATATACGTTATTATAGGAAGGGTCAAGTTTTTGGTGCTTAGATTAGACTAATTTTTGAGAAGTACCTATATTTAATAGGGAGAGACTACGCAAATCAGTACAGTAATGATCTCTTGTATAACGTATTTACCAAGGTAAGGTAGTGTTGAGCATTTTTTTGAGACTGGAGTCAAATTTATTAGCCCCATCTTCCATATACCTATAGCTTGCAACTTGCAAGTTACCTGGATTAAAGAAATTAAAAGATTATACAAATTGTGAATAAAAGTGGACCAAGAATTGACACCTACGGAACCCCCAAGAAAAGATTTAATGGGCCAGACCAACAACAACATCAGCAACCCCTAACAAACAAAACTGAATTTCACTTCCTTTCAGCTTCACTTCAGCTCTGGTCTAAAATTATAGGCTACCTACTTTTTAAGCAATACAAGACATAAAACTAAAACTCTTCACGAAAATCCAGCTTATTCGAAATGTTCATTTGCAATCAAGCTTATTTTTGTATAATTTTTCTGGACTCAAATGAAATTAAAGATTCATTGAAATCATTAAACTTTGGGCTTCATTTAATTCCGCTATTGTTTGATTTCAAATAAACCAGCTTTTAACTATCCACTAGAAGCAAACTGAATAGGTAAACCTTTTAACTAGTAGAAATCAATTAATTTTAATTTCAATAAAATCAATGCAGGTCATTTGTATTTTAGCTCCTATTGAAAACAAAAAAAAATAATTGAAAATTCTTTTAACCATAAAGAAAATCTGTAGGTATAGGTATCCTTCAAACTATACTCCCTCAGCAAATAATTATCTATTTCGTACATCCACATCCATACCCTTCGTTATTTCAAAGCTATCGACGCACAAAGAAAATATATCTCTACACAAATACACACAAATATTCCACCATATTGTGCTCTACAGTATATCCTTTTCAAAAGCCAACATCAGTAAATCCTTATTATCTGAAAATACCCGCAACAAATCTGAGATGCAAACTGGAAACTTATGAAGTTGTAGGATAATCTGTTTGTTTGAGCTATAAAGTATATAATATCTTCCTTTTCGTATACTATGGATATAAGCAAACTTACAAGGAGTACAAAAATGAAATCCTTGAGTAAAATAATTTTAAAATATACAAAGATTTTCTCCATAGGGATACAAAAATTAAAATTATTATTTAAAAAAAAAAATGAATTTAAAAGCAAAATTAAAATGCCACAGAGCGTATCTGTAATTATTCAAACTAAAATAACTTTCGATGAAGTTTTAGAAGAACAAAATAAGAGAATTGATGAAAAGAACGCCCTTAGTTCAGTTCATTTCAGTGCACATTGTTTGTTTCGCTTAGCACAAATAAAAACTATTATTAAAAAAAAAAAATACACTTATTGCACAAAAACTGGTATATCAACATCAATCTAATAAAATAAAATTAAAAAAAAAAAAGTAATTGGAAAAACTTAAACTACTCTTCAGGGCTTTTCCTTTGCAATAATATAAATGTGTATAGGTACCTATTTATTTGTATAGGTAAGGTATATGAGGAGAGGGAATTGGTTTGTTTTATCTAAGTTTCTTTTTTACAAAGGATATTTTTTATTCTAAATAGTGGAATTTTTATTTACGTAATATCTATCTCAACTGAGATCTTGAAAACTGTTTACAATTAAATCTTTCATTCTTATAGGTAGTGCAATGTGGAAGTTTTTCGTTGGGAAGGTGCATTATCTTAATATAATTCACATTTTGAAAGTAATACACATTTTAAGAATATTAGCCTGTAAATCTGTTAGACATCATAATTTTCCTAACATTTTTTTCTTTGTTAGTTGCTTTCTAACACGCTTAACTTTCTCTATATAAAGTCTGGTAACGGTAAGTTTTGATAAATATCAAATATCTATTTAAGTAAACGATATCGATTGAACGAAATGCATTCGGAACTAAGGCTATAATAACACTCATGTGCATCTTATATAGGTACTTTAACCTAAATGGGAGTGTACCTCAAGGGCGTACGCGTGATTTCGATTAGGGGGGGGGGGGGGAGAGGGGGAGCAAACTCACATTTCATTTTATTTTTTGAAACAAGATATCGTACGGTACAAATTATAATAATAAGTAAAGAAAAAACTAAAGGATATTTTCAGCTATTTTAGCGCTTAGGTCTATTTTCTATTTTCCAGTTTTGAATTTTCTTTTTTTTTCTTTTATGTACTCTCCATTTTATGGTTCTGTATTCTATCCAGCTATGAAAGTAAATAAGGGCTTTTCTTATTGAGATTTAATAAACTTAATAACATGACTCCGAGCAACCAACACTTTTAAACGACGATAACAAAAAAAATAGAAAATAACATTATTTCTATTAAAAAATACATAATATAATTTTTATAATTGGAAAAAACTGTTTTCCAAAATTCTGCAAACAATAAAAAAAGTTTACAAATTTTTTAAAATTTTTTAAAACTTTTTTTTTATTATTCGCAGAATTTTGTTTAAAAGAATTTTGAAAAGCAGAATATTAAAAAACAGAATTTTGAAAAGCAGGATATTGAAAAGCAAAATTTTAAAGAAAACAGAACTTTGAAAAGCAGAATTTTGAAAAAAAAATTTTGACAAAAGAATTTTGACCCGGACAACCCTCGTCAGTGCTTATAACAAAAACTCCGTTTCATTATTTTGACTGAAAAGGTAAATTTTAACAGCTTGTGCATGTGTTTTAGTGTGTCCATTATTTTCCAAACTCATTTTTTATTTGGATCAGACACCCCCTGTATAAAAAGTTTATGCCCTACAGTAAATTTATGGACAAAAAAAAAATACTTGGCCAAGCTCATTAACCCGTGCCTCTAAAGCCATAATCTTCCCATATAAATTTATACGGAATTTATGAACTTTTTACGTATTTCTTTTCCTCCCGAACAACTGCAGATATTCTTAATTTTCTTGTTGATTTTTATTATATGATCATACATTTAGAAAACGTCATTCAAAGTTCATGGAAGATAAAAAAAAATTATAGAGAATATTTTCAAAATTATTTCTTTATTTATGTAAGAGGCAGAGGTTAATGACAGAATTTGTTTTTAAAAATACATTTTTTGTAGGCCATACAATTTCGAATAAGGGGGTGTCTGATCAAAAAAATTGGTATGGGAAACAATGGACACCCTAGTGTATATAATAGTAGTTAGTAAGTACATAAATTTACCAAAAATTTGTATTATTTGTTCATTTTGAAGAAAGTATTGTAACGTTTTGTTTGTAATGACGAACGACATGTTTAAAGAAAAATTTTAACATCAAAGATAGTTTTTAAAATTAATATTGTGCAATACTCAAAAAAAATGTACGCCCTTGGTATACTTACACACAAGTGTCCACGAACAAAAAGTAGTTGGTTTGGTTCATGCGAACTGTTGTTTCTGACCATTTTTTGAAGACTATATAAATGTATACATCGAACTGAAAAATTTTTAAAAATCAAATGCACCTATAATTTATTAAAAAAATCTTCTGAGAGTGTTTTGAGAGCAACACAATGCACCCTATCTGTTTTCTTTAACAAATCTTATTGAGAGAAAAAAAAAGTAAAAATCATTGCAGCGGTTTAAACAAAAAAAAAAAATAATTTAACATTTTGACATTTTAAAAACTTTTTTTTTAACAAAACAATTGCCATTTTTTAATTTTTAAAATTAAAATTAAATTTGATTATTCGCAATATTTTCGAAATGTAACCCTGAACAACTTTTTATGAAGGATGAACGATTTTGGGCAGTAGACTTTTTAGCCAGTATTTTACATATCAAAGCAAAGATACTACGTATGTTTGAAAATCTTCATTTAATTTTTACTTGCGATATAGGTACTATAGGGCAAGTTATGGATTCGTGCAAAAAATCGAACTCGAGATAACAATCAAACTTGACATTACGATGATAGAGAACACGAAAAAAGTGGCTCCCGCAATTCCGTCTGTCTGTCTGTGTGTATGTCTGTCTGTACCTAGGCCTACAGCCTAAGCCACTCAAGCAATTTTCTTCAACCTTGGAGCATAAGATTTTTGGGTGATTCCCTAGGGGAGAAACCAATTTTTTTTTTTAGCTCAAAAAATAACGGTACTTGTCATAGGACCATTTTAAAAAAAGTTATTTATCTCAAAAACGGCTCTAGCGATGTTTTTTTTTAATTTTTGTGTGAACTTGTGGTGGCATTGTCTATACACTGAGCCAAAAAACATTGTAGAATCAAAGAAAACGTATTTAAATCAAAGTAGAATGGCAACAATTTGGGGCCAAACACGTTCTTATTAAAATCAAAGCCGCGCGTATTTGAATAAAATCCAAAAAGAAAGGTACTTTAAATTAAATACGTTGCATATTGAATAGTTCAATGGAACACGCTTTTGTTTCAAATACCTTTTGTATTACTTTTAAATGCATTTCTACTTTGAATATATTAAACTTGTTATTTAAAATTTTATTTATTTTACTCTTTAAATTTAATTCAAAGGCGCGCGGCTTTGATTTTAATAAGAAAAGTGTTTGGGCCCAAATTGTTGCCATTTTACTTTGATTTACATACATACGTTTGCTTCTTGATTGTATGTCTAGCACTATGTTTCTGGCCAGCAATTTCTTCAAACAATTGGGAAATAATCTGAAATGAAAACTGAAAAAGAAAATAAAATCAAATGGAAAAAAAATTAAAGGCTGAAAAAAAGAAGAATAAAATGCTGAAAAGACATTGTCAATACGCAATTTCTATCAAGTTCAGTTCATCTTACATAGATTTCATGGCGAATACCTAGTGTGAAGTATATCCAACCAGAAAAAAATTCCTAATCATTAAAGCTGGTTTTTAAAACAAACAAAAGTATATTAGATTTAAAAACGTTTCTACTTTAATCGGAACTAAGTTGTTTGAAAAAAGTTAAGGCGCATAATTAAATACGCTTCCCCTTTGATTTAAAGTACTTTTCTCGTTTGTTGAGTAACTCTTCTCAGAGAGGATTAATCAAACGTGTTTCATATTTGAATTAAAATAGTTTTGGCTTTGATTCAAATGCAACTTTTAAAAATGTAATACGTCGGTATTAAAATCTAAGTCGCAGTTTTTCCCTGAGTGTACATTTTGGTGCAAAAAAAATTACTAAAAACCATTATTAACGGTACTTGCCATAGAACCGTTTTTTTATTTTCGTCTTTCTCGTTAACCGCTTAACCGATTTTGATCACAATTTTTTTTTAGAAGGTCCTATCAAGTTTGAATAATACCGCATACAAATATTTTTGAGATGTCAGTCCTCATTCTGAGATTGAAACATTTTAAGTACTTGTTTTATCGATTTAAAGAACGTTTTTCATGCTTTTTTTCCGTATTCAAATTTCCATTATTACACTAAATCTTTAAAATTCGAAGAAGCTTTTACTACAAGAGTAAGTTCGTGCGACCCAGTCGTGCATTTTATTTTTTTTCCGAATTTTAGGCACGTTTATTTTTTTTTTGTGTTTATGTTTTTCCGATATTTGACATTTTTGATGTGGTCGCTTATAAATGGTCGCTCGTGTTGAAAAAATTTTCATAATATTTTCTCTTCAAAATACTAAGACCTATGATTCGAGCATAAATTATTTTTCAAAACTTCGCTCTTTGAGAGTAAAAAGCAAAAAAAATATGATGAAATGAAATTTGAAAAATTAATAAAAAAAAAAAAAAAACCTATGTCTGACCAATTACTGAAATTACCTGACCTTTTATCACTATCAAGTGGCCCTTCAAGTGGTATAACCTTTTTTACGAGTATCCCATAAATGAGGGGCCAAAAATCGCGGGTGATCTTGAAAAACTTCAACCCTGGATTAAAAATTTTCTAAGCCTGACCTATTTCTAAAACTACCTGACCGTTTATGACCAATTACTGACCTTTTAGACTGCAAACTTTTATATGGGCTATTTCGCTGACTGAAGTTAAAAAAATATTATTACATTAAAGAAGAGAAGAAAACACTTCATGCTAAACTTTGTGATATACTATTTAAGACTTTTCAGCAAATCAAAATCTATCCACATATAACTGGAGGGGTCAGCTTAGGATATTGTTGTTGTTAATCCCATGTTAAATAATGGGTTTACTGGGGTGCTGTGTGCTGTAATAACACTAAACACCGTTCTATTTTACATTATGTACATAAACAGATAACTTAAAACTAAATACCTGACATATTATACAAATGAAACTGTTCTGACATCTTACATACCTGAAATTCTCAGATAAATTCAGTTGAACCACCCTGGATACCTGACCCTGCTGGTATTCTTGATATGGTTGCAGTCAATAGCATCAGTGCTAAATAATGCATTCACAATGGCGTGAAAAGTGATTTTCCATTGTGAATGTGCACAAAACTATAACAAAAGCTAGAGCATTACGTTGCTTATACACCGAACGAAATAACGACGAATGAGTGAAATCCCAATGGATGCATCCTGATGGCAGTCGGCCAATTTTCTCTGATATCCACAAAGTGACTGACTATATGTGTGTTAAGTGTTATCGGTACATACTCGAATATTACATATAAGTGGTTTTTTGACTCGGTACACACATTCACACATGGGATTTACTTCCAATCCGGATTCAATTTCATATCGCATCGAAGCATTCCTATTTTTTCTGACATTTAAAAAGTTACCTTTACCTTCTGGATAGGAGTTGGAGGTGAGAATGATGGGAACACTTTACTTATTGGCAATCACACTGTTAATCTCTAGAGAACATAACATTCCAAATGGAAATTGGTAATGTGGATTAATTTAGCTTTAGCACCGGGAGCCATTATATGAATTTTTGTAAGCTTTTATTGATTCCATACGACTAAGCGAAATAAAAAATAAGTTTTATTAGTTTTGTTAATGACTTTTCAAAAAACAGTGTGAAAAATGGAAGGCATTGACTACAAAGCTTATAAAGACTTCTGACCTACTAAAACAGCTTATGGAAAGATAGTGTAGTGAAACAATGGTAACTATGCCAAGGTAGGAGGTACATTAAATTGATACAGGAACTTTTACTTAGAAAAAAAAAATAAACCAATAACGGCCAAACTTTGAACAAATTAAGAGAAATCAGGATTTTGGTGAAGTGATTTATTTTTGTTTTTTGAGAATTTCATAAATTTTAAACAAAACATTTTGTGACACCTTTTTTTTAGGAGCAATAGATTTTTAGAAACTCAAAGGTTCAATCTCGATTCATGGTTATCCAATACTCAACCCTTACTGCCGAGTACAAAACTGTCATATAAGTAATATTAGAACCAATTTTCTATTCTTTCACTCCTTAACTACCCTTCATATGACCCAGGTCCGTAGCCAGGATTTTGTTTTGGAGGGGGCTTGGTTCATAGCTCATAACCAAAACTTGGCATTTCATTCTTCACTTTTGTAGACTAAAGACTATTAAAAGCTATTTTGAATCAATTATTTAACGAGAAATTTTTTTGTATTATAAAAGGCTTCTTATAAAAAAATTCAAAACTTATTACTTTTTTCAAATTTCTATTATTTTTCTTTAATTAATGTACGTAAATAAATACATGAGTTTTGTTCCATTTTTCAGCGTTTCTCGACTGATTTTTTCGATGTGAGAGTTACAGAATATGGGTCCAGGACACAGGAACTCTATAGCTCCTAAAGTTACTCCTAATTTCTTTTCCAATTTTTTTTAATAACCATAAGCTTTAAATCAAGGCTATAAACATAAAAACTTTGGGATTTCAAGAGATAATCGTCATAATTGCTGCATGTAAGAAAAAACTAAAGTGAAATTAAAACAGGTAGTAGCTTGAAAATTAAACATTTACGGCAAAATTAAGCGAAATTTATTATTTCTGTATTACCCTGCTCAAGCTCTAATTATAGCTTCTAAACGATTGTTGATTGAACTGATGGGTTTATTGACTGTCTCTTGCGGTATTCTTTCCCATTCATTTAACAGTGCCGGTTTCAGTTTTTAACTGTCTCAGGAGCTGTTTTTCTAGCTCTAAACCTTCGTTTAAGCTCGTCTTACAAATGCTCGATAGGGTTTAAGTCGGGGCTTAGCACCAGCCAGTCCATCGTGGTAATACCAACTTCTCTAAGGAATCCGACTGTTCCCCGCGCAGTGTTGCATCGTGCGATATCATGCATTAGTACGAAATCTTTAGCAATACATCAAGCATAAGGAACAACGAAACGAGATGCAGCAGAATATCGGGGATATACCGATCCGCAGTTAAACCTCCCCTCGACCACCACCAGTCACAAAAACCAGCTCACTTTTCCTTCAATTCAAATACCTTCCTGTATCATACAAGAGCCTCCCCCATAAGTCACGGTTTTGAAAAACCAGCACTGTTAAAATCGCCTGGTCGTCTGTGTATTCTGCCTTACGATCATTTCTATGCAGACTCATTTTTCACCTCTCCGAGAACATAACCTGCCTCCATTGCTCAACTTGCCAATCGTAGTGCGCTAGAAAAAATCGAAGTCGACCTTGTCGGTGGTTTGCAGTCAATTTCGATCCCGTGACAGGTCGTTTCGGCCTAAGGTCTGCTTCATTAATGTCATTTTCCATTGGACGTCTGGAAGCGTCCGGAATCAAACCAAACTCTTCTAAAACCATTCAATTGGCAAAAAAAACGGTCAACCGACGATTCTGAGAAGAGAATTTCGCTTCTCGATTTAAAATCAGAATCCACTCAAGAAGCACTGATACATGAAAAGCTCTAACGTCAGAACAAACTCACGCCATGCTTGTCATTCTCCTGCAGCCAAAAATATCAAATCAAATAATGATAATAACTGTAAACCGAAGGGCATTTCACCTACACAACGATTCACCAATACAATGACAAAATTTGTAAGTTGAGTAGAAGTAGTAAGTACTGTTCCATTGGATTTCAGAATGAGTGAATCCCTGAGTGAAACCAATGGAAAACGACATAAGTCTTCTTCTCTACCTGTCCATTCAGTAGCAATTCTTTCTCGTACCTCTTTGAGCTGTTGTTGGACGTTTAAAGCCAGTTAAATGACGATTTTGAAGAGAAGTCATTCCGATGAATCTTTCATATCTCTGGTGGTGCACCAGCGATGTCCATATTTTATAGCATTCGCACAAACTAGTTTTCCTAAATGTTTTGTAGATCTTTAATTTACAGCATTGGCTTAGATGAAGCTGACGGGCCACAGCACGTTGAGTTATTCCTTGTCGCAGTAGTGTAACAACTTGAGCGACATCTGCAGGTGTGGTACCCAACAGTTCACTTTAATATCCGTTCCACACTATCCCATCGAGTATTAATACATGTCAAAAAAAAAGTGTGATAGAATTACTTACGACTGCCAAATTTGTGTGAAGAAAACGATTTTCATATTTTGCTTCCACACCTGAATCCAAAATATCAATTCACCATAACCTCAAACCCCCAAGTGGGATAGAATGTGTGATGGTTTTAGAACCAATCCTAAAAATTTTCATGTATTAACACATGTCAAATTGTGTGAGATGGGCTGTCAAGTCGTGTGGGATGTGATTTTATATTTTGTTTCCACACTATTATACACGATTTACTTCCCACTTTTTTGACATGTGTTAATACTCAGTGGGATAGTGTGGAAGGCCTTTAAACAGCACAGTTCACTTTAAACAGCACACTGGTTCACAAAAAAACAATAATGGGTTCGTGTATTGCGTATCAATGTTTCCTAATCGTGCTTCCTTTTTTAGTATAATTTATTACTTTCGTTATTTTAGCGAATAACTCCAAAACTATCAAATAGATTTTTATGATTTTACCTCCAATTTAAAGTTTGAAGTTCAAGCTTTAAAATGTGATTTATTAGCATTTAAGCATAAATATTGTATCCATAGAGATTGTTGCTTTTAAAAGGCGAAACCATGTGATTCCATTCTTTTGCTCGCAAGTGTATAGTAATAAACAAAATATGTATGTATGTATCTCTATGGCACCTACCTAACATAATCAAAAATTTGAATCTTCCTCATAGAGAATTACATGCAAATATTGAAGCAAATCGGCACGTACATTTCGTCCCTACTGTGGACACACAGACGCACAGACCATAGATACACAGAATTTGGTAAGCCAACTCGGTTTTAAGGCCCAGTATTTCAGTGCGAAGTAAAAGAAGAGAGTTTTGGCAATTTGAATTGACGTTGCAACAGTGTCATATCAATTCTAGAACAAGTTTAATTTGTTTATTGTCATTTTTTGTGATTTTTTGTTTTTAATAAATTTTCAGTAAACATTTCCTTACATGAAAATTTTTTAAATTCCTTAAATCCTCCATAATATTCCAAGAAAAAAAAATCTAATTTAACAAAATTAAATCGTAAAATCACACATATCCCAGGGTGATGGATTTAATTTAAATACCTTTACACTACTCCTTCAACATAATGTATGACCTCATTTCCTTAAATGATATCATCAATCAATCACCTTGTAACAGGTTTTACAAAAAAAAAACAAAAACACATTAACATCCATCCAACCGCCCTTGGTTTCGGTGAAATTTTCAAGTCTAAATAAAGAAAAAAAAAATAAATAAATACAAAGTAGATTGCAATAAAAATAAAATTATATAAAATTGGAAAGACGTAACTTATTGTTAGCTCTCGTCTCGGCTTTACATAATAAATACACAATCATTTGTAAATACATATCCAACCAAATAGATAAATCCTCTTTTTAAGCAAAGCTGACATGACAGCCAGATTCTCGTTCGCCCGACGAGCGGCACCACAAAAACCAGGAAAATGGTGCTTCATTCTGCTACCGGTGCGGTGTGGGTGGTATGGTGTGGTTGGGTAAGTATAGGGGTGCGGCAATAGGGACCTGCCTTATACTTTTGCATATAAATCATCTGACAGGCAAGCCCGTGAATCCATATACACAGGACGTAATACGGACGGAACGTGTCGAACTCATAATGCATACTCGTATACGAAAAGGAGATGATTCCCATCGATATGCAATCATAAATTGAAGAGTTGAGCACGCTCCCGAATCATCATTCCTTTATCTATACGTAACTTCCGTTTTTCGTCGTCCTTTGGTGTTATTTTAAAGGAATTTTGTAGAAAAACAGATGGCGATTATATTAACAAGAAATATATGCATGAATATCCTTGTGCACTCAATTACGTCGCCATATTGGTGGATGCAAAAAGGCTCAGTATGTAATAATACGTGCTCTGTTGACTACAGGTAGTAACAGGAAATCATTTCAACTTTTTTTTACTATGAACTATAATGGCAGGTGTTGTAAAGCTCACATTAAAGCCGACATCAAGTGAGCCGCAACTGATGCATTATTTATGTATGTAAACCTAATGGCGCTCCGAAAGGAATATAGGTGGGGTAAAAATCAGGTTTAAGAATTAGAATAAACGTTTTCAAATTTGCATTGGTAGATTGAGTGTGAATCGTTTCTATGAGCATAAAGTCTGATTTGCTGGAACTTATATAATCATTACAAATGGATTCACTGAAAGTAAATAGACAAGCTTAAAAGCTTTAAATAATTTAGTAGAGTTATTTAAGGAGTTCAAAGATAGGAGAGTTTGTATTCTTAATCTTAACTCGTCAATGAAAAGTTATTATAATTGGTTCGATTTGTGGAATCGAAAAATTTGATATTCCTCGCCACGTTTCGATTTCTTTGGAATCCAAATCCATCGTGTTTAGAAATATGTCTGTGTATTTATGCTTCTGCCTAAAGGAGGAAAATTAATTGCAGAGTACCTATATAGAAATACTCACTCATAAGCACTGCTGTCGTTTTGGCTACTATAGTAGCATTTGGCTACTTTGCTGCGGAAACGGCTACTGTGCTACCCTTATTTCAAAATGGCTACCCAGTCCCCAAGTCCTCACAATAAGGGATTAATTACATTTTATAAACACAAATTTTTATTTTTTCACATCGCTGTTTCAAAAAAATATTGCACATTTCTGTTAGGTTTCAGAGAGCGATATAATGAAATGTGAAACTCTCAATGAAAGTATTTAACACAGTGATGTTATGTATTTATTTATTAAAATAATGCCCAAATGTTTATTTATTATACACTTAATAGTAAAAAAATTAAGGGAACATAATTTTATACAGTTTTTTTTAGCGTTTTTTTGAAGAGCTGTATCTGTTTCTTTGTGGAAAGTGGACGTACCTGTCTGACGGCTTTATTGTTTATTGACTTTAATTCTTAGTACATATAAGATAAAGATCTTTTGAAAAGATGTACAAGCTTAATTTAATACTTTTTATCATACAATAATATAAAACATACCTACATATTATAAATATTAAGTTAAAAAAAAAAATAATAAATAAAATAACATTTTAATACAAATTAAATAAATAAAATATAATTTAGGAAATGAAAAGAATGTTATATTATATTACGAAACAAAGAGTAGAAAATAATATAAATAAAATCGACATAAGATAGATAAAGATAAAGAAAGAAGAACGAAAATTGTTGGTTTTAAGTTTTAATCAGTAGTTTTCTGTGAAATAATGAAATAATAGTTTGGCAAAATGTTTTGTGTTGCTGATGCGCTTTATATTAAGGGGTAATGAGTTCCAAAGTTGAGTTCCGTAAACAAAAAATTGGCGGCCAGTAGCCTGGTACCTATGCCTGATGGAAGGTATTAATTGTTGGTTTCTTTCACCTCTTCCGAATTTTAATTTTTCAAATTTGGTTATTATTATCTTATGCAACGTTAACACCGTTCGATATCTCAAATAAGCGTTCAGAGAACATCCAAAGATCTGTTTTGTAAAGTTAGAGATGTGTTCGTGTCTGTTCTTATCAAAAATAAATCTCGCGCAACTATTGAGGGCAACTGTGAGGTTTTTCATGGATTCATAGTCCAAATTCGAAAAGATTTCGCAGCCGTAAGTAATTATAGGTAGAATAAAAGCCTTTACTAATTTTAGTTTAACATCACAAGGTAGGTATTTTCTTGTAGGACAGAGGCCACGAAGAGCTCCATATATTTTACAAACGCTTATATGAATTGTATACAAAATTGTAAATTTCTTATGATGATGAAATAAAATTCACTACTACTACTACTACTAAGTGGATGTACCTTACTGTGACAAAAAGTGGACACGAATTGTTATTTTCTGTTCTATTTTAATGAAGATTTCACAATGTACAAATTGTTTCTTTAATTTGTTTATACGACTTGATTATTCGGCAAAGAAAAACAGTTCGATCGATCAATTTTAAATCTAAAAAAAAAATTGGTGGCCTAATAGGTCTTCAAAATGTTTTACCAACTTAAATCCTACCATTATTTTTGTAAAGTCTATAAAAAGCCGTTTTTTGTACTTTTTTAAACTAACGTTGAGGTGCCAAAAACATAATGGCTATAAGTTTTGAAAAGTTCTTGTAGAAAATTAATTCGGGTTTCCAAAACTTGGTTACCAAATTTAAAGTTGTCTTTTTTCATTCAAAGTCAGATATTCTTCGGAAGAAAATTTATAGAACAACAAAAAATGATGACACTAAAGCTAGGTAAACAAGTAATCGGACTAATATATTTAATTGGTTACCAAAAAAAAGAAAATTATGTTCTTAAAAAAAAAAAAATGACTCGTGCTATTTCTTTTGATTGTTCAAACTCATTTGCAAAAATGTTTGTTATGTTTCGATAGAAAAAGTATTTGTCTCTTATCATTTGGAATCATATTATTAAATGAATTATTTTGAATTTTTGGGGGCTCCTCAACTTTTAAAAATGCTCCCCAAATTTTCTGACAAGTGCTACCTTTGGAATTTGGAAAACGACAGCACTGCTCATGAGTTGCTCGTAAGGAAGCAATTCCGAATGAGCTTTTATGAGAAGCACTCGCTCGCGTGTATAGCTGTGAGAATTTTTATTTTTATTCATGCTCACGAGTGCTCGATATGCTCACGCCCTGAGCGTGAAATTAAGTTGAGAGCAAGTCGATAAATCAAAATTAATCAAAATTAACTCTTTTATCACAGTACTCCATTTAACACACAGGGCCAGTTGTGCAGACGTGGTTCTGCTCGTGTTGAAATAATGTAATCAATCAATACATGACAGTTTCCAAAAGTATATCCATACGTCTTGGAACATTTTCGCCATTAAAACAAGGTTGTCTTCATAATTCGCCTCAATATCCCATAAGTTAATATCAACCCATTTAATCGCTCCTCGCCAGTTTGTTGCATAGATTTGTTTTTGATCTGTGAAGAAAACAAGAGAAAGACCTTTCGTTTGAAGCCACAGATACGCGAAGGGTTACACCCAGCGTTGCCATCCATTTTGGGCAAAATAATGCCTCAAGTGAACAAAATGATGCCTTTTCCAAAGAAAAAAAGCTTCACTTGAATTTTTTTTTAATTATCAATAAATATAAAAAATTAAACACCAATTTTATTTAAATAAACAAAAACAAAATCTAGAATTCTTAAAAAAAAATTAAATAAATCACAGAAAAGCATCTAGTCGGTTAACATTCAATTATTTATGTATATTGATTACAAAGGTAGGTAGGTACATATGGAATAAAACAAAATATATATGTAGGTATGTAAATAAAGTTCGAAATGAGATCGCCCTTAAAATCATACACACATGGATTTTTGAGATAAAGATAAGCGAGTTGGAATCGCAGATTATAGAAATGTTTATCTGTTAAAATCGTCTTTATGTGCAGATTTCCACTTAAAAGTATCTGTTTTAAGTTTATTCCTGAGCTTTGTTTTATTTGAATTAAAACAAAGAGAAATCCTTTTAACTGTCACTGAGGAATGTAAACATTTTACATCCATCTAACTTTTTTACTTTTTTCAATTGAAATGCTTTTGTCCAAAATCCGGAAATATTTTTTAAATCTTTAGAAATATTTTAATTTATCAAAAATGAATTCAATATCAATAGTGAGAAAAAAAGCCTTTTTGGTAAGAAACAAGCCGAATGAACAAGAATGCCTAAAAGGCATGAAAAAGATTCAGTTGGCATCGCTGATTGCACCTATTTGTATAAACGATGTATTGTTTGATACAATAAACCAAGTTTTTTAATCCCTCTCTTTTAGTAACACCAATAAAAACATCGATCCAAATTAATAAAATGATAGAAGCATAAACAGAAGCAAACTTTCTTCGGAGAAAAAACACACTTCTGTATAATTCAATTAAACCAGCAGTTGAACTGACATATAAAAACTTTAGCTCCTATTCGACTCTTAAACTCATGTTTCATGCGATTGTATGAAGACTATAACTGACGTTTGGGGTTTTAGTTTCACTAGTACGTCCAGCCCTCGAAATTCGAGTGCCAATTACATTATCTTCTAATTGACAGAGAATTTGACTCAAGTTAAAAGTCTACAAAGTACCTACCTGCATTGTATAAATTTACATCATTTTTCGTGAATTTACGCCTATTAAAACCTGTAATAAGACCTTGACCGAACCTACAACGAAAAGCAGAAGGAAGTTTTTCGTTTACGATTTCTCGCTCCCACCTCCAAACCAAACAAATGCACAATAATTGTGTTGCATTGTTTCGTGGTTGTTTTTTTCTCTTTGTATAAGTATTTGGTGATAATTCTCCGCTGAAGCTCATCCTCATTTTGTGTTTTTACAAATATTCCCTCTCGCTCGCTTCTCGCTCCCTCTTAATACGAAATTAATTTATATTTTGTGCACTTCTGTGGCATAAAACCTTTCCAACGATGTATAATTTATATGCCTTCGGCTTTTCTAGACCGCGTAAATTGTACCACAAAATTAGTGTTTGCCGTTTTAGAACATGATGATGATGATGATGATTTTGAAAATTTCTATGTTCTTCCTCCTCGCGAAAATTGTGCCTACAGGAGTTCTTTACTTTAAGTGCCTCTTTACATTGGATTTTTAATGAAGCGCGTTCTCATTCATTACTATGATCCCCGTGTTTACATTATAAAGAAAAAATCCTTTCATAACAATCTTCCCTTCCCTATCTCACACAGTCCACCCTTAAAATCCATGTATCTCTCACTCACACAAAAAAATCTTTATGCTTAATCCGAGAATATTTATTATAACTGGTGCAATCTACCCTTCTCTTTTTCACACATAGTCTACTCGTCTCACTGGCTGCGCCAATCACTAAAAATCCAATGTAAGGTACTAACAGATCATCCCAAGAAAATTCAATGTGCCGCGGCAGACTTTTGTCCCACCCTTAATTTCATTGCATTTCATTATTATTATTTTCTGAATGCTGCCAACTGATATTCCAATATCTTTCCAGTAGTACTGGAAAACTGGTTGGTTGTTTGTGGTTTTTATGTGGAAAAAATCGAAACGTCAAATCGTGAATTTTAAAGTGTTCGGTCGTGTCGCGTAATTAAAGTTTTAATTTTGTGGTAAAATTTACGCGGTCTTAATGCCGAAGGCATATAAATTATAAATCGTTTTATTGCTCAGAAGTCTAGAATAGAAAAAATTACCACAAAAACTAAAAAACAATAAAAGAAAGATGCGAGTATTTTGTTTCGCTCCGTCTTGCTTTGGCTCTCGCTCGCACCTATTGTGCAATTTTGTTTTATTATTTATTAGTTATTGTAATGCAATTAATTAATAAATTTTTGCATTCTGCACTTCTGTGCGCAAAAACCTTTCGAACGGTATATAATTAGTATGCTTTCGACTTTTGTAGACCGCGTAAATTGTACCACAAAATTCGTGTTTGCCGTTTTATAATATGATAAGGAGATACTTTTAAACCTTAAGTTGCTCTAGATATAATATTTAAGTATGGGCTAAAAAAGAGTTTTATGGGAGTTTTTTTTTTAGATTTAAGGAGCTAACTTCTGAATTGTGTTAGTTGGGATTTAAAGAAATTATGGTAAAAAAATAAAGTTGTTAACTTTTGTTCGAACCAATAATTTATTTAATATCTCGATTTGGTTAAGTACAAGTACTGACCAAAGCTTCAAATTATCGTGAATTTAGAAGAAAATTTATCCAAATGAAACTCCTATTTTTGGGCCATAATAATATTGAACTATGTTACCTATTTTTGAAAAGAAATAGAAGAACTTGTTTTTTTCCTATGGCACAAAAATGACACGGTGTTTTTTTTTTTCTTTAGAAAATAAATCCTTATTTTCTCATTTCACAAATTTCGGGGGGTGTTTGAACCCCCAAAATACCCCCCTGCGTTCGCCCCTGGTGAAGGTTATATTTTTTCCATTCATAGACTTTTTATGCATTAAGTTAAGATAATGTTTCACTCACTTATACACATTAATTACTCACTGGTTGTCTCAGAATCATGCTTTAAATTTTAATTCTCAAAAGCGAAGTAAGGCCGATTTTATTCACTCAAAGTTGAACATAACTTGAGGATTTTTATTCTCAATTTGTGGATTTGTTTTTATTCACACAAAGTTGACGTTTTAAACTCTAGAGTTGATCAACTTTAGATTTTGTCAACTCCCGGAAAAAGTAGAAGTTGACCGAGCAAACTTGAGAGTTTACATAAAAATGTTGTTTTGTCATTTAAATTTGATTACAAAAACAGATTACGGACAACAAAAGGTAAAAAAATACATCAGGTAATGCTCCTAAGCAATTCTTTTTGGTAAATTAGCCAACAATTTCTTTGGGCAGTAAATCGTTCGCGATTTTCTCCGACGCTTTTTCCTTGTTGAGTTTCGTGCGGTACGATGTCACAATACACAATTTAACACAAAATAACACGCACAAATATTGAAAAACTTCAAATTAAATAACACAATAAATAAAAATTCAAATTGAAAATGACAGTTCTGTTTTATTTTCAAAAATATCCCAGGGAAATTATTCAACTGGGGAGTTGAGAAAAATAGAGTGAATAAAAAGAAATTTAAAATTGCGTTTCAACTCTCGAGTTTTAGTAAACTCTCGAGTTGATCAACTTGAGAGTTTGCCTCAAGTTGAGCAATATTGAAAAAATGGCCCTAAATCTACTTCCATCGATGTGAAGTACGAACCCTGGTGAGTCATATGCTAAACGCTCTTTTAAAACTTGCCCCTGAGTGAGTATAGCTAGTGGCGTAATAGTTAGTGCGTTGGACTATCACGCCAGAGGTCTGGGTTCGATTCCAGCCACTGCCACCTTAACACAAAACGGTTTTTCAGGGCTACTACCTCTTGCGAGGAATTGGAAAAACCTCCAGGACTATTTCCTGTCATAAAAAAATGGATTTGGCAATAAACTGTAGGTCCCCTTCATTCCTGCGGACACGCACAAGGGAATGGTTTAGGGTTGCAAGTTATTGGTTATTTGTGAGCCAGTTGTGCCACCAAATTTATTTTTGATTTTGTATAAGTGAACATTTCATATTATACTGTTGCTCACACTCACGCTCATGAGTTCTTGAAAACTGCTCACACTCGTGAGCAAAATATGAGCAGAGCAGAGATCGCTCATGAGCGATCATTTTCGTACCCTGAAATTTACCTTTAATTTTTTTAATTCCAATCCATTTAAACGACAAAAGCAAGTTCTTGAAATCTAGTTGTGTATTTAAATCGAATACCTATCCTTGCTTTTTCATATGTGTTTGTGTATGCATGCATATTATGAATGTATGCACCTGCTCTTATATTGTATATCCTAACCATGTCATATCCACAGAATTTAATATTAATATTTGTCTTCAAAACTATTTATCGATTTGTTGATTAAATATTGACAAGCTAAGCTAGGATATATTGGTTGATGGTCTTCGAGAAATGATGTAGACGTGTATGATGCAGATATGCGTTTCTGTGCCTTGCTTTTCTTCAAGCATTTTCTGCACAAATAAACGAGAATCAATTCATGGCATTGGCTTGCTTCGCTTGGGTAAATATTAAGGTAAGTATATGCAAGTGGTTTGTATGAGAATTTTGAATTAATAGATCAAACGTTTTTTTCTAAATTTAGAACAAATTCAAGTAAAAAAATTCAAATTAAGCTAATTCCAATTTTCCTGCTTCAAGTTATTTATGGAATAATTTAATAATAATAATTTTTTTTTTTTTGAATTTTCTCCAAATAAAAACCCTTTTTCACTTGACCCAAGGTTCCAGGTTGGAAAAAATAAACAGAATTCCGGGATTTGTTTATCACTTTGTCATCGATTTTATTCCGAATGCATAACGTACCCTTAATAACAAATAAAAAGGGCTTTATTATATTATATTACTCTTCCTACAACATAGACAAAAGGACAGACAGCAAAATAAAAAAAAAATGAAAAAAAAAAAAAAAGAACAAAGGCACTGAAGGATGTATACACATTTAAGAAGATGGGCGGAAAAGTTTGTCTTGTCAGCTATCTCCTTGTGCGTCGTTAAATTCATGTTCGTCCTTCTTAACTTTTTTCTATTTATCTGAAACTGACAGACAAACAGACAGACATCAGTTAGAGTAGTATAATGAGATGAACAAAACAAAAAAAAAAGAACTCTCATTCAACAAAAAAGAAAATGAAAGATCTGAATGAAGTCAGCGAAATGTGGTCCTTATGGTTAGTGCGAAATTAGTGGAATTATGAGTACACACTCAAACAGTAATGTTTTTATTTTTATGGTATACGTATATAAATGAAATGTGTATATGTAAATACCCAATGCAGTAGTAAAACAGAGGACGAAAAAAAAAGAAGAAAATTAATTTCATTAGTTGTCCTTGCTGGATGTGCTATGTGCTGACATTTTCAAAAATGGAAACATTGTCGGTGTGTTTTATTGGGGAGAGCTTGGTTATAAATGTTTTTTTTTTTTAACTTAAAGCTAATGAGCTGTAGTTTTACTTTGTAGTGAAAATAAAGTACTTAGTCACTGTTAAGTGAGTAGAATTAAATGTACTTGTAATTATAAATTCATGAAAAAGATGTTGTCTTTGTTGAAGTTAAGATGAGATAATTTATATTATTTTTAATTTGTAAATTAGAAGAACATGGAAATGAATCGAAATAAAGTATGCATTTTGTATATAGTTCAGAAGTTTATGGTTGAGTTCGTAAAAGTCAAATTTCAGCATCACTGCCCCATTCAAGTCCCAGCCCATATTTTATATACCAAGGTTCCATTCCTGCAGGAAAATATATATATGTATTTAAGTTAGGTTTGGAAAGTTGATAAATCGGCAAGCCGCATCATCTCACATGGATGGATCCATTACGCTCGCCAGGATTATAGGTTAGGTAGGGTAGATGTAAGGACGAGTAAGAAGAAGAGTACTCCCCTAACTAATTTAAATTCGGGACGAATTTCAGATTGTATTTTAGAACCAAAAAGTTTCAAACTAATTTTTTTCAAAATTTCTTCTAATTAAGTATAATTTTTGTTTTCAAAATTCAATGTTCTAATTAGTTTTCAGTCAAAAACAGAAAACCTGATGCTAAAATGTCTTTTAGTTTTTGAGAAAATTGAAAATAACGAAATCTACTTTACTACTTAATTTGTAGAAGTAAGAGCAATAACATTAGGAGAAATTTTCTAAAATAATTGACTTAATACAGAAAAAAAATTATTTAAAATTATCGGTAATGGCTAAAACGACTTGCTATACTTTTTTGTTAAGCCAGAAATATGTGCTTCCATTTTGTTTATAAATTAAGTTCTTTTAGTGAACAGTTTTTTAAAACTTAATTTTCAAACTTAAATTCTTGAAAAAAAAAAAATTTAATTGTGTTCAAACTGATTTTGTTCAAAATTTTACGTATTTAGTAGTATTTTTATTTTTAATATTCAATACTCCCATAAATTTTTAGTCAAATATTGAAAATCAGTCTAGTTTTTAAGAAAATTGAAAATAACAAAAGTAAGTTTTCCTTAAATTCGACTTCCATCCGTTATTTTGTTGTTCAAAAGATCTTATTTCTACAAATTAAGTAGTAAAGTAGATTTCGTTATTTTCAATTTTCTCAAAAACTAAAAGACATTTTAGTATCCGGTTTTCTGTTTTTTATTGAAAATTAATAAGAGCACTGAATTTTGAAAACAAAAATTATACTTAATTACATAAAATTTTGAAAAAAACTAGTTTGAAACTTTTTTTTTCATTTTTTTTTTTTTTTCAAAATTTCGAGTTTGGAAATTAATTTTTCAAAAACTATTTACTAACACAATTTTACTTAAAATTAAAATCAAAGAAGAGATTTCTGGCTTTCCAAAAAGCTATAGCATGGCATTTTAAATTGTACCGTTGTTTTTAAATATTTTTTTTTCTGTGTTAAGTCAATTTTTTAGAAAATTACCCCTCCTGCTTAAACAGAGGAAAATAGAAAATAGTCTTAACCCAACCTAATCGCTCCAGCAGTTTGGTGCATCTTATACCGATCACCCTGTATATATTTATGACCTTACTTATAAGCATTTTAGGAACAAAGTGGACAGCGACGCTGTGCCGCTCCGAACAATTAATAGTTTCACAGATTGGGTTTTATGACTCACATCTATGTGATGCATTATGTTTCATGAACAAGGGATGCGTCGCATCATCGTTATCCACTTTACAACCATTAAGGTTAGTTTAGGTTAGGATTATAAGAAATTAGAGATAAGATAGATTAAGAAAATGTATATGTATTTGTAAGCTAGTTATAAGAAGTAGCTTGTATTCTGGAAACAGGTACCTTTTAGTAAACAGTATTCCTTGAACCACACAACAGTGAAGTGTCGTTAATTTTGCCTAAATAATTCTCCTACAATGCGGTAGCTTGCTATATTTTCATAGATATAGTGGAATTAGTTTGGCTTAGGTCAAGAGATGACCCTTTCTAAGGCTATCTCATCCGCCATTTAATTCCCTAGTCCTTTGACCCATCCAAGGGTTTAGTATAATCTCAGCTCCTTACGACAACGATTCACCAGTTACAACTTTGTGACGATAAAAGAAATAGCTTTTGTTCGCCACCTGACTGTCAATGAACAAGTCGATATTTCTGTTTGCTGGTTCACACGCCGCAAGACTTCTTGCGGCTTGCTTAAAAGACACTGCAGAAATTTGAAAGCGTTACCTTTTGATCAATTTAAGGATGGGTTATCTGATATAAGATGCCTGACCCTACTCCCCCATCCGTTTTGGAACAGTCTGTAAAAATCGAGAAATTATCAGCATTTATGTCCCGGTTTTCGATCCAGATGTCCCTTGTGGGGCTATCCGTTAGGGAACGATAGCTTGCCACAGCTTTTTTAACTACAGTATTGTCTCGCTTGTCCGAATTAATTTTTGCAAGGAGGTATTCGGATTATCAAATTATTCGAATTAATGCGAGTACAAGATGGGAAAGGAAAAGCGTTAATTATATAGGAAAAAATCTGTATTTACTGCTTTTTAAAACTAAAAATTGAAAAATTGCATTATGAATAAGTTTATTCCTATTTACTTTTATAAAAGCTAAATATCTTAAAACAAATTCATGTTATGTATTCAGATATTCCAATTTCTGTATGCATCTAACAAAAAGGAGCAATATAAACAAAATGACTGTAAATGTAAAAACCAAACTGTGAAAAACAGTGTTTTTTATATTGGAATTCGGATTACAGCGTATACAGAAATCGGAGTAGGTTCGGATTAGCATGATATTCGGATAAAAGGTGGTTCGGATTAGCGAGACAATACTGTAATTTCAAATACCATCTGCCATAGGCACAGGCCGACGGACGGACGGTATGACGAAATTCACTTTTTCGAACTTTTCCATCATCATAATGTTAATTTTGATTAGAACCTTAATATTTGTTGTGTACACGAAACAAAGAATTTGGCCTGATGAGTAATTGACACTACATATATGATCTCGTTATTTTAATTAGAATAGATGAGTTAATTATATAGTAGTATAAACTCACAAAAGTAATCAACCGAAGTGCACTCTTGCTCCCTGTAGACGTGCAACTGAAGACCTACTTATTTCTTCAGATGGTCCACTCACCTAAAAAGTATCAAACTTATGTAATGGTTTCACGTGCTTGTGTGGAGCTGTATGGGATGTTTCACATGTAATAAAACCATATCGATTAGATTCTTAGGAAAACTAAATGAGTGTCCTTTTCATTTTCAGTGACCAAATATTTATATATAAGTCTAGAAAAAGTCTATAAGTTATTTATTCCTGTAAACGAGTGTAATTGTCTATTTATTTTAATTGCAAACTACATATACATATAAGCTTAACTATGCTAAATCCTCATCAAGGGCATATTTCTTACATCTAGAACATCGAAAATATTTAGTTTATTTATTTCCCATACTTGACATCGTCACACCTAATGCTATGGAAGACACACATTCTTAGCGATTAATTTAATCCTATATTGATGTCATCTACCTCTCTCTCTTTCGTCTCAGAATTTTTTACACCACAAATAATCATTGGATCACTTAATTCTCATGAAAGTTCAGTAAGGACATGACGAGAAGACCAATAAAAAAAATATGTAGGCGTATAAAAAAAAGTGCCACGCCACATTATAAGAAAATCGCACGTTCTGCGAAACTAGGTGAATAGATGTTCAAAGACCTTGAACAACCATCCTACAATCTATGTATGTATGTATGTATGTATGTATGCATGTATGTATATATCTAAACACACCCAAATACAAAACGACTTCACATTTGTCACAATCATCTATCCTGTGGCATGTCAAGCTTAATACACTCCTATGAAGAACTATCCTCTTTTTGGAATTTGTTTCATAATAATCTATACGACTTACTCTTGTTCTCTCCTAACAAAACTCTTACCCCTTGCTGTGCGCACACTTATATTATCACCAGCAACACACAAATCACATGTTCTGGGAAACCACTATGACATCCTGGATAAATCACCGTCCGAAGTTTGAATGGATAAATGTCCTCAAAGTCCATACATCGCACACCGGTTTCGAAACGCTGAAATATTCATTTTGATTTGGCGAACTTATACACACATCCACCTCGTATAATTTAGAAATAACTCAACACAACACGGGGTCAACCACAATCACGCACACGGAACTTGACCGTGGGAAACTTGCGATTCGATATTATAGATGACCTTTAAGGCTAAGTTATGAATTCGTAAAAAAAAATTACATCTTATCAATCATATAGATGGTTTAGTCATTCAACCATCAATGATTGATATTCAATCGTTTTCTGCTGACATCTTGTCGGTGATGGTATGATTAAGTTAAAATACAAATTAAGTTACTCGTTTTGATTAATACGAACACTACATTAATCGTTAGAGTAAGGGCTTTTTTAAAGAGACGTTCATTTTTATCTAGCTTAGGTATGAACTGAACTGAGGAGTTCTTAAAAATATTACACCCTATTCACAACCCCCCCCCCCCCCCCCCTCCTATTGTAATTAAGGTGGAACTATTCCCTCTGTCAGTGTAAGAAGGTCATTTTAGTTTCTCCCTACAAAAAGATACAACAACGAACTGTTGTACACGCTATAAAGTGACACTAACCTATAGCCAAAAAGTAACAGTTCAATGATTATGCGATACCAAAGCTCTACCACGAAAATTTTTTGAAACTGACCCTGATGGGCAGCGCAGTAGAGGAGAACCGTGACTCAGGTGGCGCATGCATGTGGAAGAAGACCTGAATAGAATACAATGCTGGAAACGGAGCTACAGACGGAACTGGAAGAGCTATCAAAAAGTGTCGTACGTTATTTTTCTTAAGTGCCCACAATGCAACTCTACAGCTTTGTAGGGCTGTGTCAATCGTGATTGATTCGGTCTTTGTGACCCGTTCATCAAAATGAACGATTAATTGCAATCACAGTAAACCAAAACAATCAATCCCAACATCAATCATTTCAGTTTTTGAATAAATGACCGACGACGAACGTATGTATGCTTCGTTGATTTCACACATTGACACAGCCTAAATCCACCTCCTAAATCGATTGGCGTACACCATTTTTCAATCCGACGTACACAAATTTTGGCTGATCAAACCTGCCAAAACAATCGTAGAACGAACGAAACGTACCTAATTTGAACTATTGGAATTGGGATCCACTGGTGGAAGCTACGGATCACAATTACAAAGACCGAATCAATCTGATTGACTTAGTGACCGATTAATCTTTGACCATAATGATTGAAATAATGATTGATTAAAAAAAAAACCGAATCTTTGAAGCAATCAATCATTGATTGATTCGATCTTTGAAAATGAACGATTGACACAGCTCTACAGCTTTGAAAGTATTTTGAAGAAAAAAAAAACAATATTCTTGTGTAGAAGCTCACATTTTTTGTTTCCAATACTTTTCCTTTTAATAAACAATTTTTTTTCGCGATACAAATAACCACAATATTTTTTCCGACGCAAAAAGTTGTTTTTTTTTTTCTTCATACAATTTAAAACGTCAAAAGTGCCGTACGTGAAAAGTTAAAAGTTGGTGAACTCTTCCGTCTGCGGCTGCAGCTCCGTATGCGGCTATGTTCCGTTGTGTTCGCAACATTGAATTTGTGTGTATTCAATATTTAGACAGCTATTCCAGCTCCGGTTCCGTCTCCGTCTCCATTTTGTTCAGACAGTTACGCGTAAAACAAGAGAGAACTTACTACAGACTCCACTCTTTTTAATTACTTTTAAGAGTTCCAATGATAACGAACTTACGGTGGATCAGCCCCCGGCAGCCATAAGTTTGCCTTTTCCACGCAAAAAAGCGTGAATATTGTACCAAGCATTCTTTTTTTTCCAAATAGGGGACGAGTAGATTAATAGTTAATGGCAACCAAGTTGTTTTATCCATTTCTTATTTCCCTGATTTCTATTTTTCAGACATTTAAGAAAAATCACATCGTTCCATACTTTTTCCAAAACAATGCGACGATGGCAGTTCCATCATCATAAACGGAGAGAGCTACCAAGAGACCCAAATGGAATAATACATAGAGGTGAGCAACATGTCGCGAAAACATTCTGCACGATTTTTGGCATTCTCGCAGAGCCACCCGCAGATCTTTCGAACACTCGGAGTTAAAAGACTGCAGTCAAATGACTTACTGACTTTTAAGTGACTTAAAGACTGCAACCAGTCAAAAAGTAATGCAGTCAATTAACTGTAAGTCAATTGACTGCCCTCAATTGACTTATAAGTCAGAAAATTGTACAGGACTTGCTTTACTTACTTTACTTTAGATGGCGCTCACAGCCCAGGATGGACTACGGCCTCAGCCTACAAATCCCTCCAGTCAGCTCGGTCCCTAGCTAGCTGCCTCCAGTTACGCACTCCAAGTCATTTGAGGTCATTCTCCACTTGTGTGCGCCACCTAAGGTGGGGTCTTCCTCTACTGCGCAGACCGTCAGGGGTAGATTCGAAGACCCGTCGGGCTGGTGCGTCGGTGTCCATACGCTCCACGTGTCCCAGCCATCTCAGCCACTGTATTTTGACCAGGTCGACGTCGCTGTAAAGCCCGTAGAGCTCGTTGTAAAATCTTCTCCTCCATACTCCATCGATACAGACTGGACCGAAAATCGCCCGAAGAATCTTCCTTTCAAAGAACCCAAGCAGATTCTCATCCATTTTTGACAGAGTCCATGCCTCTGTCCCATATAGCAGGACCGGGATGATTAGGGTCTTATATAAGTTCTCCTTGGTTCTCTGAGAGAGGGCTTTATTACTCAAATGCCTTCTTAGCCCGAAGAAACAGCGATTGGCAAGAGTAATTCTTCTTCTGGGCTCCACTATAGACAAAGTCCTTGACGACTTCGAAGTTGTATCTATCCATCGTGACCTTTTGCCCGAGCCGACGATCTTGAGATTCCTTTCTCGATGATAGCATATACTCTGTCTTGTCCTCAATGCATGACTGTACATGACTGCTGACTGTATAAATTTAAAGTTAAAGTCATTTTGAAAGTCAAAAGACTTATGAATCAAGTCTTTCAAGCCGATTTATTTAAGTCATCAATTGACTTAAGTTTTACATCACTGCATCTAGCAGACTTAATATGCAACTACGTGCAACCTAGATATGCATCTTTTTTTTTTTTTTAAACTACTACTCATTTGTCGCAGTCATGTCTCAGATGGTGGTGTTTTGAACACGTTCACCAAACCATGCGGTTCAGAAAACACACACACCTGATGACACAGTTATAGAAAATTTTGTTGACAAGTTATCAGTTGTTGCAACAATCATCAGGATGTTTTATAATACCATCATGTTCCTGAAAGATTAATCAATTTATTATTCGAAGGTAGCTAATTATTGAATAGATTCTTTTATGTTTCAAAACGTTTTAATCAAAAAGTATAAGTTGACGTCATCTCTACTATGAGGTGGATTATATAAGCTTTACAATAACAAAAAATATCATTCATTCAAAAATGCCTCAAAATTGTATTAATACAGGGTGGGGCAAAAGGTATGAACCGGTTTTAAAGGGATGTAAAACAAAAAAAAATCAACTTTCAAAAATTATGTTTATATTGTTTAATTAAGTAAAGAATCTAGTTTTTTACATTAAGTTTTAATGCACACCATACAGTCACTTTAGGGGAGTGAAGTGGCCTCTGGTGAATTTCCCTTGGGTTTTTATTAGCCCAATATCTAAAATTCTGTTTGTTAACAGTTCCACACAGAACGGCCATTTTCAAAAAAAGTCCTAAAAGCAAACCCACGATGCTCACCCGTCCAAACCATGGTTGCTACTGAAAACTATAGACTATCTGACTGCCACACCGAGACCCCTCCCCTTTTCCCACCACAACCACAGGCCGAGCGCCAGCCGGTCAAAACCTGTTCATACCTTTTACCCCAACCTGTATTTTCACTCTTTATCAGCATATTATCAAAGAATATAAAGTTACCAAGTTACTGAAAATGCCGGGTTCCAACATTGGAACTTTGGCTTTTTTATGGGCTTTTCAATAATTCTCTCAGCGCTTTTACAATGAGAAACCACACACATCGAAACAGTCTGTTTTTTTGTCTGCAAAAGCTCTGGGAGCAGGTCGCAATATTGGAACCCGCCATCTAAAAATGTGCAGTAAAAAATTTGTATGAGATGCGCCTTCTTTGTAACTTTATATTCTTTGATATTATGTAAGTACAGTGAAACCCGGATAAGTGCCTATCGCATAAGTGCCTAACCAGTTTAAGTACCTTTTATTTTTTAGAACCAAAATTTTGAGGATTTTTTCATATAAAACTGATCTAATAAGTGCCTTTCGCTTAACTGCCTTCCCCGCTTAATTGCCTTTTATTTTGCATACTTTTATTGAAACTTACCTGAAAAAGTTTCTTTTAAGTACACAATTTAAATTAGCAGAAAAAGACAAAAGTTTCCTTTAATCTAGCGCTTCCTATTTAAAATGTTACCGATACTAGTCAGTTGATGTAATGTTCTTTCTTATTTTTTAAATAACATTTTTAAACCTTTTTGTAATTGTAATTTTTTTTTATTTTCGTAAATATAGAGATAAGTGCTTATGCGCACTTAAGCAGGTTTTTTTATAACTGCACAACCCACATAAGTACCTCTCAAAACGAGCCATTTATGGTGAGGCACTTATCTGGGTTTTACTGTACATAATTTGCTGTCATGAGTTAATTTGTCTCAGGAAAACACAAATATTGGGTAATTAAATCGTAATGTGATTTCCGGGATATTTTGTAATTTCGGTAAAATGACTAACTATTTTTATGTCCGATGATGTGAAGAATCATATAATATTTTCCTTCGAATAAAATAAACAAAATCAAATGATTGTTGTTTATCGTCTGGGAACATAAATTTTTTTCATGAAACTCAGTAAAGCCTCCCAAGTAACAATTTTTCTTTTATAAGGTCAAATTTTTCAATTCTTTGAAGTTATTATTTCTATAGGACTTGTCTTGGGCCTGTATATCGAAGTTGCAAATTTTCGAAGCTATTCTTTCGTACACAGCTTCTCCCAAACCTATTAGAATGGTGATTTGATATTTATTACAAGCATAAATGTGTACAGTTTCGATAGTTTTTCGATAAGGCCACCTGAAATTCAAATGTAGAAGCACGGGAAATAGAAGCCAAGAATTAACTTCGATTGAAAAGCTATGGCCAAAAGTTTGGGTGAAGTCGACTTACAAAAGCTTTAAAAAGGCTATGAATTATTTTTAAACTAAGTCAGACAATCCACAGCTTCTATAATTCTTCTATAGAAAAGCCTAATAGAAGCACAACTTTAAGCACATGCGCGATAAGCACTTTCTTTGATAAGTTTGTTTCAGCTAAGTTAAGTCTACTAGTTTTATTTGTATAAATCCTGTAAGCACAAGCCCAAGCGCAAGTATAATTTTGTACACCGTCAAACACACGCGCGAAATGCATTTATTTCGATAAGTTTATCTCAGCGAAGTAAATGTCAACTAATTTAAATTCTATAAGTCCTGTGAACGCAAACTCAATACAAGCATAATTTTTGTAATATCCAGCGCATACGCAAAAAGCATTTATTTCGATAAGTTTGTGTCAGCGAAGTTATGTCAACTAATTTTATTTGTAAAAGTCCTGTAAACACAAGCCCGACACAAGCATACTTTTGCGTACCATCAGAAACAGGCGCGAAATGCATTTATTTCGATACGTTTGTTTCAGCGAAGTAAATGTTAACTAATTTTAATTCTATAAGTCCTGTGAACGTAAACTCTATACAAGCATAATTTTTGTAATATCCAGCGCATACGCAAAAAGCATTTATTTCGATAAGTTTGTGTCAGCGAAGTTATGTCAACTAATTTTATTTGTAAAAGTCCTGTAAACACAAGCCCGACACAAGCATACTTTTGTGTACCGTCAGAAATACGAGCGAAATGCATTTATTTCGATACGTTTGTCTCAGGGAAGCTATGTCACATAATTTTGTTTGTATAAGTCCTGCGAGCCCAAGTCCAACACAAGATATTTTTTTGTGTACTGTCATCTTAATATCATGCGCAGGCTCGGGAAACTTTTCTTAAGTTATTTTGTCTCAGCGAAGTGCTATCAAATTTTTTGTGTTGATGATATTGTGAAATTCAATCTTAAAAATATTTCACTAATAAAGGATCTTTAAATATGAGTTCGTGGAAAAAAGTAAAACGCTCTGGAACGTTTAAAAGAGCAGTACGCAAAGAAAAGGAGGCGATACTAAAAAGGGCAGTAGAAATATCAAAAAAATTCATTGCCTCGAACAACTTTTCACTGTCAAAAAATGTTTTAAATGTTGACATAATTTCAAAAGAATTTCCAGAAGCGGCTAAAAGTAATAATAGTGATGACAATATCAGTTCCAACAATACATTTGGTAAATATACCCTTTCTTCATTTAAATTGTGTGAGAAGTGCAACAGTTTTTATTCAATAAAAAAACAGCAAAAGTATAGACCATGACTAAAAAGTAGGTATATCGTTTTACGAAAATAAATATGAAATTTTTCTTCACCTAATGTTGTTATAGCTAAGGCCTAGTTTATACATAAATGCGAAGCGAAATCCAAATCGATATGAAACATCGATAAATCTCGCGTCAAAAGGCTTACATTCGAAGAAAATAAATTTTGTTTTATATTTGGTTGAATCATATTCAACAAACTACTTCGAAATTAATATCTTCCTCCTTAAATATTTATATTTAATTTTATTGTATTTTTCACACCCGGGAAAAAAGCAATTTTTTTGTATGACTTCACTTTGATCTACATATGTATGTATGTATAAACTAGGCTTAACAGCTAAACAACAAATGTGAGGAAAACATAATAAACGAATGGATCGCACAAACTTGACCTTTTTGTTGACAACTATAATGAAGCTGGCCCTACCTATTATAAAAGATATGATGGCCCTACCTATTATAAAAGATATGATATGATATGTAGTTATTTTTGACAAACAAATGTTAAATGTTTAAAGTACTAAAGAAAATATTTTTGTTTTTTAGCTTAAACAATTTTGTTTTGTTAAAAAATTTTTAAATCCAATATTTTTATACGTACTAAGAAGCTCCTGATTGCCAAATTATATCAAAATCGGTTCACTAATTAAGAAGCTACACTTTAATAACTCGAAAATTCAATTTTCTCAAAAAAAAACTTAAAACCCCTCATTTCCACTATGCGACTTTTTCGGCGGAAACTTGATGCAGTTTTCTTACAACTAGGTACCATGGTCTTTATACGACTGAAATTTTATAAAATTGCAGTAGACGCACGGGCGCGTAGACCGACGTGACGACGCGACGAACGGTATGAGAAATTCCACTTATTCGGCCTTCTCCATAATTGTAGTGTCAATTTTGATTACAATTGCAAACTTTTTTTTACACGAAACTAATACAAAAGAGCAAGTTAAAACAGTTTTCCATATCTTTTTTGTTCTTTTAATACTTGCAGATGTTTATTTTAATTTAATTTGTTTTGTTTAAGATGGTCTCGATATTGATAAACTACTTGAAAATTGGTCAATCACTTATAACAAAGGCGAAGACGGCGATCATGAAGAATGGACAGGTTATGAAACCGAAATGGAAAGAAGGAGAAGATTCCGTTCTCATTTGCAAAAGTGGGCAATCAAACACCAAATCACCCATGTTGCCTTAAAATCTTTATCTGAAATCATAAACACAGACTTCAATGATAATATATTACCAGACGATCCAAGAACCCTGCTAAAAACACCGCAGGAAGTTATAACCTCGCAATTGTCTAATGGGGGACGGTATTGGCACCATGGTTTTGCAGCTTGTCTGCAGAAAATATTTAAGAACATAAGTGAAGCAAAAACAATCTCAATAAATATTAATATGGACGGCCTGCCTCTTTTCAATAGCTCAAGGATTGAATTTTGGCCAATTCTGTTCAACATCTCCGAAATGCCAGAGCTACCAGCCATGGTAATAGGAATTTACAGTGGAGAAGGCAAATGCGGTGATTTGGAATCTTTTCTTCTCCCATTTGTAGATGAAATGAAAAAAGTTATGTCTAATGGAGTTTTCAAAAACTCCCACAAAATAACAGTGCTTCTTCGTTCTATTATTTGTGATTCTCCAGCGCGTGCATACGTAAAAGGTATAAGTATTGAAATATTTAAAAAAATTAAAACTCTATAAGCTTTTTTTTTACAGGTGTTGCAAACTTCAATGCACACCATGGGTGCCAGAAATGTAACACAATTGGAGAATATAGTTATGTTAGTAACACAAATATATTCCCACGAACAAATTGTGAAAAGAGAACGGATTCTAAATTCAGACAAAAGATGTATGGAACTCATCACAAATATGATTCTCCACTCCTTAAACTGGATATTGACATGATTGAGCAATTTCCAGTTGGAGATTCCTTACATCTTCTCCACCTTGGGTTGATGAAACGTCTCCTATTCGGATGGAGGGATGGAACTTTTCGCCAATCCGATACAAAATGGAGAGCTCAAACCACCAATGAAGTATCTAACTACCTCCTTCAGTGCAAGATGCCGTCAGAGTTCCATCGATCTGTTCGTGGTTTGGATTGTCTTACCCATTGGAAAGGAACTGAGTACCGAACTTTCTTACACTATATAGGAATCATAGTACTGAAAAATCATTTAACGTCGGAAGCGTACGATCATTTCTTGTTAATTTTTTGCGCCGTAACAATTTTATCATCAAGACAATACTTTAAACTTTTGTCTATAGCCCGTTCGATGATTATACAATTCATTGAAGTATTTGCTGAAATATACGGTGAGCATCATATGACCAGCAACATACATAATCTTTCGCATGTAGTGGACGAGGTAGAACGATTTGGAGAGTTAGATACGTTCAGCGCATATCCATTCGAAAATACACTAGGAAAAATCAAGCACCTGCTTCGACATGGTAACCGCCCTTTGTCCCAAGTAGCGAAACGTATTTTGGAAGACTTCAACTGTACAATTGATTCATCTTATACAGATAAAAACGTTCCAAAAAGTCCTGCTTTAAGCAAACAGAACCATGGGGATAATGTCCCTGAAACTTATCGTTCTTGTGATGAATACTGCTTTTATTCAAAAGTCCAATTTAAAAAGTTTTCTCTGGCAACAAATCCAGCCAACTGTTGGTTTTTGACAACAAAAAATGAAATTGTTTGCGTAACTAACATAATTTTGCACAAAATAGAATGCAATATAAAACTATGCTGCCAAAAAGTTGATAAGAAAAACAGTTTCTTTATCATACCTCTAGAGTCAAAGTATTTAAATATATATTGTGCGGATCTACTTACCCATCTCAACAAACAAAACCAACAAATTCTTGAGGAAACGGATGTTAAATGCAAGCTCGTTTGCATGCCTTATCAAAAAATGCATGTGTTTATACCATTATTGCACACAGTTTAAGTTTAAACTGTTTTTATTTTAAAAAAAAATATTATACTGATTATTATATAAATAAAATTCTTAAGAATAATGTTATACTCATCGAGTCTTTGTACTGATTAGGAGATTTGGTAGGCACATGACAGCTTTCAACACTGAAAAATAAATGGTAACCTATGATTAGTTATTATTAGAAACTACTTTTAAAATTCAAAATATTACATATACTAAATAAAATCAATTGAAACATTACTAGTTTAATAAAAAAATAATAGCCCTATTACGAATTCCATCGTAATCGGTAACTTATGAAAAACATCATGAAAATCAAAATTGTAACTTCCCTTTTCTGCAAATCTACCCACCCTAGAATCAAAAAGCTTATCTTTCTGAATTCTAATTAGCACCCTCTACAAAACTGCATTTTCATTTTCTGATTCTCATTCATATTTTAAAAATTGGTCTTCTCGTTGAGGATACAAGATTCTATGGGAAAAATGATGAAAATCAAAACTGTAACTTCCCTTTTCTGAAAATATACCTGCCCTAGAATCAAAAAGTTTATCTTTCTGAGTTCTAATTAGCACCCTCTACAAAACTGCATTTTCATTTTCTGATTCTCATTCATATTTTAAAAATTGGTCTTCTCGTTGAGCATACAAGATTCTATGGGAAAAATGATGAAAATCAAAACTGTAACTTCCCTTTTCTGAAAATATACCTGCCCTAGAATCAAAAAGCTTATCTTTCTGAATTCTAATTAGCACCCTCTACAAAACTGCATTTTCATTTTCTGATTCTCATTCATATTTTAAAAATTGGTCTTCTCGTTGAGGATACAAGATTCTATGGGAAAAATGATGAAAATCAAAACTGTAACTTCCCTTTTCTGAAAATATACCTGCCCTAGAATCAAAAAGTTTATCTTTCTGAGTTCTAATTAGCACCCTCTACAAAACTGCATTTTCATTTTCTGATTCTCATTCATATTTTAAAAATTGGTCTTCTCGTTGAGCATACAAGATTCTATGGGAAAAATGATGAAAATCAAAACTGTAACTTCCCTTTTCTGAAAATATACCTGCCCTAGAATCAAAAAGTTTATCTTTCTGAGTTCTAATTAGCACCCTCTACAAAACTGCATTTTCATTTTCTGATTCTCATTCATATTTTAAAAATTGGTCTTCTCGTTGAGCATACAAGATTCTATGGGAAAAATGATGAAAATCAAAACTGTAACTTCCTTTTTCTGAAAATATACCTGCCCTAGAATCAAAAAGTTTATCTTTCTGAGTTCTAATTAGCACCCTCTACAAAACTGCATATTCATTTTTTGATTTTCAATCATATTTTAAAAATTGGTCCCATAGAATCTTGTATCCTCAACGAGAAGACCAATTTTTAAAATATGAATGAGAATCAGAAAATGAAAATGCAGTTTTGTAGAGGGTGCTAATTAGAACTCAGAAAGATAAACTTTTTGATTCTAGGGCAGGTATATTTTCAGAAAAGGGAAGTTACAGTTTTGATTTTCATCATTTTTCCCATAGAATCTTGTATGCTCAACGAGAAGACCAATTTTTAAAATATGAATGAGAATCAGAAAATGAAAATGCAGTTTTGTAGAGGGTGCTAATTAGAACTCAGAAAGATAAACTTTTTGATTCTAGGGCAGGTATATTTTCAGAAAAGGGAAGTTACAGTTTTGATTTTCATCATTTTTCCCATAGAATCTTGTATGCTCAACGAGAAGACCAATTTTTAAAATATGAATGAGAATCAGAAAATGAAAATGCAGTTTTGTAGAGGGTGCTAATTAGAACTCAGAAAGATAAACTTTTTGATTCTAGGGCAGGTATATTTTCAGAAAAGGGAAGTTACAGTTTTGATTTTCATCATTTTTCCCATAGAATCTTGTATGCTCAACGAGAAGACCAATTTTTAAAATATGAATGAGAATCAGAAAATGAAAATGCAGTTTTGTAGAGGGTGCTAATTAGAACTCAGAAAGATAAACTTTTTGATTCTAGGGCAGGTATATTTTCAGAAAAGGGAAGTTACAGTTTTGATTTTCATCATTTTTCCCATAGAATCTTGTATGCTCAACGAGAAGACCAATTTTTAAAATATGAATGAGAATCAGAAAATGAAAATGCAGTTTTGTAGAGGGTGCTAATTAGAACTCAGAAAGATAAACTTTTTGATTCTAGGGCAGGTATATTTTCAGAAAAGGGAAGTTACAGTTTTGATTTTCATCATTTTCCCATAGAATCTTGTATGCTCAACGAGAAGACCAATTTTTAAAATATGAATGAGAATCAGAAAATGAAAATGCAGTTTTGTAAAGGGTGCTAATTAGAATTCAGAAAGACAAAGATTATATTTCGAAGGCCAGTATGTTCTCCGTAAAGGAAAGTTATGTTTTTCAAGATTTTTTCAATGAATGTGTGATGTGCTCAACCAGAGGACCAATTTTTTTTAATTTCAACATTTTTTCAACATTTCAACTGAATTATAAATTTTCCCCGGGAAAAAACTTTTCGGGAGACGTAGATATTCTTTCGGGGGTAGAATACTCCTATTACGAATTCCCTGGTAAATAAAATGTTTCCTTCGTGGGAACTAGAGTTCGAAGAAGTTTTTCTTCATTATTTGACATATAAAACAATTTGCAGATGAAAAATAAATTATTCCCGAGGAAACATTTTAGAATCGGGCTGATTATCTAATTTTAAATTAAAGAAAATAATTGAGTTATGTACCTTAAACGGGAATATATTCGTTTTCTTCAACCGAGCTTTCATCAAAGCCCTCTTCTTCATCAATGGAATTTGTCTCGTTAGTTTCTGTGGTGCTAAAATCATTAGGCACTTGGTTGTCTTCGTTGTCTTGGTTGTTTGGTTTAATATTCTTATTGCGTCGCAAACGTTTGCCAACGTTACTTTGGTGCTTGACCGAAGACATACGTTTGATGTTATTTCCTGGTAAAGTTACTTCGTACCGACGCCTGGAGTTATTTATAATCTTTTGAAAGAATTTTTTTAAATTTGTTTCGGTGTAGTTTGAATCACACCTTTGCACCAAATGGAACACAAATTTAAAAGTTGATGTGAAGCGGCTGAAATTTTCATTTTCCTTCACTCTGGAGTTTCCAGTCCAAGAGACCAAAGTAAAGAGTCGGCGGCTGAATATGGTGTCTGCATATTTATAGCTCACGTTGTCTCCAACTATACCAGATGCTGGACCACAAACACAGTACAATTTTTGGCACTATATAGAACGAATTTAAAGGTTTATTTAATAAGGGTATTCAGTTTGGAACAGTTAAGCACAGAAAAGTACAAGTTTTTGTGACCAGACAGTAAAATACCTACTTACCAACTCATCAACATAATCCACTTTTTCAAGTTTTTTTTCAAAGTCCACCAAATCTTGTATGGTGTCAATTTGGATGAAGTTTTCAACCTGGAAATTGATTCCTTTTTTTTCAATTAAATTGGATTGCTGACCAAAATGCTTTTCCTGTTGATTCATTAAAAATTCCAGTTTTTTTTCTATTCTCGCTACGCTTTCTACTAGAGAAAATAGCACACCATTGTTCAGTGATGCTTGAGATTCGGAATTTCCATTTTCGTTAGTTTGATTGGAAGAAGGCAACAAGTGTAATTCGCCATCTTGTCCATAAACAATTATTTGATTGTCCTCATGATTCTGTTGATATATTTCTTGATGTTGCTGTGGTACCTGTTGTTGCTGTGGTACCTGTTGTTGCTGTGGTACCTGTTGTTGCTGTGGTACCTGTTGTTGCTGTAGTACCTGTTGTTCCTGGTCTTCTTCTTGAAACTGCAAAATGTGTGGTTCTTCTATTGGAAGCTGAAACACCTGTTGTGTTTTAGGTCTCTGAATAAAAGTGTATGTATTTGGTGTTGGTGGTTCCAGCTCTAATTTTACTAACTGTAAGTGAATAATGTGAAATAATGATTAAGAAAAGTTGTAGATGGGAAAAATTTACCTGGTTGAAATTTAATCGGTCCGAATCCGGATTTTTTTTATTTTTTCTGGCCATTACACATCGTTTTTGGGATGGCGTCGGAGGGTCCAACATTACTTCTCCTTCGCTGGTATCACTTCTGTCCGACATTGCTTTTATTTCTGCTAAAGCTTGGGCATATGTTGGAATATATGACCTTTTTAATACACAATTGTATTGCGTCCACCCCTGCTTAGCAGTACCAGGTGGTATCAAAGGGTTTTTCATTGCATGTTCTTTTTTAGCGTCTGGCGGCCACATAAGTTTGCCATTTTTTTCCCAGAGTCGAGGGACTGGAGATAGTAGTGATCTTTCGTTCTCAATTGTCTGAACAATTTTATAATAATTTGGTTCCGTCTGTCGTAACAAAAAATGGAAGATTAAAACAAATTCACAAAACACAAAATAAAAATTACTAGATAGTTACCATTTTAAACTTCCAGCTTAAACTCCAGTTTAGAATTGGTATTTGTAGGTAATTTGTGTTATAATATTTAACTTACACTTTTTTCTTTTCATCTAAACGTTTTCGCTACCACCGGAATAATTTTGAATGTTTTTTTTTGTTCTTATGTAGGTATTTGTGTCACCCGCCGCGATTTGTAGTTTCGACTGGTGAGCTGTGGTGAATAATGGTCTACCTTGACTTCGCATGGTAAGCTATAGATTTACACGAGAGGCTTTTATTTTACATGGGAAAGTCATTACTTCAATGAAAAGCTTTTGCTTTTCAATGCAAACTTAGGCCTTGCATTAAAAGTAAATACTTCGCATGGTTAAAAGTTGCAGGCTGCTGCTAGATAAATTCATGAATACGGTGACCACATTAAATTTTCCGGTTCATCGGGAAATCATTGTCACGTGCACCACTTAAAGAAATTTCACTCAAATGTTTTATACAAGAAAATACCTCCGTTTGGTAACGTGAAATTTTCACCAAGTTTCCGACACTTGGGTTTTTTAGGTATGGGTTTTCCCAGCAAAATGTGAAATTTTGTGAAAATTTGCAAGAAATTTCACGTTACCAAACAGACCAATAAATGAGGTTAATTTAAGGTCTGTTTGGTTAAGTTAAATTTTCTTACAAATTTTCAAATTTTTCTATCAAAATCCATGAGAAAAAACACAACTGTCAAAAAATTGGTAAAACTTTCATGTTACAGGCATAACACTGAAGAAGTAGATACAAACTTGAAAATTACATCCGAAATAATTAATAAATGCTTTTGAATGAATAATGCCAGAGAGTGTGTAAATTTTGCTTGAAGTTCATAATAATTAAAAAATATATATGATACATATAGGTACCCATATATATATGTAGATATATGATAAAATAAAATTTTCAATTTCAACGCGTTAAATTTTAGCTAAAGATCAATTTTTGACATAAGTGAGGTTTTATCTGTACGCAGAAAAGTCAATCTCGGATAAAATTTGAAAATTTCAACCCAATTCGCACACGGCCATAGTGTCAAAAAGTAATCTTGGGCCAAAATTCAACGCGAACGTCAAAAAGCTGGTCTAACTCTTACACCGGTAGCCTGGTGGTCGCTGAAACTTAGGCCCATCGCCCATTAGGCAACTTTCAGTTGCGCAACTTTTTGTTGCTTGGAGTTGCCGGCAACAGAAAGCAACAAAAGTTGCTTGCCATCGCCCACTAGGCAATTTCCGAGCAACTTTGTGGGATTAGACTTTGACTTTTGTCGCCATATTTTTTTTGTGATGGCTGCTTTCCGGTTGTCTGGCTATGTATGATTGTAAGCTGGCAATGTGAAATAAATAATATTTATAATTATAAAAAATTAAATTATTCATTATTATAATGTTTAGGTACTCACATTGTTGAAAAAAAGGAGAGCACATTCCATTTCCAGAAATTGGTCAAAATGACAGAGGGTAAAAAGGAAATACACGCCATTCTGGTATCCACAATGTTAAGCGGAAACGCCATTTTGACATCATATTTTTGACAAATAAGGATGCCGGCAACAAAAAGTTGCCCTGTGAGCGAGGGTAAGCAACAAAAAGTTGCCGGGAAAAAAGTTCCGCGAGCAACTCCGAGCAATAAAAAGTTGCGCAACTAAAGGTTGCCTAGTGGGCGCTCTCCCATATAATGTAATTGGATTGGGAGCAACAAAAAGTTGCTGGGGCTAGCAACAAAAAGTTGCCTAGTGGGCGATGGGCCTTATTTATCAGATTATAAAGAAGGGTAGCATTAATTTAAAAATACACGCAAAAAAACACTTACAAACAAAAGGCAGATGGTCACCGTATTTTTGAACTTGTTTATAGTTCGTCATGAAGCCTCACCGAAGTTCTTGGGAAGCTAGTTTCGGTTTCAAGTGGTTCCGATTTGATACTAAGTTAGCATATAGCAGATTGGCGTGATGTATAAGGCACCAGACTCTCAACCAGCACTTCCTTGGTTCAAATCCCAAAAAATCCATCAAGTAAGTAAAATGTTTTTCCCTTCTTAATAATAATTGTACATTTAATTTCAGAAGTAAATCTCAGTTTGGACGAAACAATAAATGAAAGCGAAGAAATAAAAATTGTCATAACAGAATTTAATTAATTTTTCATTTTATTTTTAAAGTGCTTCGAATAGGCTTTTACAAGGCTTTCATAAGGTTTTATAAGTGTTATAAAATGTCTCAATCGAAATGATTTGAAATTATAACTTTCCTTTGAAAGCAGTAGCCTGTAGCAATAAGCCTTTATTTGGTTATCAATGCTTCCTATAACAAATACAAGTCCATAGCGGCAAGTCCCGAAATACTTTTCCAGTGCTTTCTGATACAAATAATAGCCTGCAGCTAAGACTTGTAAATTGTTTTCCTATGAAAGCTATAGCCTACCATGTTTATTATTATTAATGTTGTTTGTTTCTATAAGGTTTATTGGAAAGACATTTAGTATCTCCGATCAACCTGTACACGATTGCTTAAAAGCCTTTCTAGCTTCTCACGTGGGCCAAATGCATTTTTGTAGGGCCTTATGAAAGCATTTTTGCTGAAATGAAAATAGCTTCGATAGACCCTTATAAAAGTTAAATTGTTAGTTGGGCTTCTAGATAAAAAAAAAAAGTGTAAGATATATGCTGTGATTTGTTCAATCCTTCTTAAACCAAAATTTATAATTATTAAAGGCTTACATTTACTTAAGAGCCTTACCACAATCAACCATGGTTATTATAACTTATAAGTTAAACCCTATCGAATTCAGGAAGGCAGAACGATAAAAAACGTTGATCCTACCCCTCTTAACGTTAGATGTTTGGCTTATGTTCATACCATACCAGATACGACCTTCACTAGTAATATATACAAACTCTGGATAGGATGTAGGTAGGTAGAATTTACCATCAGAGTCTGACTGCAATGGCATAAAGATAAAAACCAATGACGATGATGACGGCTCAGTTTGGAATTGGTAACTGTTTAAGATAATAAACAACAGTACTAAACATCATGAAGAACGGTTATTGTTTTGGTACTGGTTTCTATATGAGAGTTGGTTTTCTGTATTATAGTACATATCTACGAACATGGTTATCGGATATCCACAACACTTACATACGCATATCTATGTATACCGGATACGGATGTACTTAATGGCTAGTAGTCTTTCTGTTGCAAATGATGGGGATATTCGAATGAATGAACACAAAAAATCTTCTATGATACGAAACTGGGTCATTAGAAGAAGTGAGTGTTAATTTGGTCACAGATGTTGTGAAGAGACTTTTTTTTATACTTCAAAATTTATTTAGGACGTATTTTGGGCGGATGAAAAAAAAATAAGCAGCTCTTTAATATAATTTATTAGGAAATCTAAAATTTTAACAAAAAGAAAAGAAAAATTCGAATTTTCAACCGAGTTTTATTATAATAGAGAAAACTAACAGCACCTTCTGAAAGGGGGGACTCAACTTTAATGCTCAAGCCTTTTGTCGCATATTTTATCATATTATTTTTTAATGGGAGCCTTAAGTTTAAACTAGAATTATACATTATAGAGCTTAAATTAAAAAATTATTAAAAATCAACATAATTCGAATTAAATTTATTAAAAAAGTCTTCTTAAATTGTTTTGAGACCTAAAAAAAGCACACCATCTGATTTCTTTAACTAATCTTAGCTTTGGAGAAAAAAAAAATTTAAATCGCAGGAGCGTTTTTTTTTTTTAAATTAATTTTGTATATATAAAATTTTGTAAACATTTTTAAGAAAAAAAATTGGTACACAATTCTTTAGTATTTATTTATGTTGAATTAAAAATTAAATTTCAAAAAAAATTATCTACCCGTTTTTTAAATATTGAATTTTCAAAAAAAAAATTTTGAATTTTTTTTTTTAAATCCGACATTTGTTTTTTTGAAAATTTTGATATGCAGTATTATCAACTTTTAAGAAGCTTTTGCATAAAAACTTTAATTTAAATCGGTAACACACATAATGAGATAGTCCAAAATAAAGAAAATGGTTCTATGTATATAAACTATTCGAGTATATTATTAAATTAATTACGTAATATTCGCCAACTCGACCAAGCGCCCGTAACCGTTGATATGGAATGAATTTGAATAAAACTCAACCACCAACTTCACTCAGTCGAGCTGCGTAGGCGTGCGCAGAAAGATATATTCTATCCTTGTTCTACCTTATCGAGTGATTGGGATTTTATCGCTCGCTACAGTACAGTCTACAATTAATGAAACACATGGTTTACATATGAGAGGTTCTGTAAATTTTGTTTTTGGCAGATCTTAGACCATACTAATATTAGTATTCACAACAATTTTAATCAAATTCGTAAGAGTCGTTTTCGAGAAAATTTATATTTTCTATAACGGTTTTTTAACATTTACATATATGGAAGGTGCCGTTAATTTTGACTATAAGAAAAAGTTTTTTTCAAAATATTTTAGATAATGTTAAAAAATATCCAAGTTTCATAAAAATCAACCAAGTAGTTTTCGAAATTTTTGGTTTAAAAAAAAAAAAATTGAAACTTTTTTTTTAAAAGCCATTTTTGAGAAAAATAAGATTTTCCAAAAATGCTAAAAAAAATTATATGGCAGGTACCGTTATTTTTGCTCCTAAAAATAAAAGGGAAAAAACACGTCGGGGTAATGTCCCGAGAACACTTTATACCAAGTTTAATTAAAATCGTCCCATGGCTTTAGGCTGTAGACGAGTCCACAGACAGACAGACAGACAGACGGACAGAATTGCGAGACCCACTTTTTTCGTCTTCCCTATCATCGTAATGTCAAGTTTGATTGTTATCTCGAGTTCAATTTTTTTTTTTATTGTATGGGCATAAGTTTGTATATCGTTAAATTTTGGTTAAATTTATATCGCTAACACAAGTTATGTAAAATTCAAACAATTTAATTTTTTTTTTTTTTTAAACAGCTTCAACGATTTTAGGTGAAATTTATATTTGTATAGTTTGAATTCATTTTAAATAAAAAATTCATATTGCATGGAAATATGGTAAAAAAAAAAATATTGCTCATACGCCACAGTGTACAATATATGTTCCATTCAACTATGGCCGACAAAAAATCAAAGAATTTTATGTAAGAATTTTTTGTTCTCTAGTCGCTACCAATTGGAACTAAACTACAGACACATAAAATTCATTATTCACACAGTTTATTTTTGGTCTACGAGTACTTAGAGAAAATTAGTAAAAGACATTGGAAAAACATCTTGTTCTCTTCGTGAACTATACGTTAAGACTGTTTAATTATTTCAGGAAATATGATGTTTTTTCAATGTCCTTTACATATTTCCTCTAAATTGTATGCTTCTGTAGTTTAGCTCTAAATGGTAGTGGCTGAAGAAGAGGGTAGAAAACTTTTGGCAGAAGTTCTTACGTAAAATTCTTTGATTTTTTGCGGTTATAATTGAATTTAACCGATATTGTGCACTGTGGCGTATGCGTAATATTTTTTTTTTTTTGTAACCGTATATTCATGCAATATGAATATTTTATTTAAAATGAATAAATTCATGCAATATGAATATTTTATTTAAAAAGAATATATTCGAACAATAAAAATAGAAATCTCTCTGACAAATCGGACGAACTACAATAACTTCCAATGGGAAGTTAACGTAGTAAAACCGTTTTCTTTATACATATACAGGTATAAAAACTTTAGTTTTTTATTTATCAAATCTGGTGATTTTTTGATATTTAAAAAGACTGGGTGGACATTTTTCGATTAACACATTTTTAGATTTTTTACTACTTTCTAGTTTCCTAAAAATTTCATCAATATCGTTTAAGTTATTCAGATTTTATCGAACAAAATTTTATCGAATACAAAATAAATAGACAAAATTAATTGAAAAAACAGAACTTTAAGACTTAACGCTGGTTAAGAAAAGCTGGAATTATCAAAAAGATTATTATAGCTGAACGCAAAAAAGAGTTTGTATACTAATTTTAACCATTAAATCTATTATTCCTTTTTTTGACATGTCAAATTGATGGGAATTTGATTATTCCTTAATGCGTTTTTTTATAATGTCTGAACATTTTATCAAAATCAATGGAGTATAACCTGAACCACTATGGTGCACTGCTTGATACTAGTATCAATTATTGCTTAAACTTTCGTTGGTATAGTCATCAAATTTCAATGACAATACTTTCATATATCGAAAAAAAAAAATAACTGTTGTCATTTTAATATCGAGACACTCCAGTAAATTTTATATTTTTCAACATCGTTTCTTAGTTTAAACTCTTCTTCTTGAAACTCGGATAATAGTCTACTCTACACCAGATATCGTTTTTTTATGCTGTGGGATTGTGGCCCAGTGCATCACTATTCACAACCCAACAAAGAAAAACATTCATTAATTTTCTTTTTAACAACAATAGCTTTGACATGCCTTTGAAGTTAAATGCAAACAGCAAAAAAAAAACAAACAAAAAAATAAAAATATAGAAAAAAAGTCTGTCACAACTGACAACCATGACAACATTTTATGCATTTTATAATAAACTTTAAAGAAAAACTAAGAATATAACAAGTTCAACATAAATAGATATCCTCTCCTATCCTCTTCGTTCTTGGAAACGTAATAATACAAAAGTGTTCAACCATCCTGAACGATCCTTTAGAAAAATACAAAACCTTCATCACACCCGTCAGCATCATCACCATCATCATCATCGTCATAATCATCATCTTAAGCGGTGAAGTTTTAAGTTTTTTTTTTTTTTTGTCTTTTTCTTTTATTCTTATCTGGCAAGTTGCAACTTTTGTTGAGATGCAATTTGCAGCTCTTCGTTTTATTATTGTTTTTATTTTTCGTTCTTCTATGAGAAAAGGTTGCAAAGTTGTGAATGTGAATAAACTGCTTCAATAAAACTCTTGGAAATAAAAATTATATTTTTTTTTCTTTTATTTCCCTTTTACTTTTTCTTTGTTGCAAGTTCTATCTCTCTCTATGTCCTATTTGCAAGTGTGAAGACAATTAAATGAGTTTCTCCGTGTGGTTTTAAATTTAAAGTTTTTTTTTGTTTAAAATAATCATTTTATTGACTTTTTGTCGTGTGATCCGGACAACTGTATTAACCAAAAATCTGTTCTTATCAACCAATCCTGTCAAAAAACAACAAAAAACAATTACATACATATGTACATATAAAAGCCTAATCAACACTAAAACTTTCTTAATTCGTCTCTTAATGAAAGTATTAAAAGCCTTAATAATAGTAGCCCGTTGCGTAATAGTTAGCGCGTTGGACTGTCATGCCAGAGATCTGGGTTCAATACCAGCCGCTTCCATCTTAAGTTTTTTTCACCTCTTTCGAGGAATTGACAAATCCTCTAAGAGTATCTCCTGTCACAGAAAAGTGCCGCTCGTTAGCCGTTCGGATTCGGCAATAAACTGTAGGTCCCCTCCATTCCTGCAGACACGCACACAGGAATGGTTGAGAGTTGTAAGTCACTAGACCTCTTGCTTCTTCATGAGCCGTTGTGCCACCAAATTTATTTATTATTATTTTTTTTTTAATATGCAGCGAATTTTGGGTGTGAATGCATAATCGAAATATGAGTATGAAATTATGGCAAGTCCCCACCACGGATGCCAAGTTTTTTTGGCATCCGTGGTGGGGACGAAGGGTTACAAAATTGATATCAGGAGTATTTTCACTTAAATTTAAATATTAAAAACAGGGTTGACAGATGCTCTGTCATTTTCCGTAAGCGTAAAGACCTCAATCTTCAGCTTCAGATTAATAGAACCCAAGATAATGGCTTTTAAGCGAACCTTATCGACATTTCTTGGCAGAATTTATACGACGCGAAAATTAAAAGTCTTACAAAAATACCGATAAAGTTCGCTTAAAAAACTTAAATATATTAACAAATTATAACTGGTTGAAAATCAAAAACCGAAAAGTAGATTTTTGAAAAATAAATTTATCATTAATCAGAATTTTATTCTGCCGGAAAGTCAATAAATTTTTGATAAACTTGTTTTTTTCTGGTAGTTATTGGCTTTTTAAAATAAACACATTTAGGCCCATCGCCCACTAACAAACTAAAAGTAGCTCGGAGTTGCTTGCCATCGCTCTCTAGGCAATTTCCGAGCAACTTTTGGGTTCAGTAATTTTAATTTTAATTTTAATTTTAATTTTAATTTTAATTTTAATTTTAATTTTAATTTTAATTTTAATTTTAATTTTAATTTTAATTTTAATTTTAATTTTAATTTTAATTTTAATTTTAATTTTAATTTTAATTTTAATTTTAATTTTAATTTTAATTTTAATTTTAATTTTAATTTTAATTTTAATTTTAATTTTAATTTTAATTTTAATTTTAATTTTAATTTTAATTTTAATTTTAATTTTAATTTTAATTTTAATTTTAATTTTAATTTTAATTTTAATTTTAATTTTAATTTTAATTTTAATTTTAATTTTAATTTTAATTTTAATTTTAATTTTAATTTTAATTTTAATTTTAATTTTAATTTTAATTTTAATTTTAATTTTAATTTTAATTTTAATTTTAATTTTAATTTTAATTTTAATTTTAATTTTAATTTTAATTTTAATTTTAATTTTAATTTTAATTTTAATTTTAATTTTAATTTTAATTTTAATTTTAATTTTAATTTTAATTTTAATTTTAATTTTAATTTTAATTTTAATTTTAATTTTAATTTTAATTTTAATTTTAATTTTAATTTTAATTTTAATTTTAATTTTAATTTTAATTTTAATTTTAATTTTAATTTTAATTTTAATTTTAATTTTAATTTTAATTTTAAGTTGACCTTGTATTTTGAATCAGTGTTATAATAAAACTTGTTTTTCGGGTTAAAAGCCTCTCATTTGGCAAAAATTTTGGAAAATTCCCAAAAGTTGCTGGAAGTTGCTCGGAAATTGCCTAGTGGGCGAGGGTAAGCAACAAAAAGTTGCCGGGAAAAAAGTTGCTTATTGGGCGATCTCCCATATAAGCTAGTGTAATTGGATTGGGAGCAACAAAAAGTTGCTGGGGCTAGCAACAAAAAGTTGCCTAGTGGGCGATGGGCCTTAAGGCTCTCCCAAACCAACGCGATTATTCGGCGCGACGAACGAAAACAACAATTACAACACGTGGTTGTCAAACAAAACAACACCCTGTTGTTAATGTTTTCGTTTGTCGCGGCGAATAATCGCGTTGGTTTAGGAGAGCCTGTATTTGTGAAGATTTTCTGGTAATCCATTTATATCTCTTTAGGGGTATTTTCAACTAGCTCAATATCGTTTATTTGATAGATGTTATTGTTTTTAACATATACAGGGTGTCCCGAAACTCAACGTCAAGCGGGTACCGGGTGATAGGGCAGGTTGTGCCCGTTCTTTGAAAAGTATGAAAAAATAATCCATCTCGCTTGGTTTAGTAGTTATGGCAACATTAAGAAAAATAATGAAAATCGATACCCTAGCTCACATTTTTAGATACAGTGGTTACAAATCTTAAAATTTAGCTGTGTTTTCTTTTTTTGCGTAATCCTTAATAACCATGCTATTAATCGCAATCACAAATCCAAGAATTAATATGGTCAGTTTCGTAAGAAAAATAAAGTTTGACTGAGTCATTGTTCAAAAAATTTTTGTGAGCTAACTTTGACACTTCATATTTAAAAAAAAATGTACCACACTACCCTCGGCAAGTTATTTAAAAAAATGGCCCGTTTCATCAAGATTTCAAAATGGTACAACACTTGCACCTTATTTACTCGTAAAAAATACGATTGCTTTTTTATTTGCAAAAGGACCTCAGTTCACTTCATATCACTTTTAAGTAAATAATGCTTTTTTGTGCTCAAAAATCGGTTATACCGAGGTGTATGTAAGATAAACAGAGGCACTTGAATAAAATACTGTTTGCAGTAAATTAGAGTGAGACAGATCAACATTACACACGGTACGCTACGATCTACGATCTGTGGGCTGCGTTCCTGCTTTTACTAGCAATTTCTCGTAATTGTGCGCCATTGTGTTCACCTGGACCCGATCAGTGTTGTAAAAATTATGTTATTTATTATCTAATAATACGTAGATACTAAAAACCTTTCACGAATAGCGTAGTTGTCGAAGCTCAAGAATATAAGAACATCCATACTATAGCTCATTGAAATGTAACATTAGCCTGGCATTCAGGACTGAATGTTTTTGATTTATGGGAGGGTAAAGTGTTAGTGCAAAATGAAATTTTCGGGGCTAAAAGCCCCTCTCTCTTTCGGGTGCCATTTTGGAAAATGGGGTGTTAAAAGTTTTTCGCTATATCTTGAGAACCATGCGTCTTACAAAAATAATTTTGCACATTTGTGTATTAAATTGAATTCTGTACAATAAATGGTAAGGCACTTTTTATCATAAAATTGAAAACAAATTAAACTTTAAAACAGACGAAAGTTTTACGAAAATTATAATTAAAGGGATATAAAATGCCAGGTTACTGTAAGTTTCAATGGACTAATATGGATGTTCTTATATTCTTGAGCTTCGACAAATACGCCATTCGTGAAAGGTTTTAAGTATCTACGTATTATAAGATAATAAATAACATAATTTTCACAACAGTGATCGGGTCCAGGTGAACACAATGGCGCACAATTACGAGAAATTGCTAGTAAAAGCAGGAACGCAGCCCACAGATCGTAGATCGTAGCGTACCGTGTGTAATGTTGATCTGTCTCACTCTAATTTACTGCAAACAGTATTTTATTCAAGTGCCTCTGTTTATCTTACATACACCTCGGTATAACCGATTTTTGAGCACAAAAAAGCATTATTTACTTAAAAGTGATATGAAGTGAACTGAGGTCCTTTTGCAAATAAAAAAGCAATCGTATTTTTTACGAGTAAATAAGGTGCAAGTGTTGTACCATTTTGAAATCTTGATGAAACGGGCCATTTTTTTAAATAACTTGCCGAGGGTAGTGTGATACATTTTTTTAAAAATATGAAGTGTAAAAGTTAGCTTACAAAATTTTTTTGAACAATGACTCAGTCAAACTTTATTTTTCTTAAGAAACTGACCATATTAATTCTTGGATTTGTGATTGCGAACAATAGCATGGTTATTATGGATTACGCAAAAAAAGAAAACACAGCAAAACTTTAAAAATTGTAACCACTGTATCTAAAAATGTGAGCTAGGGTATCGATTTTCATTATTTTTCTTAATGTTGCCATAACTACTAAACCAAGCGGGATGGATTATTTTTTCATACTTTTCAAAGAACGGGCACAACCTGCCCTATCACCCTGTACCCGCTTGACGTTGAGTTTCGGGACACCCTGTATATGTATGTATAATATTTTGTAAATTTTACTACATACTACTATTGCTTTACAAATCACCTAATAACTCTTTAGTGGCTCCATCTATGCAATAAACTTTTCTTTATTTCTTAAGTACAATAAATGACAATCATTTTGATATATTATACGCTACTGTACATAGTACACAAGTAACACAATAGTTGATTCTACTTCGTAAAAAAATCACATAAAAATCAAAATTAATTAATCGAATATAAAAGAAGGTAAGGTTCTTCATCGTTATCACACGAGATTCAGTGGAGAATGGTTCGTTCTGCGTAAAATCTTAAAAATAATCGATATGATTGTAGATAGAAGCTTCTAACTATGGTTCTTGGGTTATCAATATTAAGTTTTTTAGTATCAGGAGTATGCTCTGAAATCAATTTTTTAAACTGAAATTTTTTAGTAAGGGCTTGGTACTAAACGAGCTTCTTTTAACTATAGTTCGTCCATTTATTCTTGTCAGTACAGGCCTTATGGGAAAGCTTTTTTCACATCAGTGGGACCTACTGATATTCCAAGGCACTCCACGAAACGAAATGCCACTTAAATATACACAAAAGCCACAGAATTCCCACGGAATTGTTTTTGTAATTTCTTTTTCAAGCGACGTACATCCCTCACGACCTATCTCGCCCACAGCCGTAGGCACAATGAATAACCGATCATGATCTCTTGCTGTTTGTGTTTATCAAAAGTATTCACACAATATAGTGTGACCATTGGTAAGCTAACGCACATAAAAGACTCCTTTTCCTATTGCTTATCTGCAAGAACTTTCAGAATTAAAGCTTTTTTTAAAGCTCTTAGGACCAACAAAACACTAAGTGTGGTCGTTTGTCGTTGTTTTAAACTGCAGGAGTTTTTGTGTGTGTTGTTTTTGAGTATAAAAATAAAATGGCGCGGCTGTAGGTGTTGTGCGTCGGCTGCCATTTACAAAAAAGATGCAACCAATATCTTGAGGACGGCTCATGGTACCTACACAAAATTTGTAAGCACATTTGTATGTAGGTATTCATGTATTAAATATTTTGTTATTTTATATTTTAAATTATTTAAGTAGGTAGGCTTTTTTGGTCAATTTATATCTTAATCAAATATTATTTTATATTGTTAAAATTATTCTATTTTGTAATTGCTCAATGAACTATTTATAAATAAATGAATTGGTATTTTTTGTTATTTTTTTTTCTTTTTTTAATGGATTAGGCCTACTGGGGATACCCTTACAAAAACGCACCTATTTTCCTACTTCATATTTTTTTTGTTTTTCATAATTGTATTTGTGATATTTTACCTACTAGATGGCAACGCTGATCAATTTCAATTAAGCTTGAAATGATTTATTATGCAAACTACGGCATCGCGATAAGAGCTTTTACATGCGATAGACTTATGCAATACGCTGCAACCAAACTGAGATGCAAACGTCCTATCTTCCCTGTACTGACAAGAATTATTGGACGAACTTTAGCCATGTTGAAAATTTTGCGACATAGAAGACAGACAGGTAGTAGCCCATGCATTGGATTGTAAGACAAGAAGTCAATGTTTTTTAGTGGTACTGCCTCTTGAAAGGAGATACTCCTCCAAGAGTATCTCTTGTCAAAGAAAAATGCCGCTTACCTTAGCAGTTTGGTCCCCTCCATTCCTGCAAACACACACTCGCATCGCAGTAATGGTTGAGAGTTGTAAGTCACTAGGCACCAGTTCTTCATCAGCTGTTGTGCTACTAAATTTTTTAATTTTTTTTATAGACAACTGAAAAGCTATTTTCATTTATTACAGTTTATACATTTCTATTAATTTCATTAACTATCTTTTCGTTTTATACCTATCAACAATAAATTTCCAATATTTTCTGCTTAGTTTCCACTCACTTCACAATCTTTGTCGAAGCCAAACAAAAGGTCGACTCCCAAAAGAATTTCCATAACTTGCCTAATGCGTTTTTGCACTTAAACGCACAAAGCATCCACTTTTATCATCAAAGTGAAAAATGTCAATAGGTGTACCTGCGAAGGTTACAGGTTTAATTTTCATTATAAAATAGCAAAAAAAAAAAAAAAACACGTGTATATTTATAAAACCGTCCATTCCACTGAAGTATGAAAAAAAAATAGCTTTTTAGCTATTAAAGAATATGACATTTAACATTTTTTTTGTCATTGAAATTTTATATTCTATCTTTGTATAAAGAGAGATCAGGTAATGTACTTCGACCAAGGGTTGTAGAAATTCAATCCTTCCATTTTATCTGCTGGTTAGACTTGAGTAAAAATTCAGTTGTTCATTATGAGATAATGTTCCTGGACTTGCACTTAAGTGAAAGCTATTAATGAAGGTCAATAATAAAAAGAAAAAATGTAGGATATAATTAAAATGGACAGAAGAACTTTGTTAAGTGTGGATAAATTGTAGAAGCAATTAAAAATGTACTTATGTACCTACAGTGCAGTGAAGGAGTACAGCTTTATTTCATTTAAGATTATTTTTTGTAACTATTTCACGAGGAAAAGTAAGAACGCTTCTCTTATTTTCCTAACCTAAAAGGTTTTAAAGTTTACTGAAGAAGAAGCTTCTCCCATGAGAGCTGCCACATTGTTTTAGTTATTTGTGCCTCCTTATGAATTCAAATATATATTTAAGAATGTATCTATTCTTTTTAATTTGTTAATATATTCAGAAAATGTTCTATTTCTAATAAAAAATAAATAAGTCAAGTTTTTATTATTTTTACTTGCGATACATAGGTAGGTACTATAGAACAAGTTTTGGATTTGTGCAAAGAAATAAACAACTCGAGATTTCAATTGAACCTTACATAAAGATAATAGAGAACACGAAAAAAGTTGGTCCCGCAATTCCCTCTGTCTGTCTTTCTGTCTGTCTTTCTGTCTGTACCCAGCCTAAGCCGCTAAAGCGATTTTCTTCAAACTTGGATCTTAAGATTTTAAGGTAATTCCGTAGAGGGGAAATTGCGATTTTTTTTATAGGGTCTACCGGCTATACAACCATTTTGTAAAAGGTTATTTATATCGTAAACGGCTCTAACAATTATTATGATTAAAATTTTTATGTGTACTACTGCAGGTCTACATCTGAGTGAAATAAGAATTACCAAAAACTTTTACTAACGGTACCTGCCATAGAACCGTTTCCATAAAAGGCTTAACCGATTTTGAACAAATTTTCTATTCTGGAAGTCATTTTAATTTTAAAAAATATTTCTTGGGTTTTAAAAATAAAGTTTAACTTTTTTTTTTGGAAAAATCATTTTTTTGAAAACGGGTTGATTAATTTTTTTTTTTTTTAAATATGGTTTTAGTTGTATATTGTTAAATTCTTAAAAATGGCATACCAAATATTTTTCTAAAAAATATTCAAGAAATTTTATATACATATACCTACCTAAAAAATTATTTTTTAAGAAAACCGCTCTAACGATTTTTGAAATTTTTTCTGCATAAATTCATAATTTTTTCAAAATTTAGATAGCATTTTTTCATTCTGAGACTAAAACGTAAGTATTTGTTTTATCGATTTAAAGAAAGTGTTTCATGCTATTCTTTCATATATTCTTCAATATAAACTTGTCAAAACAATTAAGGGAACAAAAAAAAATCACTTTTTTTAGTGTTTTTTGAAGAGCTATATCTCTGTGAAAAGTGGTCGTATTGAGATAAAACAAAAAGCATTCTGAAGCTTTATATTTATTGTATGTATACATTTTAGAAAATTATTTTTTTAGGTACCGTTATTGCGCAATCATAAGAAGCAGCACAAACCAAAAATTTTAATTTTTTTTTTTATTTTTTGAACATTGTTATTTTCTTTGAAAATTGTTTTTAAGCCAATTTAATGTTTTGTTTCCATAACTTATTTATTCAGCTTTAAGGTCGTCTTTTTTCGTCATTCTACATTTTTTTTTTTTTTCAAAAGAATATCTGACTTTGAATAAAAAAACAGACTTTTGACTTTGACTACTAATATCTTCGCAAGGAATGACGACATGGAAAATTTAAGGGTAGTTTTGAAAACCTGAATTCATACTCTACAAGATTTTTTTTTTAACTTTGTAACGATTATTTTGTTTTGGCTTCTCACCGTTGCATTCATATAAAGGTAAAAAAAACGACTTTGTTTAAAGTCGTAAAAACCAATTAAAGGAACGAATTTTGTGGAAATGAAATCATCAATCTCTACCCAGTTTTTTCACAGTTTTGCGTTAGTTCCAATACTGATGAGATTTTAATGGGAAGCAAAACATCTTTTCGAGAAAAAAAATTACAGCTAAAATTTTCAAAAAAATATTCAATTTGTGCTACAATTTTGTTTTCCTTATGTTTTTTTTTTCAACGCTTATCAGTGTTGTAACTAACGCAAAACTGTCAACAAGCGGGCAGAAATTGTTGTTTTCGTTTCCATTTTGATGACAATTTCACAATGTTTATATGAACCACCAAATTTGTTCCTTTAATTGGTTTTTACGAATTTGATAATTCGGTACGGGAAAACGGTTAAAAAATTTAAAGCTTCAGAATGCTTTTTGATTCATCTTAATATGAACACTTTTCACAGAGATATAGCACTTGAAAAGACACTAAAAAAAAGTGATTTTTTTTTGTTCCCTTAATTATTTTGACAAGTGTATGTATATTGTATATACATTAGGTACATTACATACATATATAACTATTATTATTAATTATATGTATTATAATACACGCAATCTTTAAATTACAAGCAAAAGTTTCTACGATACAGTCGTTATTTTTTTTTATTTTCCCCCATATATTAAAAACGGCAGACCTTTGTAACAAATTTTTTATGTACAAATCGAGGTATCAAAATAAATTATGTTCTTTTAATTATTGGCATGACTATGAATCATACTTCCTTAAAATCTTTTTAAAAAATGTCAGATTTGATTGAAATGCGTCCCAGTACATTTCAGTTTGAAGAAAAAAAGCTAAGATTTTCTAATGTAAGCTCAAATTATGTTAATTTTAAAAATTATTTTTTCTTCTTTTTTTTTATACTCAATCAATCATGTCATAACAATAAGCTTAAACACTCAAGAGCTTACATATAAGCCATATACGTGTCAGTCAAAAAGATACATAAATAAAAATAAATAACGAAAAAGCAAGTCAAGTTGAAAATTTTAAATCAAAAACAGACACAATCAGGGAAAATAAAACCGTACAAAGGATATATTTTCAGTGTGAGATAAAAAAGGACATATCCATCAGGAGCGGAGCTTGCAGAAACGTACAATGGTAGGTATAATTGCCGTTAAAGCAATTGTTTCGCCACTATCGTTTTCCAAATTGGTTCGACAATGTCGTGATGAGCTCGCAAGCCTAGATGGGAACCTCAGGGTCTCTCTTATCTGGGTTCCAGGTCATCGTGGCATTGAGGGAAACGAGCGAGCAGACGAACTGGCCAGGCAAGGATCTCTCTGCGGAGTCAATATTCCTCTTGGGGTTATGAAGGGCAATATATTCTCAATTTTTCTAAATGAATCCAACCGTAGGTCGCGCAGTTTAGCTAACTGCGTCATATCTAGAAAGACGTGGCCCACCTATATATCAAAACCCGAACAACTGACCTGTTATGCAGAACCAGGCGAGACATAGCCAGGGTCGTTGCGACCTTTTCTGGTCACTGGCCGATCAAAGCTGGGATGTGGCGAAGCTGGGCATCCCTCACAATACTCACTGTCGTATAGCAGTGGGGACTAGCAGGAAAGGGAAACTGTCTTTCATTTCCTCTATAAATGTCCCGCTCTGGCCAGAATCAGAGCACAATCCGAATCGCGAATCCTCATAACATAAAAAAAAAAATTTGATGGCACAACAGCTCATGAAGAACTATGGCCTAGTGACTTACAACTCTCAACCATTCCTGTGTGCGTATCTGCAGGAATGGAGGGGACCTACAGTTTATTTCCGAATCCGAACGGCTAACGAGCGGCACTTTTCTGTGACAGGAGATACTCTTGGAGGATTTGTCAATTCCTCGCAAGAGGCAGTAGCCGTTTTTTCTTTTAAATAAATAGGTGGCGAGGCTGGACAAAAATTCATAAAAACTAGCCTACTTATCAATAACTTACCACTAACTTACTGGCCCCATGCGAGCTCTAAGTTAAACTATGATTACTTAATACTAATGCCTTTCGGCCTAAAAAACTAACTTAAGACTAAATTCTATATCGGTACCGGCATGAAAGTCCATCGCACTAACCATCACGCCACGGCTACTACTCTTAATAACACCGTTTTATATAAATAGGTCACACGAGTCATGGTATCAAAACGGCGCTCCTCAGCGCTAATTGAGTCACCGAGCATAGGTTGCTCGTGGCCACCATTTCTATACCTAGATATAATTGTACTTTGTTTAAATATCATTGATGGAAATCCAGTTTTTCTCGAAAACGACTTCTACGATTATGATTGTTTGTCGGTTTATATTAGTACGATCTACTAACCAAATTTTACACTAAGCCATTTTAACAATATCTCTCCTAGGACTATTTTTTTAATTAGCATTATCTATCTATTTGACCAATTTAAATAAGATTTATTTGTGGTGTGAATTTATTTTTAATATAAATGAGAAAAAATAATAATTTTTAATAATGAAATAAATTTAATTTATTTTTAAAATCAATTTTTTTAAAAAAAATTATTTTTTGTTATTTTATTCAAAAACTGAAATAAATATTTGCACGGAAAAGCTTCCATAGAATTTTAATAATACCTTTATTTGATATTTTAAAAATGGGTAGGTATTTGTAAGGCAGTACCACCCGGCCCCAATATTACTAATTGATGCGGTCCTGTGTATAGATAATATGACTGATTTCTTCCGTCTACCCCCAATCCAGTACAAATTTGTTTTAACCTTTATATAACTCTTGATATTCATACATCATTTTTATTTGTTTCCGATATATAATAATATTCCAACCCGATCCGTTTAGTCAGCACACCATTTGGGTTTTCATTGAATTCCTTATTCTCGCAGTGGTATAACTGGAGAAGAAAAAAAAAATAATTCTTTCTTGTTTAGTCTCTGAAAATATATCGCACGTAATACCTTTTGTGCCTTTGTTATATGAGCTTATTTATCTAAAAAGGTTTTTCTGGAACGAATGTTGCGTATATTAAGGGTTAAGAAAATACACACTTCGTTTTATTTTTTAGCATAAAGTTTTCAAGCTGAGAAAACGTGAGGGTTGATTATCCGAAATTATTAGATAGGGTTTTTGTTTTCTGGATAATAAAAGAAAGAAAATATTGCAAATTATTGAAGGCGTTCTTTAGTAAATTTATAAGTAGAAAGCTGGTCCAAAATGCTAATTTAAAGGTTCAAAAAGTCCTTTTAAGCAAAGCAATCAGTTTTTTTTTTTTGTAATTCCTAATTTTTATTCAATAAAACGGTATCTAACAATATTGATTTAATGGAAATTAAATCAAAGGCCCAGACATTGCGCTAAGGGGGTTCTTGAAAAATCATAATTCAATTTTTTGCTTTGCTTGAAGAATACTGAGAATTATAAAACCATTTGTGAACAATTATTAGGAAACTAGAAAATAAAAAAAAATAAAATAGGAAGCATTTCTAAGAATTGGGGATCATGTTTTTGAAGGAAAATTTCGCCCTTTGGTAGCAGTGATGGTGAGGAGCTTGAATGACTGAATTGATTATATTAAAAAAAAAAAACAAAATCCAGTTGGGATTCATCTCAATGACATTGGAAACTTACGTAGGTGTATTGAAGCTGGATGCAAAATTAATTGATTAAAAAATTTGCTGAATTGTGAAATTGCAAATTTTAATTCGCTGCTTTTTTTAAATTTTAAAAATAAAAAAACCATTTATTTTAATTCGTTAAATGCTAACGGTAGTTACAAATTGAATTACATTTTATACACAACCATAAATTTATGTAATAACATTATTATTGTGGTATTGTAAAAAAAAAAAAATCTATTTTTTAAGATATTTGATTTAACATTGTCTATAGTAGCCCGTGGTGTAATGGTTAGTGCGTTAGACTGTCATGCCAGAGGTCTGGGTTCAATACCAGCCGCTTCCACCTTAAGTTTTTATCTGGGCTACTGCCTCTTGCGAGGAATTGACAAATCCTCCAAGAGTATCTCTTGTCATAAAAAAGTGCCGCTCACCTTAGCCGTTCGGGTTCGGCAATAAACTGTAGGTCCCCTCCATTCCTGCAGACACGCATACAGGAATAGTTGAGAGTTGTAAGTCACAAGTCACAAGGTTCTTCATGAGCCGTTGTGCCACCAAATGTATTTATTTTAATAAATAAACAAATAAATAAATAAATACATACATAAATACATACATAAATGAATAAATAAATAAATACATAAATAAATAAACAAATAAATAATTAAATTAACACAAAAAATAAATAAAGGAGTGGTGCACTCGGGCGTATGCGCATTTTTTTTTAATAATGTACGAGAATAACATAGCATCTCTACCATTTAATGCCATCTGGTGGAGTTGCAAATTAAAGGCCGTAGGTATCTGAGCAAAAACAAACAAATAAATTTGGTGGAACGATATACCTATATATTAGACTGATTCAAAAAAAAAAAAAAAATTGTCTCCGATTTTCAATGCCACTAGCTTTTTAGTTACGAGCTTAGTGCAACAATAAGCCTGGTAAAATTTGAGCCGTTTAGATAAATATTTAGAGGTCCGCTAATTTCTTTTTTCTATACAAATTGTATGGGAAGTTTTAATTTGTTTGCTTCTTTATCTTATAGCTTTACAACCAGTTATCATACGGAAAAGATCAACACGTTTTCTTAAAGGACATTAAATATTCTTTAAAAATCTTTTTCACTTCTTATTTAAATAGTGTACTCCTGAATGTTAAAGTGGATAGTTTATTCCATAGATTTTTGTGTTCTCTGTGGAAAATATCAGCTTCCCTTTAAAATGCAATATTAATAAGAATATTTTCGATAAAATTTTTTAAGGAACCCATACTTCGATTTAAAAACAAAAAAAAATTCAAACGACTTCATCGCACGAACTGGTTCTAGTGGTTAACAACAATGGCGACAAATTTTAGACGATTTAGTATGATGTTAAAGCATTTTTAGTATGATGCTAGGTTAAAAAAAGGCTTTTCCAAAAATCCAAACGAGTTAACATAGTATTATCTTTTTAACATTTTACTAACGTTAAAATCACCAAATGCCTATATTTTATCTTTTTAGTATCATACTAAATACAAGTGTCACTTTGACAGCTACAATTGCAAAAATGAGTTCAACTGTCACTGTTTTAGGCGTGTTCAGCTAGAAAAATACGTTTAGTATGATACTAGTTAGAAAATGTTTAAAACTACTAACAATTTTACTTTAGTAAAGAGCTTTAAAGTTAGGAAATTGTTAAGTAGTATCATGCTAGTACCTTAACATCAGTCTGTTTAAAATTTTGCACCAATATATCTGCATTTTAACGAAAAGATGTTAAAAAATTCAAAAGTACGTACTGAAAAAAATTGATTTTGTTTTGTTTCTTTTTTATTTTTCTTCAAGATGCAATAAATATTTAGAAACTATCCAAATTGCAGAACTATATAAAAAGACCGCTTGAGCCATTAAAATGCTGTACGATGATGTACGTGAGTAACTCAAAAATAAAGCAATTTTTGACAAAACATATTTCCGTAAAGCGTTTTTTAGTAAAAAACATGAAACGCAGTTTTATTCTGATCATATATGTAAATAAATTATATTTGAAAATATATGCCGCGAAAGTGTCCAAAAATGCTAGGTACCTACACCGAATGGACAGACAGACAAACGGAGAGACAGAATTGCGAGACCCAATTTCATCTTTGCTATCACTGTGATTACCAAGTTATATCATAATCTTGGACCATAACGGTCCACGAACATAGCACCTATGTACATATTATGTATTACCAGATATGTAGCAAGTAATGACTAATTCTTCAACAATTGTGGTCCCACCACATCACTAATACTTAAAATAATGACTTAAGTTTCCTTGTTTACTGCAGTTTGAACTTTATCAAAGTCGTGCAAACGCATTTTAATTTTCCTTTAAACTAACTTTGACTTTTACGAAACACTAAGAAAAATTAAATAAAAAAAAAAACTCCACAAACAAAATTCACTTGATGTCATACTATATATCTGCAAACTGTAACAAATCGGATGACATTTAGCAGATTACACTTGGGGTTTAGTTAAAAACTTCTATATGCACTTCGCTGCCAATGCATGGATGCTCTTTTGCATTGAACAGTAGAACAGTCAATGATAAAACTTGGTTTATTAAACGATTCAATCCTGAATTAGGAAAATAAAAAACTGAGGTCAAATTTTAAGTCGAAAAACTTAACAGTCATTGACTTGCTTCAAAACTAGTTTAAGTGCAAAAATAATTTTAAAGGGGTTTCGAGTTTTAAGTTTTAACGGTTTTTCCGTAGTTTATTTTATCAAACCAAATTTATTTACATTTTTAGGTTTTTTGTTTTACTTTGATAATTATCTTTTCACAAAAAATGTTTTAAGTTTCCTTTTTTATTATTAAAAATAAAATAATAATTATGACATTTTTTAACAAATAAATACCTACATTTAAAATTATAAACAAAATAAGAACAAAAAAAAAGAAATAAAAAAAAACTGCATCTAAGCTATTGAGTGTTAGAAAGAGCCAACAGCTGAAAACAAATTAGTAAAACCGTGAAGAAATGTTTACCAAAAAATTGATTTTCAAATATTCAAATTTTGTTGAATTTCTTTTTTTTGTTTTTGTTTTCTTAATAATTTTAAATGTTTGTTTGTTCAAAAAAATTATGAATATTTTTAAAAGAACCAACTGTGCTTTCATAATAAAAAAAAAATGATACTTAGTAACTTGTTTATGTATAAAAATACTCGTAGTATCAAAATCCAAAAAAAAAAATGCCAACAAATGGGTTCGATAATAAATTTGGGAAAACCGTTTATCCATATATGTGGATAAAAGTTGCGTTAAACTGCTGATTTCAAATCTAGTTGAAAGAAACAATTCCAAAACCATAAAACCGTTATAAGTCCAAAAGGAACCCAAACCAAGAAAATTAGCTTTTAAGTTTATCGACGAAAGAACCTTTTTATATTTTTATCTGCAGCGGAGGTTCGAAATTGGTTATGCTAAATATATTCGAACTGGGGCCAAAATTCTTTGATTCCTTTAGATTCTTAGAGTTAGAGGAAAACTATAAAACAAAAATTAAAAAGGCGTAAACCTTTAATATTGCCTTTACAGAAAAATAATTTCTGTACACATTAAGGAGGATTTTATAACCTAAAACTTTGGTTGTTTTGAATTTTTGCCGTCTAAACCAACAATTTCGCATATATATGTACATACATGTAGATCAATTTGCGTTTTCTGCATTGTGGATCTTATCAACAGGACCATGGCACTATTTTCCGAAAACCTTGAAGTAAGCTTTTCTAATAATCTTCTTTTATGTAACAAATCATTCTTCCTTTTATTATTTCTTTCCAAGAAAAGGTTAAACTTTCCTGGCCTAGTACCATTATTTAGACTTAAAGTCGCAAGTTGTAGAGCCGGGTAAAATGTCTATAACAAATAAAATAAAAGTTTTCATACGACACCAACTGCCCCACTGTATATATAAAATGAAATTCGTTACCCTACGCTCTAAACTGAAAGTAAAAAAAATTGCTAAAAAATAAAAAAAGTATGATTTTTCAAACAAAGTTGACTTAAGCTGAGTTTCGCGTGCATTTTAGGACACATTATAGATAGAAAAGATGCCAAACAATCGTGAAGTTATTTTTGTTAGGGAGAAATGTCAAAAATCCGTGTAAATTTGAACTTTTTTTTTCTTTGTAAGGTTATTAAGTTACATTAAACTTTTCAGATTTATTTACTTATATCTGTCAGTTAAGAAAACTTCTTATCTATTTGCGTCACGTTTCAAAGAAGAAAAAGAAAGTTTAACAACTTGAAATGCTATTATTTGAAGCTTTCAAAGGAAAACTGGAAAGTATGAGATGAAAAGGTTTTTTTTTTGTTTTGTTCTTCCCAGAACTCTGACATACATAGTTCATAAAGAACCACTTTTGATGAGTCCAAGAATTTTTTTCAACTGACAAGCAAATAGCCCACAATAGGACAGTTACATAAAATTAAAATATTTCTCTTCGTAGCTTTTTTAAAATTTTGCTACAGCTTGACTTTGACTTTGGTTTAATCAGGCTTAGGTATATTAAATCAAATACAGAACTAGATCACAAAAACTTGCTCTTTTGGTTAAAAGGTTTAATTAGCAGTTTAATAATTTAATTTTTATTTAATTATTTTGTTGATAACATATTGTTGTTAAAATTTTTAAATGCACCGGATTAAAAAGCAAAGTTAGAACAGAATAGGTCAAGGAAGGAGTGTTTTAATGGTAATTGATAGCTAGCGCAGCAATAAAAGTTCCAATAAAACGCTTTATCCAATTTTATGTCCACTCTTTATTTTTGTGGCTGTGTTCACTCCTTCGACGATGCCAGCCAAGATCCTGCCAATTATCGACCCATACCAGTCAATCTAGATGACAACCAAGAGTTGCTGTAGTAGCCGTGGCGTGATGGTTAGTGCGATGGACTGTCATGCCGGAGGTCTAAGGTTCGATCCCCAGCCTCGCCACCTATTTATTTAAAAGAAAAAACGGCTACTGCCTCTTGCGAGGAATTGACAAATCCTCCAAGAGTATCTCCTGTCACAGAAAAGTGCCGCTCGTTAGCCGTTCGGATTCGGCAATAAACTGTAGGTCCCCTCCATTCCTGCAGACACGCACACAGGAATGGTTGAGAGTTGTAAGTCACTAGGCCCTAGTTCCTTATGAGCTGTTGCGCCATCAAATTTATTTTATATTTAATAACCAAGAGTTGCATCCGCCCGACCAAAATGAGATCAAAGTAGCCACCACCAGACTAAAAACGAAGAAAGCGGCTGCAGCTGATGATGGGATGCAAGCGGAACTTTTTAAACATGCGCTGATGGAGGTGACCTGGTCAGGGGCATTCACCAACTCATCCGCAAAATATGGTCGGAGGAAAGTATGCCCGACGATTGGAATCTCAGTACCATTTTCCCGATTCACAAAAAAGGAGATCGCCTACTCCGCATCAACTATAGAGGTATTAGCCTTTTGAACATCGCCTATAAGATCCTGTTCAGCGTTTTATGTGAACGTCTTAAGCCGTTTGCCAATGCGGTTTCAGACCTCGAAAACCTACGGCCGACCAAATCTTCACATTACGACAGATCCTGGAGAAACCCCAAGAATTTAATATCGATACCAGTTCATCGATTTCAAAGCAGCCTTCGGCAGTGTAGGGATGAACTATATCGTGCCGTGTCCAGCTTTGGAATTCCTGCTAAACTAATACGTCTTATCTGAATGACGTTGGAGAATGCTCGCTGCTCCTGCTCCGTCAAAATTGGTAAGAATTATACCGAAACCTTCGACGCACTCTCATGCAACTATTTAAACATTGTGCTTGTAAAGGTAGTACGCAACACCCAGGCCAGTACTTCATCAGGGACTATCTTTAATAAATCAACACAACTACTTGGGTTCACTGAAGACATTGATGTGATAGGTTTAACAAAGCGAGCAGTAACTGGTGCTTTAATTACAATGGAATCAACAGCAAGCAGAATGGGACTGACTATAAATGAGGGCAAAACGAAGTATATCAACAAAAGTCCAATCCCACCACCGACTATGGTCAGAACGTGACAATTGATAGGTATAACTTTGATTTAGTCAGTGAATTTGGCTACCTGGTCACTGCTGTAAACGCGCAGAACAACGTCGGCACGGAAATCAAACGTAGAATAACTCTTACTAATCGCTGTTTCTTTGGGTAAGTAAGCAATTGAGGAATAAAGCCCTATCGAGAAGAACCAAGGAGACGTTATACAAAATACTCATCATTCCGGTTCTACTATATAGTGCAGAAGCATGGACCCTTAAGCAGGCGGATGAAAGGTCCCTTGATGTAGTCGAGAGAAAAGATTTATGGCCCTGTTTGCGTTGACCAAGAAAATAATGTCCGGCGAAGAATATACAACAACAAGATATACAATATACATACATATGTACATGCTGTACAGCGACATAAGGTTATAGTACAAAAAATCCGTATCCAGCGGTTAAGATGGCTGGGCCATGTAGAGTGGATAAACATCGATGCTCCAGCGCGTAAAGTCTTCGACGCCATACCAGAGGGAAGGAGACACCAAGGAAGACCTCATCTTCATGAGCGACCAGGTTGAAGGAGACCTCCGACAACTTGGAGTCCGAAATCAGAGACTGCAACAGAAGGCTAGAGATGGAACCGGCTTAATATGCCTTAAGTAAGGCCCAGAAGCACAACGCTTTATAGCAGAGATGGTTGAAATTTCATTCCCAACAAAAATGCACTGCTAGATTTAAGGCTAATTTAATCAAGCCAAAGTTGTTTGCAAAAAGTGAAATAGTGGAAACCAAAAACATGCGCTAGAGATGCCTCTGTGCAAATATCGACGAAAATTGTGTTTGATCCGTCTTCGCAGATCAAACTCAATTTTTTAGCACACAAGCAATGTTTTTTTTTTTTTTTTCAATTTTCTTTCGAAGATCAAACCTAATTTTTTAGCACACAGGCAATGTTTTTTTTTCACTTTTCCACTTTTTTTACTTTTTGCTTGAATGTAATTATGCTTTTACACTACTGACAAGTTTTATTATATCTTCTATTTTCTTAAGATTTACAACTTCAGCATGTATGTAAATATTCAAAATCAGCTAGTACATTAGTCATATAAAAATTTACAAGTGTTTGCAACTGACGTTTACACGCCGATTCAACAAGACATACAGATGTTCAACTTCCAAACCACAATCCAATAAAAAATCAGCTTATTTTTTCGCACTGGGCAAATTATGTCATGTTAAATTTAGGAGCTAAATTTCACTAATAAGTCAGAGCATGAGAAACACACAAAAATTCTTTTCAGCAATACTTCTAACTCTTTCTCACATATAAAACGTCAAATCTCATGGCCAAGCTTTGAACAGCGCTCAGGTCCTGTTCAAGAAGTAGTTTTCATCAACATGTTGATGACGATGACATGGATATGGATATTTGTGCCTCTATTGGGTTTTTTGTAGAATCGTTCATAATCCTGACATTGTTCATGTCCTGTGTTCATATATTGTAACGAAGTTACACTATTTTCAATGCACCTATCCGACAACAGTGAGGAAAATACGCCCGTCCGACAACTTTACCGCACCAATTCGAGAATTCATACTGTAAGGTGCAACACAACTCCTATCCGTCTAATGTGGAAAAATACCATAAAATAGATAGAAGAAATGCATCACCGATTTGTATTGCATACCTCAAGGCGCCCACGAGGATTATGACGAGATGATACAACAACAGCATACGAACACTTCTTCGTAACATCAGAAGCCCACAAGAAGTCATTGCAATGATTTCGTTCGCCTTATTAGAGCTCACACTTAGTTATCACCGCAGAGTTCATAAGGGGCTGTCAGAATTCCCCATTTAGACACCTCGGATGTGTACAGGGCTCCATTTTGATCGACAACGACAGAGGCATTTGCGCAACCAAAGGCTCTACGAGGAATCAAGAATCACTCCTCTGGATAAATTCATGACAATCGCTGCAAAAAAACTGACGAGCAACCTGTGCAACCATCCAAACCCTTTGGTGAGGACTATTATTAGCGAAGAGAGACACCCCGAGCCTAGATACCTAGATGTGACTGCAATACTGGATGAAAAATCATTTCTATCAATGACGACGAGGCTATCCAATTTTACGAGGACGCGACGTCAACCTACCACCGTGGCTAGAAGCCACCCCTACCCAACATTACATCACAAAGGCAAGCGGATTTGAACAACCCGAGAAGAATAATCATCTTTATTTGTGACAATTTTTTAAATAATTTTAATAAAAAAAAACAATGTATTAAGTAAGGCTTCTTATGTGCCAACACAATAAAAACACCACAATGTAATATTCTATGTAACATAGAATTAAGAGCCAATTGTAAATATATCTGTTCAATAAAAAAGTTAAACAGTTAAACCATTGAGACACCTTTTTCGAGGAGAATATCCTCCGATGCTACTAAGTGCCAGTTGTACAATCGTGGTTTAAATTTTGATCCGTGGTTCAGGAATTTTAACTAGCCCTAAGTCATTTATCGTAGGCCTTGAAACAAGCAGCTGGGTGTGTAGGTAGTACACCAGTAAGAAGTTCCTAAAACGAATTTTTGGCTTTTTGCCAACCTCCGCTCCTCTCCCCTGTTTTGCCATGAATTATATCTAAGGCAAGGGACTTAATCCCGCACAACTATATTCGGACCCTGTTGGTACTAAGGCCCATTTCTGGTTTCGTCTTAGAGTCAACAGGGTCCAGTGAACAATCCCACTTTCTGCACCTCGACTTGACTTCGGTCAGCCAAGGGAGTCAATCCCACCTACTGTACCTCGACTTGACTTCGGTCAGCCAAGGGAGCCAATCCCACTTTCTGCACCTCGACTTGACCTCGGTCAGACAAGGGAGTCAATCCCACATTGAACCCAGCCTTGACTTCGGTCAGACAAGGGAGTCAATCCCACATTAAACCCAGCCTTGACTTCGGTCAGACAAGGGAGTCAATCCCACCTTCTGTCGTATATGAAATACCTTATTGTTATGTATTTTAAGTAGATATTAAAATGATTGTAAAAAAAACCTTATTATGATGAATTGTTAGAAATAGTTGTAAGAAGGATTCAATAAAGACATTTATATTATAACCGGAGTTCCGAACTTTCAAACACTGAGTTTTATTTTGCTTTCTACGGTACGAACCTTGGATCCGCTGACGCTACCTCAGCTGAAAAAAAAAAGCATCACAATATCGCGTAAATATATTATGATGACCCTATATATTGCAAATTATGAGCATTTATTCATTCTTCTTTGACTTCATATAGTAAATACATTGGTTATTTAGATATTTAATGCTCTGTTTTGGAAAAGAATTCGAAAAGAATACGAAATTTCCAAACTATAGCTACTATCATCTTCTGACAATTAAATCCAAATATTTCAATTCTGACAAATATAAATAACCCACTTTTAAATTCACATTATTGTTATTTTAGATGAAAAATAAACTGAAAATCCTTAATGACTTAGCTCCCATAAAACCATCCATGGAAACTATAAAAGCTCTTCAACTCCAATGAATCGGGCTTAGCTCTATCGCCCTACAACATTAACGAGAACATTTTGATATAATTGTTCAATCTTGCCGCCAAGAGCAAAGCAAGGATGCACAAGGCACAAAACGTCATTAATAAGATTGTCGTCTCATTAATTATATTAAATTCTAATTACCATTATTTTAGATACATGTACAAGATATTTGAAATTCGCCCTTCTAAATGTTTTAATTTATAACAGTAATGAGCAGTATATGTACCTTTAAATAAATATATCGCAACAGATCTAAGGCTATAATTTATTAGGACTGATTCGCGTCAGCTTGATATAGGTGCAATAAATTTAACGATAACATAAAATCCTTAAACAAAACGACTATCAGTAAAATGTTTTCTTATTATCCAAGGACATTGGACGCTTGAAACGAATCGCACAAAGTTTATTGAATAATTATTATTATTGTCCTCGGCATTAAACGATTTTATTCAAACAATTTAAATCTGAAAACGTGTAAAAACTGACCCAAATGCTAGATCTTCATTCGAGAAATGTCATTCGAATTGTATTTGTATCTCCTCCGCCACAAAATTGCGTTTATGTGACTTTCATTTGTTTTCATTTTAGCAGATAATTCTGTGCCTGACCAAGGATTTGTGGTTCTTGTATATACATACCTAACCTAGATACGAGTAGCTACATATGTATATAACCATAGCCCCATACGATGACACAATATGGTTGAAACAATTTAATGCAAAATACTTTGAATGGACAACACTTTGCTTGTGTTTTTGATTAATTAATGCAAATTCCACACAAAATGTGAAGCAGAACTTTCTTCTTCGAAATATTTTTCAATCGAATTAAAATTTATTCAAGCATTCTATGTTGTTTAAAGATCAAAAACACTCAATTAAAAATTCTTGCAAAGCTAAAATTTAAACTGTATTCATTTGGAAACTACTATGGGGATGGCAAAATTGTATAATTTTCAAAATTCGGCTTATTTACAAATAGCTAAAATATGTAAATTTTGAATTTGTTTGCTTGAGTATACCTATACATACTCAGAGATGTATTTCAACTAAGCCTAAAAACATAAACAATAAAAATTTGAATTATTCAAAAATTTAAATTTTCTAAAATGCATCCTCAATTTTTGTTTTACATTCATTTTACCAACTTAGAAACCCGCAACATGAAGGTTCAATTTCATATGCAATATTTTTAGGTTGGAAACCGCCTTGGGTTGGAAACCTCTAAATCGTACTCATAAATAACAAATGAAACTAACTGAATGCGTGTTGGTCCTTGCTGTTATCTTATTTAGGTAACACTAAATGCAAACAGATAATAAATGGTGCGATGACATTCAAATAAATTGCTGCACCAAATGTCTATACAAAAGAAAATTTAGGATATGAGTGGTTTTTTGTGGATATGGAATTGCAAGAGTGAATACCAAGCAGGACTGTCCTTGCATGGGCCCTTATTTCAATGAGGGCTCAATAAGTACCAATATGCATATCTATATATGTATGTATGTATGTAAGTCTCTTTCATCTATTCACGTCAATCATCATTTTGTGGAAACTGAAATTTGGTAATCTGTCTTTAAAATAATCAGTTAAAATGTAGAAAAAACATTAGTATTCTTTTTTTTCAAAATTTTGAGTACCTATATGACATTTTTTTTCAAAAACAACTTGAATTCAGAAGATCCCAATTCTAGCTTTAAAAAAAGCTTTTGAGTATAAAAATAAAATGGCGGGGCTGTAGGTGTTGTGCGTCGGCCGCCATTTCAAGAAAAAACAAAGCGTTGAGAACAGCTCATGGTACAATTTGTAAGCAGCTTTTTGATAGAAAATTTAATTAACTTTCTTTTCTTCACAGTACTTTTTTTATAGGACTTATACTTTCCGAGTCAAGGTACCTTAAATTACACTTTTTTTTAGTTTTTCCCCAATATCTCCTTAACGATTTATATTATGAAAGACAAATCTAGAACTAAGCATATACCTAACTCTGAAAGCATAAATCCTACGAAAAAATTTTCTCTGAAAAAGAGAAAGATAATTAATAATTTTCAGTATACCTACATAGTATACAATTTTTTTTTGCATCCTATCAAAAATCCACTGGCGACTGGCCTAGCTTGGTATTATTTATCTTACCTCATTATGGTGTGGAAAAAGATTAATTATTATTTTTTTTTTTTTTTCAAAATTGTAATTGTGCAATTTTACCTAGGTGGTAACACTGATCAATTTCAATTAAACTTGAAATGATTTATTATGCATACTACGGCATCGCGATAAGAGCTTTTACATGCGATAAACTTATGCAATACGCTGCAACCAAACTGAGATGCAAACGTCCTATCTCCCCTGTACTGACAAGAATTATTGGACAAACTATAGTTGTAGTTATTATTTAGAGTCTTGAAAATGTTTGTCTATTTTCAATTATAACTAACTTCCCATTGAAAGTTATGTATTGTAATTAATCCAATCTGTCGAATTGAAAATTTCGACATTTCTCCACGTTTCGAGGTTTCTGGAATTCGAATCCATCATTTTAGAGATATGTCTGTGTAGTGTGTGTTTTTTCGCTGACGATATCTCGAGATATGGTTCTCAAGATATCTCAAATAAACACTTTACACAACCTATTCCAAATAAGGGGCTTTGTGATGTGCTTTTTGTTTTCCAGCTGAGGTTTTGCTCGTCGTCGGCTAATCCAAGGTTCTTTTGAAGAAAAACAAGAAACTTCAATTTTATAGGTCTTTTATTTATTTATTTAAGCTTAATACAAGCTTAACACTGTGTTTTAACAAATTAATTCATATATTTATATTATTTCAATTCTGTTTCCTTAATCCTTATAACTCAATTCAGCCTATAATCCAATGGCTGATAATGGAGTTTAATTTGACTTATATAATAGGCTTATATTATAATAGATCATAGGTACAGGCCCCTAGTGGCAAAAGATCATAGGTTTATGATCCTAGTTCCTAGTAGCAAAAGATCATAGGTTTGCGCCCCTAGTTGGCAGATCACAGGTGGCCTTAATGACTTCACTCGTATCCACGGTTGCCACTTTGGTCATTTGTGACCAAATTTGGTCATTATTTTTTCACTTGGTCACATGGTCATTTTTTAGTCCATTTGGTCATTTTTTTTTTAATATCGATTTTATTAAGCTTTTACTTTGATTTCATTTTAAAATGCTCTGAAAAGTTATTATTTTTATGTTTTTTTTATTTATGATTTGTTACTTTTATTTATTTATGTTAGTCTAATAATTTAATTATAGGTACCTACTTTGTGAATTTGTTGGTTTTGTTTATTATTGTTTATTATTAAAGCCTAGTTTATAGATCGAAACGAAGCGAAGTTTTCATACAAAAAAATAGCTTTTTTCACAGGCGTCAAAAATACAATAAAATTAAATGAATTTATTTAAGCGAAAAGGAGGAAGAAATTTGTTATGAAGTAAATACAATTCAACGGACTTATCCAAACCAAATATAAAACTAAATTAATTTTTCTTTGAACACCTCTCGACGCGAGATTTATTGATATTTCATTTCGGTTTGAGTTTTACTTCGCATTGATATATAAACTAGACTTAATACATACAAAAATAATATGTCATCTCTGTAATACGAAGAATTTGTTAAAATAAATGCGATGAATTAATTGTTTTCTGTGTTTAGAGGTACAAATTTTTCGGACTCAAATTATTTTGGTCATTTTTAGCTACAGTTGGTCATTTTTATTTTTAATTTTGGACACAAACTTTATTTTCAAGTGGCAACCGTGCTCGTATCCACAACTTAAGTGAAACTGATTTATGCAACCAAGTTTACTTTCATTCAATTGAATTGAGCGCTGACCAAAAGGTCGAAAGGTCATTCTCCAGAGTACCTCCTTATGGTTCATTTCCAGTATAAAGTAAATGTTAATTGTAAGAAGGTGAATGGAAATAGCCCATATAAATTGTTGGCTTCTTCTACTGCTGTCGATTATTGTTATTGTCGTTGCTACTGTTGTTTATAAGTTGACGTCTGTACAATCGGCAATTCTAAGGGTTCCTGTCGGGTATTGTGGGGTTGCTGGTTATTTGTTAATGAGCATGTAACCCCTCGTTACAGCTTTCAACATCGAAAACAGTTCACTATGACCTACCTTTTACATTTAAAAAAAAAAAAACCTCAGCCAGTGCTGAGGATCTTTGTAGTAGAATTTTTAAACTGCTAAACGGCGCAGACAGCCAGCATTCCGCCATTATTAGGGCACAAACGATGATGGCCAAAATGTCCATTTAACCTACAAAACTGCTTCTGTGATTTCCTTGGCAGCCAAACTATAAGTGGGAGATGACTAGATGACTAAGTAGGAAACAAACACTAACTTATTTGCAATATTTGGTCATAAAAAAGTATGTTCGACGAATTGAACCTAACTTATCAGTCAGATAAATCAACCATATCGATCAAATATTCACACTCCGAAAGAATTTTGAAAAAAACCCAGTAGTTTCAAATCAATACATACCATTATCGCCGCCGTAAACGAGAGTGTGAATAGAAAAAATTGGGTAAAGAGCTCGATAAGATTTGATTCGAGGGCCATGAGCTTGTCACTTAGCCCTAGGATCGGGTCAATCGAAACCATGCATAAAGCCTGCACCGTCCTTATACTGAAGTAGAAGTAAGCAATGTCCAATAAATTCCATCCACAATGCACTACACTGTTTTGCATACAGGTAGGAACTATTTCATGGGACGTGAACTTTTTGGTTATTTATAAGGCCGAATATAGCATCAGGAAAAATATTGTATAGCTACCGAAATTGAATAAAAATTTGGTGAGCTGAATCCTGCTCATGAACAATGAATTCAAAACACAATGCGCTACATTTCAAATGGATATATGTGTGTATCCTACAACAGCTGCAATAAATGAGTTTTTCTGGGTGTTTGTACCTACAAAATATATTCATATGTGCTTTTTTGTTTGCATTTTGTTAATTTCTGTTGCAGGATAAGTGATAAATTTTGTGCAGCAATTTTTTTTATTGTTTATGGTTTTTCAATAAAAGATAGCAAAAGTGTTGATAAACATTGAAAAATGGTTGTCAATGCAGATTTTTGTTTTACCATTAGTTTGGGCTTATCAGCACTTGTATATTTATATATTTTTCGATATTGTTGTGGCGAACTAATTGAAATAGCTCTGTATATATTCATACACTCTATGTTACATGGTTGAGTCGAATTTTTAATTATTATTGATTAAAAAAAAAAAATTAAATAAAACTTTAAAAAAAAAAATTAACCCTTGAGTGGGCGCGTGGTTAAAAGGAACACCAGTGGGCGCGTGGTCTACGATTGTAGACCATTTTATTTTGCCAAATAAGAGTTAACTAATGCGTTTTTTAGTATTAAAATCAAGGTTAGGCTAAAGAGGAACAAATTATTTGCCATATTCATCACTTTAAGTTAAACGGTTATTGATACACCGAGAAAAAAAAAATCGTAAACAAAAACAATTCAATTTATTAAGATTTGTATTAATTTTTTATAAAAAAAAAAAAAAAAAAACTTAAAAAAAGTTTATAACAAAAAAAAATTATTTACATTTAAAAAAATAACCAAATTTACTGGTTACTTAAAAAACAGAAATATTGCACCACAAACAAAAAAGTTATAAGACTTCAAACATCCATACATATTTTGGTGTTCACAGTTTTTCTTTTTTCACAAAAAAACAAACAAAAAAAGTACAATAAACATAAATAATAAATTAATTCATAAAATAAAAAACAATATAAAAACAATTTAAAAAACACAGTCTGTGCAAAGACTTTTTAAGTGGTCCTTACACGCAAATTTTTCGCATGTTCCTTTGTTCAACATTTTCGTCCTTATTTTTTATTCTTCGTCGAAGGGACTGTCCTCACCACTTGACAGGTCACTGAGCCAAAAATTGCTTGCTGCGCTTAGTTGAAGTCACATTAGGTATTAAATTAAAACTTATAAAGTAAACATTTATAATTCCTCACTTACAGTTACAAAAATGAATATAATAATTTTATATACACCAGTGGGCGCGTGGTCTACGACCAACAGACCAACAGACTTTCAACAACTATTTACCTATGTATGTCCTCCACAAAAATAATAAGCAGACTTCTTAGGTAGAACAATCAATTATCTATAGCTATTGCGAACGATGGTGCAAACAAATTTTTTTTCTAAGAGTGGCAGCATTTTAAAAAATGGTGGTCTACGGTCGTAGACCGCGCGCCTAAGGGAGATAAATTTTTGTACTTACAGCTGTGACATTTCAGATCAGTTGTTAATTTGACACTTAAATTACCTATCTAGGGCAATTGGTTCCCAAAATAAAGTCAAAATGCGAAAAATCCAAGATTGGTGAGGGTTTTTTCCAGTTAGCCACCAAACCCCACATCGCGATGTTTGTGAACTTTTAATATAATTATGGGCATTGTTTTGAAGAATTTCCACCAAATTTAAATTCAGTTTAAGATAAAGTTGGCCGAAAAAGCTTGGCCGGGCTGAACCCGGATCCATCTTGGACTACATTGGCACTAGCCGCCGCATTTAACTTATGTTTCAGCTGTTATAAAAATTTAAAATAAAATTTGATTATATGTAGGAATTAGGTTAGCATCCTTTAAGGTTTTTATTATTTTGTAGTTTGTAAATTTCATAAATTTTTAAAGCGTTCTTAGTTAAACGACGCGTAAATAACCTTAATTCGATATTTCTTAAAAGGGTTTTATGAAAATATGTCTTTAATCAATTAACATTGAGTGTATTTTTATATTTCATTATGATTCATTTTTTTTTTAATAAATTGCATTCGATAAAAACATTTCAAATATAAATGAAAATAAAAAAGGTTGAAATTAAAAGTAAATAAATCAATTTAATTGTTTTTTTTTTTCAATAACACAATAAAAAAAAAATTAAAATTAGAGACAAAATTATGTAATATATAAAATGTAATGCTGTACCAAAAGAATTTTTATATTTTTGCAATTTTACTAGACTTGTTGCACCTGATCGTGAATACCCCTATTGATTAATAATTTTTTTTATTCTCTGACAAAGGGTCTAGCCCTGGCGTGATGGTTAGTGCGATGGACCGTCATGCCGGAGGTCTAAGGTTCGATCCCCAGCCTTGCCACCTATTTATTTAAAAGAAAAACGGCTACTGCCTCTTGCGAGGAATTGACAAATCCTCCAAGAGTATCTCCTGTCACAGAAAAGTGCCGCTCGTTAGCTGTTCGGATTCGGCAATAAACTGTAGGTCCCCTCCATTCTTGCAGACACGCACACAGGAATGGTTGAGAGTTGTAAGTCACTAGGCCCTAGTTCTTCATGAGCTGTTGTGCCATCAAATTTATTTATTTATTTACAAAGGGTCTCCCAAACATTGACAGTTGATAGCGGCCATATTGTTGGAGCCAGGGTTCCCAGGTCCCCAAAACATTTTTTATTTATTTACAAAAGGTCTCCCAAACATTGACAGTTGATAGCGGCCAAATTGTTGGAGTTGGAGCTAGCATCTGTCAAATTAGCTTTTATTTATTCAATCTGCTCTGCCAAATCAGCATGGATGGATATAGCGTTCAACAAGAAATGAAGATGATAAAATTATTTTATTAGGCGTGCCCTACCTAATAAATTCTAACTGAGCGCTCACTGTCAATTTGACGGAGGCGAAATCATTTCGTGGGACAACATTCTCCGCTCAATTGTAAAAAAAACTCATGTTTTATAATTCTAGTACCTACTGAACTTCCGAAAAATAACTTTCAACTTTTGCTTAAAATTTTTAATTTTTGAAAACTTATTGAAATGAACGAGAAATAATATCAAAGTTTAATTTATTTTAGTTTTTATTAACATTCCGTCTTTATTTTGTATTTATTTACCACTTTTGCACAATGTGAGGCTATAATTGAATATGTTTCAATTCACAAATCACAAACAGCTTGGTGAATTAAATATTTTTCAATTGACAAATTACCAAGAGCTTGTGAATTGAAACTCATTCAATTCCCAAATCACCAGGAGCTTGCGAATTAAATATTTTTTAATTCATAAATCCATTACTGACTTGTGAATTAAACAAGAGCTTAAAGCTAAAAAATTGCTTAAGCTTTTACAACCCTGCCTGCAAGACGCTATCGAATTCAGACAAAAATCAAATTTTTACAGAAATTAGGTTATAGGTTTTTTTAATTTTTATACAAATAACAAAATTTATGTACAGAAGAGTTGAGTTATTCATCTTCATCCAATGATTTTTTATAACACTAAAAATCTGGAATTTATATAAATGTATATATCTGTCAGTTATTAGATTTCATGAGGAGCCAAGTCTTTTACTCTAACAGGCCTTACTCTACAATCTCTTACTCTACTTAATTTAATCGTATTGAAAATTTCTAAATTGCAGATAATTTAAGCTTAAATTACTCAAACACTAATCCTTATAATACCTATATAAAGCCCAATTTATATTCAATAGTTTCAAATTCTCCATCAAAATCCTAAATAGTGTTAAAGCCAACTGATTGTGGCTTCTTTAAGATCTGAGGCTTTTCGAATCTCTGCAACTTAATTGCATTTTGAGGTTTGAATTCAACTTGTTGCGATTGACACATTAGGTCGGTCGGGTCACCTGTCAGCATGTCAATTTGTGGTTAAAACACACCTTATCGATGACTAATTTTAATGTACATATTCTAATGCTATGCACATATGTACAATGTATTTGCGCATTTTTGGTAAAAGTGTTTTTTATTTGTTTGGTAACATGCAATTAGTGCTATCAAATGTATTTGCTTGGTTTGAATTTGGTTTTAGATTTCTCGAATATGAATTGCTTTGGTTAGCTTGGGCCTTGGGAAAATAGATTTATCCGCCCATAAAAATAAATATATAGCTAGTAAATGATAATTTATCTTAGCTCTCTGATGGAAGAAAGATAAAGTAATTTGTATGCTACAAAGAGTCTTTGGTTTATCGATTTAGATTGTTTATGTTGAAATTACAAAAGAAAGTGTTTTTCGTTTATTGGTAAATTTATTAACATTGATTGAATATAAACAATGTCTCCACAAAGCTTATTCTTACTATATCGATTAAATTGAGACATTTATTTTAGAACGTTTCCTATTGCAGACAGTCATAAATTAAAATTTTATTTTAAAATGGGGAATAGATTTATTAACGCGACGCGACACAACAAATAATTCTCCCCATAAAATTTATAACGAGGATGTCTTGAAAAAAATCTTTGAAAAAACGATATTTTTACTTGCGATAAAAATGCAAGTTTTGGATTTGTGCAAAAAATCGAACTCGGGATAAAAATCAAACTTGACAGACATTACGATGATAGAGAACACAAACAAAGTTGGTCCCGCAATTCAATTTGTCTGTCTGTCCACGCCCACGACCGACAGCCTCAACAAATGAAACGATTTTCTTCAAACTTGGAACATAAGAATTTTTGGATGATTCCATAGTGGGAAAATCGAGAATTTTGTTTTTGCTCTAACAATAACGGAACTATTGCCATACAACCGTTTTAAAAAAAGTTATTTATCTCAAAAACGGCTTTAACGATTCTTTACTTGCAATATATAGGTACTATATGGCAAGTTTTGGATTCGTAAAAAAAATTGAACTCGAGATAACAATCAAACTTGACATTACGATGATAAGGAAGACCGAAAAAGTGGGTCACGCAAAAAGTGGTTTTAAATGGTACCGTCCATAGAACCATATTTTTTGTTTTCGTTTTTCTCGAAAATGAATAGACTGATCTTGATAATTTTTTTTGTATATCAAAATTTTCAAAAAAAATTGTTTTGGATTTTTAAAAAAAGTTTCAAAATTTTATTTTGAAAACCAAATATTTCGAAAACGACTTGGTTGATTTTCATGAAACTTGGTAACAAGAGGTTTTTTAACATTGTCTAAAATATTTTGAACAAACATTTTTCTTATAGTCAAAATTAACGGTACCTTTCATAAAAATGTTAAAAAAATCGTTACAGAAAATATAAATTTTCTCGAAAACGACTCCTACGATTTTGATTAAAATTGTTGTGAATAGTAATATTAGTATGGTCAACGATCTTCCAAAAACAAAATTTACAGTTAGCCATTATTAACGGTACCTCTCATAGAACCATTTTCTTTATTTTGGACTATCTCATTATGTGTGTGTAACCGATTTAAATTAAATTTTTTATAAAAAAAGCTTCTCAAAAATTGAAATCATACTGCATATCAAAATTTTCAAAAAAACAAATTTTGTATTTAAAAAAAAATCAAAATTATATCGATAGTTCAAAAACAAGTAGATAATTTTTTTCGAAATTTAATTTTAAATTCAGCATAAATAAATACTAAAAAATTGTGTACCAATTTTTTTTCTTAAAATTTTTTACTAAATTTTATATATAAAAAATTAATTTAAAAAAAAACCGCTCCTACGATTTTAAATTTTTTTTCTCCAAAACTAAGATTAGTTAAAGAAATCAGATGGCGTACTTTTTTTTGCTCTCAGAAGAATTTAAGAAAGTTTTTTTTAACACATTTTTTTCGAATTATGTTGATTTTTAATAATTTTTCAATTTAAGCTCTATAATGTATAATACTTGTTTAAACTTAAGGCTCCCATAAAAAAATTATTTACTTATACACTCAATCTTTAAAATTCGAAGAAACTTTTACTGCAAGAGCAAGTTCGTGCGACCCAGTCGTGCATTTTACTTTCCATGAAATGTACTCAAATAATATTGTATGTACATATGTATATTTGCTTTTATTTGCAAAGTAAATAATTTAACCTTTTTTAACTTTTCTAAATTCTGTTAGCACAATAGAATACACATAATCGACCTCTGATTAAATTTTTGATAAATTTGATCACATGTCATAGCATAAAACTACTCATAAGTAGACGGAATTTAAACAACATTTTCGAGTACTGTCCTTTGATAATTATTGAAAACTTTGTTTAAAACAATTGACTAACTATCCTTTAAACAAAGAAATATAATAACCGATTCATAATTCTTGGTTCCCATATTAAAATTTGTAATCGTTTTTTTTTTTTTTTACCTTTCGATAATAATCCCCACACACAGAGATAGCTTATTTTTCTCTAAACCCCTTCGATATGAAAATTTGTTTAATGACCCATCAAACTACCCTACTTATACACTTATAACAGCTAAGGATTTAATCCCCTAGTTGCATCTCTAATGGAATGCAATGTTGGCTTTATTTAAATTTCAAAGAAGAGTAGGATGTTGGAGGCTGCTGTTTAGTACTATTGTATCCCGCTGATAAATATGGTGATGAAATATAAAATCAGGGGATGTTTCGGCATAACCCTATTGCAACTCATGCCTTTAGGTTGTGGGGTTCGAGCATGGGGTTAACAACAAGAATTTTTGGTTGACATTATCATCAACATCGTATTTCGTTGCCAGATTTGCACTCGAGATGAAATTAGCATTTTTCACCGGGCAAAGCAATTTCATCTTTACGATATACCTCAAAAAATCTAGAGTTCAAGTATAGCTAATTGGTTGATGTTTCTGCTTTGAGTGCACTAGATAGATAGATAGATAGATTCTTTATTTTTTCATCATAAGGTTTAACAATTTGTATACTTAAGAATAAGGACATGGCAATACTGCCGTCTGCCTGAGATGACATTTCATAATATGATTTAAAAATAAAAGAAATAATAAAAAGCAAAAATTTTAAAATATAAAAAAGAAATTTAACAAAAGATATGAAGAAATATTTTTTATATAAAACAATGATATCAATTTTAACGTGATTTGAAATACAAAATATTACACAATTGGGTTAATTTGATTATCTGTTTATAAAAAATTTTTATCAATTTTAACGTGATTTGAAACACAAAATAATACACAATTTGGTTATGATTAGTCGTTTATAAAATATTATCAATTTTAACGTGATTTGAAACACAAAAGAAATATTATCACATTTAAACTGCAATAAGCGGGTAATCGACTAAGTTTAATATGTGAAACTGTTACGGTAAGAAAGAGCATGTTGGCAATATTTAAAGAGGCTGAGCCAGCCCATTGCTCCATTTAAAATATCAAAAAGTTTTTCCAAAGATAAAAAACTTTCCCGAAAATGCAACCGACGAATTTCTTGTAGAATAGGACAAGCAGCAACGAAATGGTAAATATCTTCAATCACTCTTCCGCTACATAGATCACATAGCTGGGGCAAGTCTGATCGATGAGGTACAAAGTTTAAATTTAAAATTTCAACTCTTGCTCTAAAAATAATACCTATAACCGAGGCTGAAAATTCATTACTAAAGTAAGAGACTTCCGAGGGCAGTTGGTGGTTTAAATGACTATAAATAGCTCTTGAAGTAGATGATGATGCTCTGGAAAGATTATCCAGAAACATTTTGTGATCCACCTTAGCAATCACATCAGCAAACTGAGCCTGCCAATCGGTCACATTAGTTTCTGTTAAGTTAAAACTTGTTTCGTAAGATAAAGCTAGTTCGTTCCAGTCTTTAAACGGGGAAGCATTCACTCGAAGTAATTTTCTTAAAATGATTTTGTGAAGACAAGTTTCACTTCTATTCATCACTCTAGTAATGAAGTTCGCACTTGCCTTCAAATTTTGTATATATATAGGGACTATTCCTGACTCTACATATATGGCGTAGTTGGGTGTTGAGTTAGGCAAACGAAATATCCTCTTAAAAAAGTTCCTTTGTACAGTTTCAAAAGCTTCGAAGTGTGTGTATCCGAAGACTTGAACGCCATATGCCATGCATGCATTTACTGTCGCGTTGAAAACTTTGTACTTGGACGTTAAATCAACATTTTGGTTCGAAAAAAACTTTGGCCACATTATATTAAGTGCCAATTTAGCTTCGTTGCTTTTTTCTTTGGAGTGCTTTAGAAAGCTTAAATTGTAGGTCAAGAGGACACCCAAATATTTAAACTCCTGTACAACCTCAATGCGTGTATTGTTTAGAGACCATTTTTCTTCCGCTCGCCTTCTTGATTGTCTCTTTTCAAATATAACAATCTTAGTTTTTTGGGTATTAATTTGCAAGCCCCAAGACTTGCAAAATGAACTTAGACGGTTTATTTGCATTTGTAGCGTGAAAGGATTATCAGCAAGCATAACTAGATCGTCCGCGTATAACAGGACTTTGATTATAATGTTAGCAAAATTAACTCCACCCGGAAGAAGCTCGCAGACATCATCTATGAACAGGGCAAATAATAATGGACTAAGGATACAACCTTGAGGAACACCTGTAGTTGTTTCAAATCGATTTGAAAATGTGATACCGTCCCATACCCTTGCATTTGTTGACGAAATTAAACTTGCATACACTTGGAGAAACTTTCGTGACAAACCAATACAAGAGAGTTTGTATATTAAAGCTTGTCTATTGACTTTATCAAATGCAGCTTTAAAATCAACAAAGCAAGTGTATAGTTTCTTTTTTCTATCTATAAATTGTTGAGCAATGTGTGAAATAGCAAAGATATGATCCATGGTTGAAAAACCTGGGCGGAAACCGGCTTGAAAGATGCTCAAAAGACTGTTATCCTCAATCCAGTTTGTGAGCCTTTGATATAGGATTGCAGTAAAAGTTTTTCTTATTGAGTTTAAAATTGAAATACCCCTATAATTTTCCGCAGCGTTAGCATCACCTTTTTTAAAAATGGCAAAAATTACAGATTCGTTGAAACTGTTGGGGACACATCCATCATTGTACAATTTGTTATAGAAAGACACGAGGTAGTTTTTAAAATCAATAGTGCTGTTTTTATAAAACTCGACTGGTATGCCGTCTAGGCCAGGAGCCTTGCTGTTTTTCATTTTTTGGAGCGTTACTTCCAATTCGGGCAATGAGAATTCTAAATCCAGCTCGTTCACTCTAGTATCAGGTAGCGCGTAATCAAAGGTATGAAGGTCTTCATCAGCTGAGAGTAGAGTTTTAAAATGAGCTGCTAACGTCTCAGCTTCTAAAGAGAACTTCATTCCCTGATTGCGCCCACCAAGTTCGCGTACTGTCTCCCAAAATATCTTTGAGTTTGTGCAGTTTTCCAATTTCCTAGCCACGTTTTTTAAATAGGTGATTTTCTTAACTGAGCACATTTTTTTAAAATCATTATTAACGCGAAGATAGATGTTTTTGAAAAATTGAGAACTGGTCGTTCTAAACAGTTTTAAGTAAACAAACGAAAGTTTACGGAGATTTCTGCAATCCTTATCAAACCATACATTTTTAACTACAAAAGTGTGTGTACTCTTCAACGCAAAAGGGGCTGCGGTCTTTATAACCCGTTCTATACTTTCACACACCACTTCAGACGAGACTGCGGATTGTTGAGGCAGAGATAGTAAGTGCCGGGAAAGGAGGCTTCTATAGGGGGTTGCATTGTTCTCCAACCACTTCAGCTTATTAAAACTAGAAGGTGTAGCTTGCTGGTTTAACTCCGTTATCTGAATTTTAATTACAATTGGAAAATGAGCCGAATAGTTGGCTAGTGCAACTTCAAAGTCATCGATAATGTTCAGCCAGTCCCCTGAAATCGCAGCAAAGTCAATCACGGATTGTCCCTGCCCGCTAACAAAAGTGAATTCGCCACATGCATCACAATTAGAAGACCCATTTAAAACAAATAGACCGAAAACTTCAAAAAATTCTGTTAAACTCCGCCCGTTGCGGTTATAAATTTTATCTCTAGAACATCTACTCTCGGCCAGTGCAACTCCTGCTCGTAAAACATTAGCGGAAGAATTTTGATATTCACCAATCCTAGCATTTAAATCACCGACGATTAACACATTGTCAAGAGAAGTGTTATTCATAAATTCCACTAGTTCATCGAAATCGCTTAGCCAATCATTGCAATTTAAATAAATAGGAATAATATAATAGTTTAGGTTGTTGCTAACCATATGAAAAATAATTTTAGATTCAATAATTTTAAAATTAATAAGATTACCCCATAAAGTTTTTTTAATCCCATATAAAATACCCCCACTGGCTCTTCCATGCAAATTTGATCTTATCGCGGGTGTAAACATTACTTTAAAGTCTTTGAAATATTTTAGAAATTCATTTTGATTCTTTTCTTCAATAAAAGTTTCTATAAGAATTATAACATCAAATTGTTGTAAATATTTAAAAAAAATCGGAATTTAAAAGCTTACTTTTGAGACCAGTTATATTATACGAGCATATATTTAATTTTTGAATAATAGTTGTGTTATGGCAGACGACAGAATTTACCTATTGTGTTTTATCCCTTACATACATTTTCATTCACCATTTGTTTTTATGTTTTAATTAAACGAGTATTATTATTGTATTTTTGCTTTTTGTTAATTTGAGTTTTTTTTTTTCTGTTCTATGATTTGAGTCATGCTTATAATTCATAAGGTTTTTTATATTGATAGTTTAGGTTTTAAAATAAATGTTTCTTTTTTTAGAAAAGATCTTCAAAGTTTTCGATTTATTTGGATAAAATGAATTATTAATTTTGTATTGTGTTGTTTTTATGATCAAAAGTACAAAAAGAAACAAGTTTTTGTTGTATTTTATTTTTGCTTAGAAAAAATTATTTTGAAATTTTTGAATGCATTATTTTAGAAACTACAAAACCTTTAAATATTAAAACTTTTTATGAATTATCTAGCTTAAAAAAATATGAGTTGTAACAAAAAAAAATAAAATGCACGACTGGATCGCACAAACTTGCTCTTGTAGTAAAAGTTTCTTCGAATTTTAAAGATTGAGCGTATTAAAAGTAAATAATTTTTTTTATGGGAGCCTTAAGTTTAAACTAGAATTATACATTATAGAGCTTAAATTGAAAAATTGTTAAAAATCAACATAATTCGAAATAAATTTATTAAAAAAGTCTTCTTAAATTGTTTTGAGAGCTAAAAAAAGTACACCATCTGATTTCTTTAACTAAGAGAAAAACAAACTTAAAATCGTTAGGAGCGGTTTTTTTTGTAATTAGTTTTTTTATATATAATATTTTGTAAACATTTTTAAGAAAAAAATTGGTACACAATTTTCTTAGTATTTATTTATGTCGACTTAAAAATTAAATTTCTAAAAAAATTATCTACTTTGGAAATATCGAATTTTCAAAAAAAATTTGAAATTTTTTTAAAAAATCCAAAATTTGTTTTTTTGAAAATTTTGATATGCAGTATGATTTCAACTTTTGAAAAGCTTTTGTATAAAAAAATTAATCTAAATCGGTTAGACACATAATGAGATAGTCCAAAATAAAGAAAATGGTTCTATGAGAGGTACCGTTAATAATGGCTAACTGTAAATTTTGTTTTTGGCAGATCGTAGACCATACTAATATTAGTATTCACAACAATTTTAATCAAAATCGTAGTAGTCGTTTTCGGGAAAATTTATATTTTCTTTAACGGTTTTTTAACATTTATATGGAAGGTACCGTTAATTTTGACTATAAGAAAAAGTTTTGTAGTAGCCGTGGCGTGATGGTTAGTGCGATGGACTGTCATGCCGGAGGTCTAAGGTTCGATCCCCAGCCTCGCCATCTATTTATTTAAAAGAAAAAACGGCTACTGCCTCTTGCGAGGAATTGACAAATCCTCCAAGAGTATCTCCTGTCACAGAAAAGTGCCACTCGTTAGCCGTTCGGATTCGGCAATAAACTGTAGGTCCCCTCCATTCCTGCAGACACGCACACAGGAATAGTTGAGAGTTGTAAGTCACTAGGCCCTAGTTCTTCATGAGCTGTTGTGCCATCAAATTTTTTTTTTTTTTATAAGAAAAAGTTTTGTATAAAATATTTTATATAATGTTAAAAACCCGCTTGGTGCCAAGTTTCATAAAAATCAACCAAATAGTTTTCGAAATATTTGGTTTTCAAAAAAAAATTTTGAAACTTTTTTTGAAAATCCAAAAATAAGTTTTTGGAAAATTTTGGTATACAAAACTATTAAAATTTTTTAGAAGATTCTCCATAAAAAAAATTATCAAAATCAGTTTATTTTGTTTCTAGAAAAACGAAAATAAAAAAAATGGTTCAATGGGAGGTACCATTTAAAACCATTTTTTGGAAATTTAATTTTTACAAAAAGGTAGCATAAAAAATAAAAATAAATAAATTTGATGGCACAACAGCTCATGAAGAACTAGGGCATAGTGACTTACAACTCTCAACCATTCCTGTGTGCGTGTCTGCAGGAATGGAGGGGACCTACAGTTTATTGCCGAATCCGAACGGCTAACGAGCGGCACTTTTCTGTGACAGGAGATACTCTTGGAGGATTTGTCAATTCCTCGCAAGAGGCAGTAGCCGTTTTTCTTTTAAATAAATAGGTGGCGAGGCTGGGGATCGAACCTTAGACCTCCGGCATGACAGTCCATCGCACTAACCATCACGCCACGGCTACTACAAAGGTAGCATATACCTAATAAAATTTAAAGATTTTTTTTTAGAAAAATCTGTTGAGCCATTTATGAGAAAAATAAGATTTTCCAAAAATGCTAAAAAAAATTATATGGCAGGTACCGTTATTTTTGGTCCTAAAAGTTTAAATTAAATCGGCCCATGGGTTTAGGCTGTAGGCGAGTCCACAGACAGACGGACAGAATTGCAAGACCCACTTTTTTCGTCTTCCCTATCATCGTAATGTCAATTTTGATTGTTATCTCGAGTTCCATATAGTACCTACATATATATCGCAAGTAAAAAGAAGATTGATGTTGGCTTACGAACACGTGCGTTGAAAAATAAAAACAAATTGTATAGAAATAAATAATTTATGTTACGTATACGCCTGATTGTTTTTCTTTCGACAGTCCACTAAAACAACAACAAAAATAATTTTCTTTTATTTTTGTTAATTCTCTTCTTCGTACATTAGCCAGACTACGGGTTTACAACAACAACATATATTTCTAGGTGCAAGAATATAACCATTTTTCCCTAGAAGAATATAATTTACAGTGCGTATGAGCTGTAGATTTTATTAAGAGACGGTATTCATCGACCAAAAAATTGCGTCTTATAAAGGTACGACAGCATCTAACTTATGAGTCCAACTGTCGTGCCTGGGCGAAACGCATTGGGCTAAAGGTCACAAAAAATCTTCCGTTAGTTAGCTTATTTAATTCTTTCAAATAAATAAATAATTATGCAGCCTCAAAACATTAAAAGTTTAGTTCCCATGGTCATTATCCAATCATATGAGTCCTTGAACCTAATTAATATCACTCTATAAATCGAACACATTAATTCCCTAACGAAGTTCTTCTAATTAAAACCAAAACAACATAACACTGTTTCTTGGAAAACAAAATTTCTGTAATTAACTAAAGAACTCCTGTGTCTGTGTCGATAACCATCTTGAGTCTCATCATAACAAAAATACAATGTAGGTAACTGTATGTTTACTATCTTCCTATAATAGATACAATATCCTTCGCCTTCGCCCACTGTATAAATTAGTGCCAATATTGTGTGTGGGTTTTAACTTACATGAATTTATTAATTTTAAAGACAAAGTTTTCTTATTAGATTGGTTAATAAAGTTCAGCTTATAGTAATTTTAAAAATAATCTTATTTTTACCTCAGTGAAAAAAAGTTCTTTTAATTGCTTACACTGCAAACTAAGTACAGCAGATTTTTGATTTTAAATTAAACGATGAAAAAATTTACAGATTTCACTCATAGAGTAACCATGGGGACATTGAAAATGACACCTGGCTAATCTTTTCAATTTAATTTAATTAAAACGTATTAAGCTGTTTCAGACACTATTATAGGTTCTGAAGTTTCTAGGTACCTTTATGCACATTATGTATTTAATGTCACTTTCCATTTGGCAAAAACTAAATCTTGTAAATTGTCTTTAACTAACCCATCGACTTTCCTGTTCAACAAAAAAAATCGTGTTTTTAAGATCTGATATCAAAACTATATGAACCTATTAGGGCAAACACAAATATGCCCTAAAAAACTGTTTTAAGCGCTTATAATTATGCCCTTAAAAATAAATTACATACATATATGCCCTTAATAAATTATTATATTATGCTCAAAAAAAAAAAAATGATTATATGCCCTAAAAATATTGATTAATAAATAGGCTAAAATAAATTTTGTGGTTCCATTTTCTCAAAAAGTATTTGACCGATTTCGATAAATTTTATATGTAAGTATAAAACTTTAAACTATTCTTTTCGCGGACATAATTCATTTTAACTTTAAAGATTTTTTTAGGAACTTACTACGTTAAATATAAGAAATATTATATTTAACGCGGTTAGTGCGATGGACTGTTATGCTGGAGGTCTAAGGTTTGATCCCCTGCCTCGCCACCTATTTATTTAAAAGAAAAAAACGGCTACTGCCTCTTGCGAGGAATTGACAAATCCTCCAAGAGTATCTCCTGTCACAGAAAAGTGCCGCTCGTTAAACTGTAGGTCCCCTCCATTCCTGCAGACACGCACACAGGAATGGTTGAGAGTTGTAAGTCACTAGGCCCTAGTTCTTCATGAGCTGTTGTGCCATCAAATTTATTTATTTATTTTTATTTATTATATTTAACGCGGTAAGTTCCGAAAAAATCTTTAAAGTTAAAATTTTATATGGTTGGAAAGCCACAATTGCGGAGATGTTCAGAATCTACTTGAAACACGCATTTACATACTGTGGGTCATTTTTGTTTTTTAACTGTCGAACACTGCATATTAAAAAAAATATGTTTTTTTCCTTCAATACTTTAAAACAAATTTAAACTTTTCTGGATTTATTTAAGACATTGATTGCATCAAAAATAAAAAAACAAAATATACACGAGTGAGCCCCACAAGTTTGCTCTCGTGGCTAACAAACATTTTGGTACCTTTCAACGAAACGAAACAAATGTTAAAAAGACAGAATTACTGGGAACATGACTTTTTTATTTAGGGTCATTGTTTTGGCCGTGTGCGAATTGGGTTAAAATCGCGTTAAATTTTATCCGAAGATTAATTCTTGACGATAGTGGGGTGAATCTGTATACGTAGAAATTTCAAAATTTTTTTTGGAAATTAAATTTAATCGAAATTTTAATTCAATTCACACACGACCTTAAATATTTAGAAGCACTAGATTACAAAATTGAAATAAAATCGTTCGAGTCGATTTAAGCAACTCAAAAAAGGTTAATTTTCTCAAAAAAAAAAAACCAACCCAAATTTCCGTAATGCGAATTTTTTCGACATAACATAATTGTTGGTTATGCTATAATGCTGGTAATGCTTCCCTATAGACCTTTATTATTTATTGAATAAACATTAAAAGATACTGAACAAATTATAAAAATGCTGATGCTCCAAATGCATTTGATAAACAAACAGCACATCTCGACCAGTGACGTCAGTGGTCATAAGTAGTGGAATACGTAGTGCATACAACTTCGAAGACTGGGCAATGGGTTCAAACCTCATGGTGTGCATGTAGAAAGTTTTTCACAATAAAATAGCTATATCTCCAGCCAAACAAAAATAAAACAAATTAAAATACCTAAAATTAATTCCTAAAGAATTGGTGGTAGCGCCTTTAAGTTGTTGTTGTTTGTTTTTCAAAAATTCAATGAAATTGACCCAATAAAGAATGGTCAAGTCTAATACCTATGAACAATACAATAAATAATAATAATAACTGAACAAACTAGGTTTTTTTTTATGAAAAACATAGGTACCTAAAAAAGTAGGCATGCCAAAATATGCACGTAAATTGTAAATATACAAAAATATGCATTTACTTATATAACGGATTTCTAATCTAGTCTCGTCTTAATAGTGTTACTAAAAAAAAATATGCTGTAGCATATTTTTGATTGTCCTACATATACATACCTACATAAATCGATTTCAAGCAAGCTTAACTCCGGCTTTCACACTCAACTGCATCACTGGCCTTTCTTATAGGACCGAATTGTATTCTGCATCGAATAAAAATAAATACCTATCATTCTCAATTTCAAAAAATCACAACCTACCTACCTCCATAATTATGTTCATGCATAGCATTTACATATATACTACATACAAAAATCTGGCATAGTACCTATAGATAAACTTTTGTTGGTTGCGTTGTACTTGTTGTTTTTTCTCTTTTTGAATATTCTTCATTGAATATTCTTCCACTGAAGCTTGTCTGTTGACGACGACTTTTCTTCGTTTTTTCCCCGTATACCTATTGCCAACGCCTGCCGTAATTCATCGCTTGTGTTCGTTTGTTTATTTTCATCATTCTAGTAATGTTTTAGTAACACCAACCAAAAATTTTATAGTTGTCCCCCTATACGCTGGAGTTCATTTTTCATATTCTAAATTCATGTGTTCATTTCAATCATTTCGGTCATTTCTTTAGTAACACCAACCAAAAATTTCGTTGTGATGCCCTATACGCTGGAGTTCATTTCTGATTTATTGAATTTATTTCATTTAATCATTTTGGTAACACCACAACTCTCTCAAAACGATCCTATAAACATTTTCAATGTTAATAATAATCAATAGATAGTAAATTATTTTAATTTACTAAAGGAAGAGCTTGCAGTATTTGAAAGTAGATACGTGTTCAGGTTGACGAAATTCAATTACACATTGGGCTTGTTCAATTTATCATCTTCTCCAGTTTCAATGAATTACCTTTAATATATATTCTGACCACATCCACATCAATCACTAAAACAATCTCATCACTCCATTGAATTGAACCTTGTATGTATAAGAGGAATAATTTTTACTTCCGAATATTTTTTGAAATACTGCAAATAACGTTAAACAATTTAGTACTAAAATCTATCCTGGGATGGCAATCAAAACTGTATTTTTGTGTTATCCTATTATATTTATGGAATAGTACTATTATGTATGTATACCTATCTCATCCATGAAAAGCGTTGAGTAGGTACACTTTTCCCAAAATTAAAATAAGTTGTGAAAAAAATCGGCAAATGGCAAACGGATAAATCTAAAATCACTAAAATTTAAATCAATTAAATGAAATAACCAAACATAAAATCCCCACAACTGAAATTTTTTTCGGTATTTAACACCAAACCAAAATCTTGTATTTCAGCAACAAGATTTATAGACTAGTTTTTTTAGATATTAAAAATAATTTAAGAAGATTTTTTTAATAAATTAGTTTCGTATTATGTTGATTTTTAATAATTTTTCAATTTAAACTCTAAGTTACATGTCTAATACTAGTTTAAACTTAAGGCTCCCATAAAAAAATTATTTACATACTTATAATACACTCAATCTTTAGAATTCGAAGAAACTTTTACTGCAAGAGCAAGTTTGAGCGATCCAGTCGTGCGTTTTATTTCAACTTAAAGTCATATTTTCTGTATACAATAGATAATATCTATGGAATCATCCACAGTGAAATTCTGGTTATTTGTCCGTATATATATTTTTTTTCTTTTTTTCTGAATACTCCTGAAATAGTTAGCCAAAAGAAAAGCATTTGCACATACTCACATATTACACAATTTTCATCCCTGATAAATAATGTCATTCCTATTCTATGTGCATAAAACGTATAGTATGTGCTTATTTTTAAAGAAATTATTTTTTCTTTTCTTTTTTTCCTGAACGAGCAAGCCTTTGGCTTCATTATGGACATGCTTCAAGAGGGTTGCAGATAGTATAGAGTTGGGCAATTAAAGTCCTTCAAATTTTTCACGTCTTCAAGAATGTATATGCCTAAATGTAATATCTAAACTTCTACAATGTAAGATATTTTCAGAGAGTCTTATACGAGTATTGCTCTATTTTATAGAAAAAAATCCTGCTTTAACACATACAACGAATTACGGTTTAACCTCGTGGACACAGGTGAAAGATTTCAACACTGATTTCATATGATAGACGAATGCACTTTACATCTTTGCAACCAGACTTTTTTTTTTGCCTCACAACATTATTTTGGAAAGAAAATAGAAGAATAATTTGTCTTGCACGAAGTGATGGATCACCTGGAACTTTGAAAGATTGAAACTTCTAGAATTCAGATAAATGGATGAATGTACAACTTTGCAATGATTTATATAAAGGAAGGAGATGTAAATTTCGTGTAGGGGAATATGGCAAGACAGACAGCCAAACTGTAAAATGCGATATACGATAATTCGAAATAGCTATACTTTGCAAGTTGTTTGCCTGATCCTTAAAGTACTTTAAGGAAACAAAAAAGCTGACACGCAAGGATGTGTCAGTCAATTTTTTTTTATAAAACGCCAGGAGCAGTTAAAATCCAGTGCCGTAGTGTTTTTAGGGCAACCCAGCAACTCTTTCTGGACTCTAAGGGCCAGTTTCAAAGTACATACTTACCGGAATAAGTGGCATTTAATTTTCTCATATTGGAACCTTAGGATCAGTTTACTAACTTAAGTAAGTGGCACTTAAGTCTCCTATGCTAGGGAAGTTTCCAATATAGGAGATTTAAGTGCCACTCAATTAGCTTAGTGTGCTCTGAGATATTGTGGCTTTGCTTGCCCTATTGGCCACTCAAGTGCCACTTCCTTCGACTGTGAAACTGCGGGCCTTAAGCCTTAACATTCATGGGCCTTGCCAAGTAGGTATGTATTTTAAATTTATTCTGAAAATCATTTCACTACAGGGCGAAAACATTTTTTTTAGTCAGTCTTGTGCAAACCTTCCACAAATCAAACAAAATTTACTGCATTGAATTATCTTGAAAAAACTACAGGTTTTCGCCCTTTCTCTCGGTTTCATGTTCCAATTTTTTAGCTTTTGTTTGATAATCAATTCTTTTCTAAAAACTAAATAATTTTGTATAATTTTTTGAAATAAAGTCCCGAAAAAACAAAGGCAGAATTAAAATAAAAAAGTAATTTTATTTGTAATACCTACTCGTAGTAAAACAATGTACAAGCTTGGAACTTTTTATTGCCTTACAATTTATGTATCCAGGCCGCTCTAAAGATTAGTGCGACCATAAACATGGCAGTGTGGTATGGAAAGAAAAAAAAAATAAAGTGTCTATATGACACACACCTGCCTGAAGATATGAGACTTCATAATTTTTTATGATTCTGAGTGATTTTAAAAAGATTGTTTGCATATCTTGTGTGTAAGCAAAAGTTTCTTATTAAATTTTTTCAGAACTTTGAAGAAACATCTCTGTACACAGAGGACCGTAGCCAAGAATTTGATTTCAGAGGGAACTGGCTTCGTTAACTAAATGCCTTTTTTTTCATTCATGAAACCAATCACTTTTAGTCTTATTTATAAGGCAAACCCATCCCAAGGTATGCTTTAGGTACTTTAGACCAGCTGTCCAATTCCAAAACCTTATTTATATGTACATGTATGTTAGGTTATTACAAAAACGACCGTTCGGTTTAATGGTTTCGATTTGACTCACCATAGTTCTGACGACCTAGCTTTGACTTATTGGTTTAACTTCCAGAATGCATTACTCAGCTTTGACTTACTAAGTTGCATTTTGGAAGTGACCCACTGAGCCATTGCGTCACATTAAGTGTGACACGATACTGTATAACTGCAGTTATGAATTATATGCATAAGTTTAAGTTGTAGTTGTTGTTCAAAAATTCAATGAAATTGACGGAATAAAGAACGGTCAAGTCTAATAAACTAAAATTCTAGTATGAATAATACAATAAATAATAATAATATGCATAGTTGTTATGCAGTGCAATGGGTTAAGTGTTTTAATGAGGAAATAGTTGTAAACAGGCATAACATATAATAGCCGTTCCACACTATCCCACTGAGTATTAACACATGTCAAAAAAGTGGTAAGTAAATCGTGTATAATAGTGTGGAAACAAAATATGAAATCACATCCCACACGACTTGACAGCCCATCTCACACAATTTGACATGTGTTAATACATGAAAATTTTTAGGTTTGGTTCTAAAACCATCACACATTCTATCCCACTTGGGGGTTTGAGGTTATGGTGAATTGATTTTTTGGATTCAGGTGTGGAAGCAAAATATGAAAATCGTTTCTTCACACAAATTTGGCAGTCGTAAGTAATTCTATCAAACTTTTTTTTTGACATGTATTAATACTCGATGGGATAGTGTGGAACGGCTATAAACATTTTCTATCGATTGCCTAACCCCGAAATTGGCTTTTTAAACCTTTTTTTTAAAGTGGAAACGTTCAAAATACAAAATAAGGCTAGCTTCTATCTACTATCCATAATCCATATCAATGTAGCCCAGTGAAGAGTGAAAAGATATCATATATATCATATATATATATCATATATATTGACTATGTAAAATTTGGAGTAAAATAAGTGAACAAAAATTCCATATTCGACAGAAATGAAACGGGAGACGGACAGAATCCCGAAATCCAGAATCCAGCAAGCCCAAATAATTCCGATAAAAGGCCTGCCACACTATCCCACTGAGTATGAATACATGTCAAAAAAGTGGGAAGTAAATCAGGTATAATATAGTGGAAACGAAATATGAAATTTCATCCCACACGACTTGACAGCCCATCTCACACAAGTTGACATCACACATTCTATCCCACTTGACGGTTTGAGTTTGACGTTATGGTGAATTGATTTTTTGGATGCAAGTGTGGAAGCAACATATGAAAATCGTTTTCTTCACACAAATTTGGCAGTCGTAAGTAATTCTATCACACTTTTTTTTGACATGTATTATTAATGTGGAACGGCTATAACCCAAAATCACAAAAACCCAAAATCCTGAAAACCCACTCTCACTCCCACTAAAAATATATTCTTTTAAAGCGTGGGGCTTGAAGTACAGCAATTCAAAACATTGCATCGGTAGAAACATCACGCATTGATATTATTTCGCACAATAGAACGTACCTAACTGCCACATCTGCACTATCAAAGTAAGGCTAAGAAGTAAGCTTTTACATTACATTAACTCATTACTTATGTTAAATGCTGATAAACCTGGAAGAAGAGCTTAAAATGAAATGACAGAACGTCTTATCGTTAACCATAAATTTGTCACTAAGATTTTTGTATCAGAATCCACACTAGGCAATTAGTTGTAGATCTAAAGCTGGCCATAAACGATAAAGCTTGTCCGAGCCAAATCGCATCATGTAAATGAATTCGGCCGAGCCATTTGGACTTTCAGCAGGTTATAAATCCAATTGGCGCCGAGCCATTTGGCTCTATCGTGTATGTTCAGCTTAAAAAAGGATTCATTAGATGGTTTGGAACAAGTTGTTTGTTTTGGCGAAATTTTTGGAGCTTTTATCTAAACTTAAATTAGCCTTTGACAAGTTGCTTGAAAAGCATCTCTGGAAACATACATATGGTACATTGTCTTATGTATATTCTTAAGAAAATTTAAGACTTCTTTATAACAAAATCAATTGAAGGGGGTGTCAGCCATTCAAGCCCCCCCCCCCCCTCCCCACCTCTCTTCGGACTACGTTCCTGAGTTTACATAACATTTGTTAAGTATTTTTACCGAAGGAATTTTTCACAAGATATGTCTATAAGAATGAGACATGGCTTTGACTTGAATGGTTTCAATTTATTTTTATCCCGCAGCATGAAGTCCGTATATGAGTTATAAACTCTTATTTCCAGTTCATGGCACATCTCATAATATTTACCACGTGTCATTTATGCCATGCTTATGGCATAAATACATTTTAAAACATTATATTTTATTAACCTACCTTCTCTGTTTCACCTGCCACAATTTCATTTCAGTTATGATTATGATACATGTATCTACACATGCAGTATGTATGTACAAGAATGTAGAATGTAGATAAATAGGTTTTGGATTCATAAAAAGAATCGAAGAGTTTTAATCAATCCTTATATTTGGTACGTATTACTATATAATCGAGATCATGTAAAGTAGGTACTTACATACCGCAAACGCAATTCTGTTTATTTGTCCGTACTTACAACATATTAAGCCATTGCAAGAGTTTTCTTCAAACTTAGGGCTTGCTAACTTATACATAGGTTTTATGTAATTCCATACAGTTGAAATTGAGAATGTTTTTAAATTCAAAAATAACGGTACAAAAAAGAAGTTTTTTTGTCTGTGTACCTACCTATAATAATGTTGTATTGGATTTTCCACTAAGAGGAATTCTGTGATAGTTTTTTTTCGTAACAAGTTTCCGATAAAGATGGAACTCGTGATAGGGCTGACTGTTTATGCCATTTTTTTTTTATTTTCGACTTTTTCGTTGACGGTTTTCCCTTATATGAGCGTCCGTGCGTCCACTTAAATTTGAGCAACATACAACGAAATGTATCCTAAGCCATTATAGTACCTCTCAAAGAACCATTTTTGTATTTTTAAGTAAATCTCATTCAACCCAATTCTAAATATTCCCCGGGGAAAAACTCCCCGGAAGACGTATTATTTCGGGAGTACAATACTCCAATTCCGAATTCCCTAAAAATTATTTTTTTCTGGGGAATTTTCATTTAGAACTTGGCTGGGCTGATTATGTGTAACATATTTAAATTAAATTTTTTATTCAAGATTATTTTTTGTTTTTTTTTAATTTTCATTTTTCTTAATTTCATATTTCAAAAAAGAGTGGATGATATTCAAAATTGTTTTCTCAGCTCTATGTTGATAAATACTAACCAATTTCTCTCTTTCCTTAAAATTGTTTAAAAAATTTTATAAATAAAAAATTCATTTAAATACAAAAAAAAACCGCTACAGTGATAAAATGATTTTTCCCTTTTAATTTTAATTTTGTTTAAAAAAAATCAAACGGTTAATGTAAGAAAAAATTTCAGAATTAGTTTAATAAATGCATCAAATCTTGGATGTGAACGCACAACCAAAATATGAGTATGAGGCGCCCGTTGTGGCGGTTAGGGCTCGACATTTAAGTATTCAAACATAATTCCTTCAAAGTACATAGATTCCTGCCTATGTAATTTTAAGGTTTCTCGCGAATTTCAAAAATGTCTCGCTTATTAAAATCTCCAAAATTATAATCGCATAAATATTAACTCGCGTAAACAGGACAAATTACATTAGCACAGACAAAAACGTAGAATAACTACGTTTTCTTAGGGGTTAAGTAAGTAGGTAGTTGAGGAAGAAAGCACTTTCGACAAGAAGAATAGAGAAAATGGAATAACAACTTAAATAAGGTTTCCGAGGTGGATTATAGCTCCATAAAGTAATTCCAGTTTTCGTTTATAAATTAATAAATTTGGTGGCACAACGGCTCATGAAGAACCAGGTCCTATAGTGACTTACAACTCTCAACCATTCCTGTGTGCGTGTCTACAGGAATGGAGGGGACCTACAGTTTATTGCCGAATCCGAATGGCTAAGGTGAGCGGCACTTTTCTATGACATGAGATACTCTTGGAGGATTTGTCAATTCCTCGCAAGAAGCAGTAGCCCTGAAAAAAACTTAAGATGGAAGCGGCTGGTATTGAACCCAGAAATGATAGAACCATGAACGGACCTGGCAAAGATCAATAGTAGCTAGATTTAACGATCACGATGTTCTTTTGGTCGCCATTTCTACCTACCTTCAACCATCCAAATCATCGCTTTACTGACTCGTGTTAAAATTAAACTCAATTTTTAGATTTTAATAATTTATTGTTACCATTATAATTGTTTTCTTTTTCCGAAAAATTTGTAATATAAATCAAAAGTAAAAAATATAAAATTAAATTAAATTAAATTAAATAATATCTTAATCCACCAATGCAACAAAATAAAAGTCTTTAGAAAAAAAAAACAATTTTTAATGTATTTATGTAACGTTGCACTGGGCATGATTTGTATATGCAATACCTGAACATCTCTGTAATATAAAAATGTGTTAACGTTACCGTAAAAACAGCTCTATAGTTTTCGAACTTTAACCGTAAATGAAAAAATGTAAGTTTTACCGCCATATTATTCACTCGATACATCCAGATTTAAACTTAAATCCAGATGAATTTACATTGAATTTGTATGATTTACATCCAGATTTAAGTTTTAATCTAGATGTATTGAGTGAATAATATGGCCGTTATAGAAAACACATTTTGTCGGTTTTCTCCAAAGCATGAAAACCAATCGCGCCAATTTCAATTTTATATACAATAATGTATAAGTTAATCCTGACATAAGACCCGTTGGTTTTAATGCTTAGAAATAAAACTAAATAATGATTTTTCTGTCCGGTTAAGGCTCGTTTAAATAAATATGTATGCAAAAACACAACAAGAGATAGTATTTAAAATTGGAAAAAAAAAATTAAAACTCATTAACAACTTCGTAGAAAAAAAAACAGTTTATCTGGCTTTTAATACAACCCGTTGCTAACTATCACTCTTGTTGTTGATTCAAATGTATGATGAAAGCCTTTTTTTTTTTTTTTTTAACAATATACAGATATGATGCGAAAAAAACGGGAATTAAGGAAAAAGCTCAATCTAAATAAATATTTAGCGCGTGGCACCTTTTTGCTATAACATATTTTTGATAATATCATTTATAATGTTAGGTTTTTTTAATGGAATATCATTGAAGAACTCAGGTCTAATTGGTAAATCCTGTGGCATGTCAATTGAGATTCAGAATCTTATTGGAAAAAATTGCGCCCTTTGTTTTCATTTTCTATCCGCTTACTATCTAACGGTTTGACCTCTGGAAATGGTATCAATACATTTGGTACAGGTTTATTTATTTATGTAGATGAAGATTATTTTAGAATATCCTCTTTAATCACTGTCTTCACCGTAGCTTGCCGTCGACGCTTCAGATACGCTTCCTTCCGGAACAAATGGTTTTGATGGTTTTACCATGTCAACAAGTTGAATTAGGTTATCTTCCTCGCAGAATTTGGAATTGGCACGCTGGCGCTCCTTCTCCTGCTGAAGGAAAAGTGGATCTTGTGATGGGCATTCCAAGTGGACACAATGAAAGATCTAAAATTAATCCAATCAAACACATAAATTCTGATTTCCAAAAAAAAAAAAAGAGATTTTCTCTAATTTCTTACCTCATTGGCTGTGTTTCTTGTTCCAACAATCCGGATAAATACCATTGGCCTGGGAGGGAATGAAAAGTTCTGCCAGGATTTTGCCGACTCTGCACGTTTGTCAACGACAATTTGCCAGTCTTTCTGATTGACAGAAGTCTCAATGTAAAAGTTATAGGTTCGTTCGTCACAGTCCCAGAGGAGCAAACGCATCGATCCAATATAATACGGCTGACCTAATCGAACAAGGATCTCACCACTGCCCAATTGATGGCATGTATACCCAGAATCCCAGTCGTAATTGACATAATCTCCATTAAGAAGGGCATTTCTTGTCCGACTGACGCCTTCAACAACAGTAGCGCTCATTTCAATTGTAGCTATATTCGATGTTGGTGCAACAAATCCATCGATAACTTTTGGCATATTGACTGTGTACATAGCTTCGAGAGACACAACATGAAATACTTTATTGACAGTATTGTGTGTCCCAACTATCTTTATGTAACGCACAGCTCTGGGCTGGAAATACAAATACTGCCACGATCGACAATGGTATTTGGTGTAATCGATTACACGTTCCCAGTGCGTCTGATTGACGGATACTTGGATAAAGTACGAGTAGGCGCGATTGTCACGATCCCAGAGCAACATTTTAATATGATTTATAATGCAGTTGTTGCCTAGCTCAACAGTTATGCCGATATTGTTTTGTTCAGTGATGCAATGACGTGTGTAGCCTTTTTCCATGTCATAAGTAGTTGCATCACCATCGAGAAGTGCCGACCGGCATTCACCCAAAATTGTTACCGCACCAAATTTCTCTGTAGCAACATTTTCTTCAGGCCAAAGGGCGCCACGGTAAGGTAAGCATTTAGATGTAGTTTGTTCTTCGATAGCATCTAGAAGTTTATCAGGTTCGAGGATACCAGATTGTCGAACGACTTGCAGTAGATGTTCTAGTTGCATTAGCGGCAGACGAACGTATGACACAACCGACTAAAAGGAAAAACAAAAAAATTAATATTTATAAATAAAATATATGTACATTATGTACTTATAAATGTTTTAACTATAGCTTCTCATTATAGATGTGTTAAAAAAAAAAATTGGTGGCGCGACAGCGCTAAGATGGGGGCACTTTTTCATAATGAGAGATACCAGTGACAGTCCCTGCCTGAAAAACGGGAGCCTTTTATCACCTGCTATCCCTAGTACTCTACTTGCAATTACATAAACCAAGCGCCTTTGCAATCACGTGGGTCTAAAACGGAGGTACAGTATTCCTTAACGTCTTCAACCTTTTGACTGGACCATATTTTTTAATTCACTCGATCTCACTTAATATATAAAAAAAACTTTCGATATATTTTTCTCCTTTCGCCCTCCCTGCATAAATGCCCAAATATAAGAATTTATCTTTTAAACGAATTTCAGACCTCAAAGGCCTATCGCCCACTACGTAACTTTTAGTTGTTTGAAGTTGCCGGCAACACAGAGCAACTAAAGTTGCTTTCCTTCGTTCACTAGGCAATTTCTGAGAAACTTTGGGAAATACTTTCCAATTGAAATGTTAAATTGACCTTTTATTTTGGATCAGCGACAGTACATGGTTCAGTGTGAGAATAAAATTTGGTTTTCTGGTTAAAAGCCTCTCATTTGACCAAAATTTCGGAAAATTCCCAAAAGTAGCTGGAAGTTTCTCGGAATTTTCTTAGTCGGCGAGGGTTACCGACAGCTAAGTTCCGCGAGCAATTACAAGCAACTAAAGGTTGTGCAACTAAAAGTTGCATAATAACCTTATAAGCTAATGTAATTGGATCGGTAGCAACAAAAAGTTGCTGGGGCGACTAACATACAGTTGCCTAGTGGGCAATATCTGCTTATCATCCAGTACAGGGCCTTATCAAGCAGGACTATGAGAATAACGGTTCTGTAGAGCGTGCACTTCTATGTTTGGTTCTTTTGATTGAGGCGAAAAAAAGTCTGCTCATGTATATATATTTTTATTTATATGTTAACCTTGTGAACTCGAATTAGGAGCTCCTAAGTAAAAATTTTGATCAAAATCGGTTAAGCGGTTAACCAGAAAAACCAAAATCAAAAAATCTGTTTTATAGCAGGCACCCTTAATAAAGGTTTTTGGTAAAGTTGTTTTCAAATCACTAAGGAATCACCCAAAAATCTTATGCTCGAAGTTTGAAGAAAATCGCTTAGTTGGTTTCGGCTGTAGGCCGTGGACAGACTTACAGACAACAGACAATAGACATACAGATATACAGACATACATATATACAGACAGATAGACGGAACTGCGGGACCCACTTTTTTTGTGTTCTCTATCATCGTAATGTCAAGTTTGATTGTTATCTCGAGTTCGATTTTTTGCACGAATCCTAAACTTGCCTATAGTACCTACATATGTATATCGCAAGTAGAAAGACCAAGTCCTTTCCAGTCGAAATGGTTCCCTTATTCTTATACGTATCTAAGACATCGCCGTTCCCGGCAACATATTATTTTGTACTCTTTCTATAGTTTTATAAACAGTTTCAATTGAAATATGTATAGATAAATTTCTCCCCTGAAACAATTTAACCTTAATACTTCAAAACCTCTTAAAATCTATTATATTTGCATGTTAATGGTAGTTAAACTGTTGAATGCACTAAAAACTGAATGAAGCGAGAAATACTGCACCGAAAATGCTTTGAGAGTTAGACATCTATTAGAAATCACAACATTCTCGTTTTTTTCTGACTACAAAAATATTCTTCATATCTGAATGCTTTTCCGCGATCCCTCGTTACTCCACAGTCATTATCGGAATCAGCTCCGAGTCACGTAAGCTCGGGAAAAAGAATCTGACTCATATTTAATGCATGTAAACTCACCGATATCATAATTTAGACATTTTTAACAAGTTGACTAAGAGCCCACAGCAATTTTTAGATGTGAATGATAGCAAGAATTCAATGATGCAATAAGATACGTCTTTACTTTCTATTCGCAAATTTGCAAGTCTTGGTTGGGGCGTTCGCAGATAATGCGAACCGAGCTGTGGGCTCTCGGTCTAAAGCATTCTACGCGAATGATTAAGATTGCAACAAAAATCGTTACAATCATGTGAATAATAATTTAGCGCAATGTGTTGTTGGTTTGTCACGCAACTTTAGATAACTGCTGATTTACTCATTGTTTTAGTTGATATGTTAATATTTAAAGGAAAGTTTCGTTCTGACAATACGTTTAACTGATCAAATTTTTCTCTTTTTTATATAAATTATTGTATACAAGAAAACAAAGATATGAAAAAGGAATTCTTTGGATTTTTTGAATGTTTTATATCCGTCATCTACTGTACATTTCCTGCTGCATCTTCTCATTGTAGAAATTTATACATACATATTTGTTCCTCTTAATTTTTGAAAGTCCTACAACCTTACTGATTGAACACAATGGTGAAGCTCTAGATTTACTTCACCATTTTGTTTAATCAGTATGAGCGTTTAGGAAAAATAGACATCCTGCAATAGATGCAGGTGATGCCAATGCCATTGTCGATATTAAGATAGACTGGTAAAAACTTCTTAATTTTAAATCCCCTTGGAAAATCCAAACTTTACCTACCCCAACGTCAATATTTGAGTTCTGCTTGCACCACTCATTAACAGCGATAAATATTTGGACTTCTGGCGCAAAGAACGAATCTCGTTTCAGTACTTCTTCTAAGGATTCCTACAAAACGAGGACTCAATATTAAACCAATTTACCCCAGATCATCGGACAAAATGCTCACCTTTGACAATCCTCGAAAGGTTTCATGTTGAAGAATTTCGGTAGCATTGCGATCCATGAATGTTAAACAAACATTGACCAGTTTTTCTAAATTGTACAACCTTGCCGCATCCAAAATTGCGCAAACATTCGACAGAGATAAGTATTGCCGCAGATACTCAGAGATAGCCAATTCTAGTTCTGTGAAACCATACTGATTGGCCAATCCCAAAGTGTCAAGAATGTTATTGTCGCCCATCTGGGAGAGGGGCATATGTCCTGAAGACGAAACACGCATTCAAAATAAATATCTTTCGATGTTAGAATCACTAAGCTTACCTGAATAGACATATTTTAGGAGTGCTTTGAAGGCCTCCAGGGGTATTTTGAGTTTGATCTCGCTTTGATTTGTCTCGGATAGGCCACCATAAAGCAGAGCTCGGAAGTATTCGCTTCTAGCAGCAAGAATTACTCGATGTGCCGGTAAACGTTGGTCTTCGACAATGAATGCTACATCGGAGTAATCATCCGACATACATAATTGAGCCATTTGTTCAGAGAATCTTTCTGCAAGCAATGTAAAATATTACAGATGGACAGAGGATACCCAACTTGGCTCACTTGCTTACCAGTTAATTCAATTTCATCGGTGCGTTGCTTCTTTGGTGTATGACCCGACATTTTATGGTGACTTTGGCTGCTCATTTTCCATTTGCAGCATAAGAAACATAAAGGAAATCCTTTTCCTTTATCCTTTAGCTCTCGAATCTTCTATAGGAGCGCGTCTTTTTTTGGGACAAAAGCACCAATTTGCAATTCCTCAACAAAAAAAATATACACAAATATGATACGTAGAAGTTATTATAACAGAGATATTTATTTACAAATGCAATACTTTTCGTATGCTCCCAAACGATAAATAGCTAGTGATTATTCAAACAAAAATACGAGAATTTGTTTATTTAAATGTTTTCCGGCAGATTTACGCAGTAGATTTTCTTGGAATGGAATTTCTTGACATTTATGTCGTTTTTCTTTCAGCCAAAAAAAATTGATCCCTGTGAGGGATTTTGATCCCGGACAAGTTTTTGCGTTACATTCAACCAAAAAAAATCAATCCCTGACAATTCGGGATCAAAATCTCTGATCCCGAATAAAAGAGAGATTTACACCTACATGAAACACGCACTTGCACACACACTATTTATAAAACGTCATTTTGTGCTTTTGTGTGATTCTGTGATTCTGTGATTTTCTATTTCATTTGCATTCCGTTTTTGATTCTTTGCCTATCAAAATTATTTTTTGCTTTATTAAATTAAAATTATTTTTGACAAAATTAAATTTGACATTAATTTTTTTTTTCATCCAGGGATGGTATGTCTCTCTGGAAGGATTTATTGGAATTTGTTTTTGTGCACCTGGAAAATGGAATGTTGGTGTTGCCAGTGTCGTCGTTGTAAGGGGATGATTGCATCAAGCAGCTTTAAGGCTCTCCCAAACCAACGCGATTAATCGCTGCGACAAAAGAAAACAACAATAACAACACGTGGTTGTAAAACAAAACAACACGTTGTTGTTATTGTTTTCTATTGTCGCGGCGATTAATCGCGTTGGTTTGGGAGAGCCTTTAAGCGAGAAACAGATTAGAACAGCAACACCGTCAATTAATTTAGAAACTACTGGTCTTACTTATTAGATTTTTGGCTGTTTCAACTATGTTTAAGTATTTCGAAACAGTCGGAAATAAAAAAAATATTGCATTATTGAACGATGAGAAAGAGTGCATTTAGTGGATTACAAAAAGAATGTATCGCCATTAGCGAATAATCAAATGTTTTTCCTCAAAGTTTCATTGGAACACTTACGGCCATATTATTCACTCAATACATCTAGATTAAAACTAAAATCTGAATGTAAATTATACAAATTCAATGTAAATTTATCTGGATTTAAGTTTAAATCTGGATGTATTGAGTGAATAATATGGCGGTTAGAAAGAGAAAGCTTGGTGAAAAGCTCTATGTAACTCTACGATTGTACTCGAAAAATCGAACGTGACGGACCAAATTGTCGGCAGCGCCAGTCCGCGCTCCGGACCACAAGAGCAACAATATCGTTTGGTGTATACATAGCCTTAACTCTTGAGACTGGAAAAGTGAAAATGGGACATAACATAAATACTGGAAGAATTTAATATATGCGTTCTGTTCTTTTTAAAATTTGAAATTTTTTGAACGTCGTCATTTCAATTTTTCATTACTGAAGAACTAAAATCTAAAAACTATTTGGTTTTGGATGCCGGTCTGGTTATTAAATCCAAAAAAAGGGGCAGCTAGCTTGGAATAAAACGAAATAATCAATTTTGTATTCTGTTAAGCACAACAGGTTGGCAAATTTATATTCAACCACATACCTCCATAATTATTATGTTGAGCGTTTAATTTTTAGAGTTCTAACGAAATAAAAGCCCTTCGATTCTTTTGATAAAAACGGAACAGGAACTTCTGCAATGGGATTGTCCAATGGTCTCAATGGAGACGCATCTCGCGATCTTAATAATATGAAAGACAACGTTTTGCCAATTGTGCCTGGAGCTGGAGATGGGGTTGATAGAGAAGATGATGTGAGTATATCTTGTTTTTTGTCACTGTCATTGTTTAAAACAGCCAAAAAAATATGTTAACTTTCCTGTTTTCTATTTCTATTCGTTCATTAAGATTCCAAATGATGAATCGGACTACGAAAGCGATCAAGAATATGAAAATGCTTTGGATGCGGCAAGGAATATGCAAAAATCGTTGGTGGTAAAATTGGACAGAATTGTTGCTCAAAACGAAATAATAATGCAACAAAACAATGAAATTCTAAGATTGGTTAGGGCTAGCCAACTTAGTTTCGATCGCTTAAAGTTGCCTCTTGGACGTTCTCCATCTCCCTAAGGGTGTATAATATCTATTTTTTTCTTTTCATTTAATTTTTATTATTCCTTTTGTAGAATATAATATAAAATATAATTCTGATAACACAAAAATATATTTTAGTACCTATTTACTGTTATTTATAGGTGATATAACTTTGCCTTAATCACTATACTGTACCGATTCTCAATTAAAACTATATTATAAGATGAGCTTTTGAAAACATCCTTATCATGAAATTCCCTTCCTTTTTTTTTTGAATTATACCTATATCAAATAGGTATAAAAATGTTTATTTAAAATCAACACAAAAATAGTTAAATCTAAAATAACAGAAATAGATTTATGTATGGGAAATCAAATCACGACAGTTTAATACAAATATTTTTACAAAATCAGCTACTATAATTTTGATCTTTTATCATACCTTCAAATATTCTCGCAAGATTACAGAGGCCAGTATGTCCTTATCCTGTACCGTTCTTTTGAAATCCATTAGCAAATTAATAAACGCAAAGCTAGTGCCAAAATACGCTAAGCAGAGTTCCAAAATACATACATAAATGCAAATTATCGCTAACGACTGTTCCAAATGCATGTCCGTTTTTCTAAACTGACCTCAATGCGATTGCGCAAATGTTTAAATCATGTGTTCACTAGCATTTGATTATTCGCAAATCTTACATTTAGCGATTTTACCAAATATTTCTTTTCGATTTTGGAATTGGAGTAGACATCCGTCCATTTGGAAGCGCGTCCAGTATCAAGGGACACGGTGGTACCCAGCCAAGTTATAGGCACCACCTTTTGTATCAGGAACAAGCTCAAGCGATTTTCGACCGCCTCTAACTTCGGAAACAATCAGCCTGTTTTGTAAACCATAAGAATTTTGGTCCCATTTTTCAACATTGCTCAAAAGTGATGAAACTTATATCATATGAAAGCGTATGGACAGTACTTTATTATACTATATGGTAGCTTAATTGGAATCCAGTGCGAAAATGGTGTTTTAGCGCATTTTATAAAAAACACCTATTAAAAATGGAAAATTTTTATAAAAAAACGAATTCCAACTTAAAAATGTTGACAAACAAAAAATTGAATCCTATTTTTTTTTCACAATTTTAAATACAAAGTTCTAAGATTATGTTAATACAAATAATAAATACAAAGTTCTAAGATTATGTTAATACAAAAGCCAATTTAGAACCTAATATTTAAAATTGTAAAAAAATCCAATTTTTTGTTTTTCAACATTTGTTAGTTTGAAAGTATTTTTTTCGAAAACTATAAACAAAAATAATCGGTCCTTTCGAGGTAATTTTGTAAAAAAAAAAAATCCGAAAAAAATTTGTAAATTTTTTTTTTCGAGATTGTACACAATTAAGTACTTTTTTAATCAAATATTTTTCGATACTCTTATTATTTTCCAATTGATTAGTCTTTTAGTTTTTGAGAAAATTGAAAATTTCCATTCTGATTATAGTCTTGATATAAAAATTAGTTCTATGAGTAGATGTGTTACCATATACAGGGTGATTTGCATATTTACAGGGTGATTTGCATAAGGTGTAACAAAAAGCTAGGACGTGTAGGTTGGAATTATACTAGAAAAAAATCGTATCGGAGGAGGGGTCTAGCTCGCCCCGTTAGGAGGGAGGGCAATTTTCAAAACAAAATCACTTAAAACAAATAAAATTATTAAAAAATAACGGTAATACCTGCTGAGTCATGCTATAGCGTTTTGAAAAGCCAGAGATTCTTTAGTCTTTCTTTGGTCAGGACCACGATTTACGCGCGCGGTACGGCGAAAATCAACTCGTAAAAAGCCGTCATTTTTTTCATTGATGAAAAACCAAGTATGACTGCTTTTACTTACATTACAGCTATTTTTAATCGTTATTTCTCTTTTGATTTTCTTCTGATTGCAAAAACCGTTTTTTAATACTGCAATATTTTAAGAAAATTAACTTTGTGGAAGTGAAAATGTTTCATCTGTCTGCATTCTTACATCGGGTCTCCACCTGAAATATTTCATAGATTACTATCTGTCACTTTCAATAGAAAGAAAGAGCTATACCATAAAATGTTTGTAGGGCATTTTAATAGCTTATTATAGGCTCTCCCAAACCAACGCGATTAATCGCCGCGACAAAAGAAAACAATAACAACAACGTGTTGTTTTGTTTGACAACCACGTGTTGTTATTGTTGTTTTCGTTTGTCGCCGCGAATAATCGCGTTGGCTTGGGAGAGCCTTATTTCATCTGTCTCAAAAATTTCACAGAGCATAGTTATGAAGTCAAAACAATTAAAAGAGTTGATTTATTGGTAATTTTGCCTAATTCCACAAGAAAAACACCAAAACTTCCTTTTGGCACCTACAATTATAATTAATTACATTCGAAAAAACACAAAACAAAAATAAATTGAGACAAATTGCTTCTCCATAGAATACTATTAAGGGGGTATTCACATTCAACGACATGTTGATCAACATGTATCGAGTCGCAGATTTTTGTAATGTGAACAACAGTCGAACGAACGTCGATCGACTTGTTGTGTAGTTCAAATTTTTTAATATTTTGCTCGGTCGGTCGATACCGTTGTAGTGAATGTGAACACTAGTTGAACGACCGATTTTTTTAATTTTGTAGCTTTTTTCTATTTTTTTATGTAAGATTTAATTAGCACGCGTTTAAATTTAAGTTAAACAATAAACAGAGAAACGCATAAAATCAAAAATAGTGCCGTTATATTGGTGTAAAAAAATTAAATACGCGTATGTTTGCTCATTGAAATTTTGTTTTCAAATGAAGTCAGCGAAACGGTCGTAGAATGTGAACGCTAGCAAAACGACTCGGGTCGGTCGACACGTTGTTGAATGTGAACTCCCCTATTCATAATTTTCTATTATCAAAGCAATATGTGGCAAGAAATTTTTTATAGAATATTATAAGTTGCTTCCATGAGCAATTTTCATAGCTCAATTGGCATTTACCGAGCAACTTTTGGGGTTAAAAGCCTCTCATTTGGCAAACATTTTGGAAAATTCCCAAAAATAGCTGGAAGTTGCTTGGAAATTGCCTAGTGGGCGAGGGTAAGCAACAAAAAGTTGCCGGGAAAAAAGTTCCGCGAGCAACTCCGAGCAACAAAAAGTTGCCTAGTGGACGCTCTCTCATATAAGCAAAAGTACTGAATATAAAGTTACGAATCTTTCGTACGTTTCACCCTCCGAAACCCATTTGTTTACATTGTTGTATTTGTAATTTAATTTTGTGTCGATAAATAGATGTGAAATCCAACAACAATATTGCAGGATTGTATGAAGATACTATTAATGTTTAAGTTGTGAAGATAAATACTGTGAATATGTGACTTTTATACCGCCATTTTTACACATACTTTCTCATTTCTTATCTGATATAGCTTGTAGGCCAACTCAAATAACAGCCGAGGATTCATATCTGTATATTCAGTATTTTTGCATATAAGCTATGTAATTGGATTGGGTGCAACTTAGTTGCTGGGGTTAGCAACAAAAAGTTGCCTGGTGGGCGATGGGCCTAAAAGCAGTGTATGATGTAACATTAACCTAAAGTTTTAAAAGCATCCAATTAATTTGACTGAATGCATCCATTTAAAAGTGGAACGAAAGATTTTATCTTCCTAGTGGGATCAAAAAAAACGAGTGCGGAAAAAATCTTACTGAAAGAAAATAAACAAAGTGATCTTTGATATAATAAATTTTGAATAGGTACATTTCATTTTACCAACTAAAGAAATAGATTCTAATATAAACTTTGATTAAATGTATAAATACATGTTATGCATATTAGGCTAATTGTCTTTATTTATCAGTTGATTTGTAAACAAAAATAAAATCTACCCTTCGCTTTTCCACCCTCTTTTTCCACAAACATTCTGCGCAAGCCAAAATTAAAACCTACATCCCACACTGTTCCATATTTTACATCTGTCAATCTCACTCAACTGGTTTATCTGTTGTTTTTATGTAAATGGAAGAAAAGATAAAAAATTGTGTGCATTTTTTCCCAATGGACTCAACAAAATCAATTCAGTAAACGAGCCAGCAACAGCAGCAGAAAACAAAGAAGTGCGTTTTAGCGTTGTTGTGCGAAGCGAGTTGGATAATCAATCTAACAAATTAATAAAAACTAAAAAGGAAAAAGATTTATTTTATAGAAAAGTTCTCAAAGAAGAACTGTCAAACAAACAGAAAATAAAATCCACTCATTCGAATAAATAGTGCAGCAGAAGCAGAGATAAGTGATTTTATGAACAAATTATATATTTTGTCTTCATTAAATTATAACGCAGATGAGTAAATAATATTTCCTGATAAAATATAGAAAAACGCAGAAAGAACTTTGTGAATTAAATCAGTGGCAACAACAGAGGAAAAACCTGTGCCTGTGAGTGTACGTCTTTTATTGAGTTTTTTTTTTTTTTGAGACGCACTTTGTCATTTTTTTTTTGTAAAATATCTATTGCAAAAATTTACTTCTACTCATTTTTGTGTTTTTGTTCTTTTTTTTTCACCTTCCTAGTACCAAACCAATATGTTTTTCTTGTCGTTTTATTTTCTTGTTTTCTTCTATTTTTCTGATTCTTTGTTTTTGTTTTTTTTTTTTTTCATGTGCATTAATTTCTTTGTTCGACTGTTGAGTGTTTTTTTTTTTGTTCTACAAAAACACTCATAGGGACGACAAAAAAATAAAAAACTGTTCTTTGAATTTTCGTGGGCTGCCTAAAATTACTCAGTTTACAGTTCTTTTGTTATACTTATATTTTACACCTCTTAACTCCCCCGCATTAAATAACAGTAAAAGTAGTACAAAAAATATAATTCCGAAAGAAAACCTCCAAAAAAAAAAAAAAAAAGATTAATTAGAGCGCACCAAAAATTTTCCAGTGGAAAAAGAGTAGAAGAGCGAGAGTGCAGCAGAAAGTGCAGTTGAAGATTATTCTTGCTTAAATATGTTTTTTATACCTAAATATTGTACGTTAAATTTGTCTCGTAATTAAAAAAAAACTGCAGTAAAGAATAATTAAAAATTAAATCAATTAGTCGTGCCAATGTAATCCAAAATGAAATGAAGTATACATGTTTCCTTGTCCTAGATAGGTAGGTATATAAATATGCACCTACCTACATACATTAGTTGATAATGGATAGAAAAGTTTTTTTTTTCTATTTTCGTTTTTGTTATTCTTGATTAGGAGATGAAAAGCTGCAACACGCAAGCAACCACATAAGCTTAGTGTCAAGGACAAAAAGAGGAACCGAGTAAAAAGAACGTTACCTACCTAAAAATGATGAAATTTAAAGTTTTTGTTTGAGAAAATCGGCAAGAAGTTTATTCTCAATCTCAATTATTTATAATCTTCTCTTGGTTCAGTGAACCTCGTAGAGTGAAGGTCGCTACGGGTAAAAATACCTACCTTCCTTTCTGACATAAATCACCACGAAACAGTGGAACACGGACAGCAGCTGATAGATAAGCTGATAGAATATGAAGAAAGTTTAAAAGAATAAAGAAACAACAATAAGCAAAAAAGCAGCTGCTAATTTGCTGGCCAGCCAAGCAGCAAGTCAGCCCAGCAGTTTCTATCATTAACAACTGGACAAACAGCAACGGCTCTTCATATAGCAAAACGTGTGCTGTGCTGGCGCTGGGGAAACAGGTTTGTTTTCATGCACCTTTGAGAGTGTTCACCATCTCGACTCGACTCGCAATCTCAACACCATCAGCCCAGCCATCTCATAAAGATAAAAAAAAAAAAAACATTTTTAACTCATACCTCATACTCAGCTGTGCGGTGTCTTCTGTCTTTGTTGTCTGCGAGTTTGACTGTGACTTCTTCGTGGTGGGGTACCTATATTATTTTAATAAATTTTCTTTTCCCATATTCTATTCTCCATGTGGTTATATTTTGTATTCTTTGTGGATTTTGATTCTAATAGAGATTTTCTTTGTTCTAGGATTTGGAAATTCAAAAAGAATTTGCAGTTGAGTTGATGGACTAGCTATAAAATTGGAGTTCTAGACGACAAGGCATTTCATGGGAAAACATTGAGTTGGAAGCGGTAGCAAAACTGAACATCAATTAAAGGAAACAGGAAAACTATCTAGCTGTTCTGGTTGTTATCGGATTATTGACTTTTCTTTTTTCTTCATAGAATCACTGTCCGGGTGGTGTATCTATTTTCAGGTGAGTCAATAAGACAATCGATAAATAAACAAGAATATTCCAATAGATACCTAGGGTTGAAATGGAATTTATATACCTATCTTGTTTATACCTAATACAAAGTAGGTACCTACAGTTACTCTTTTAATATCTTTCAAATTTATATACAAAGTTACCTTCCTAGATCAAACCAGTCGCATTTGTTTTCTTTTGACTGCAACCACCCAGATAGCTACATACACATGTATTTTGGGTTTTTTCAAATGTTAATTTTGGTCATTTTAATTATCCAAATTTGTCCATTTCAATTAGCTAATGGTACATGTTCTAAATATAGTTTAAAATTTACGACTAGGTAGTTGTATAAAGATTTTTAACTCATAGGTAGTCATAGATGTCGGCGGATTAACTTACGGCCAATTTCTTCACAAAGTTCTAAAATTAATTTAAAACTCGATCCAGTAACTCTCGGTTTATCTTTGGAACTTAGTTTTAAAAACATTTAGAACTTGATCATTTCTTCACTTCTAATCATTTCCTTAGAACTCGGTCTAAAATCACTATTGAGTTTTAAGTACTTTAGATCTCGGTTTAAAGAAACGAAGTTCTAGTGTATATTTTAATACTTTTGTAGCACCCAGTATCATTTTCTGACACAAATTTCTGACAATCTATCAACAAATATTTAAATATTTGTCAGTTTCATTTTGCTGGATTCTTTTTTCGTGAATATATTTCTTTTATTTTGCTCATTAATTAAAAACACATTCTCATTTTTGCTGTGCCAGTTTTGTTTGTATTGGTGTTGATGTTTTTATTTCGTTTTCAATAATTCTATGTTGTGTAATTTCGCGCGTATTGATTTTTGAATAATTGGTGTTTGCAAGTGTAAATATTTTTATTAGTCCGATAGCTCGCAACAGATTTTTGACGTGAAATGAACCCAAAAAGATAAGTGTGCATGTGCATCAAAGTGCATCAAAAAAAAAAAAAAAGATGGTAACGGTTCCAATGTCCCGAATCATTGATTATGGATGTGGTTCTGACAAATTGTTTAGAAAAATGGCAATTACTTAAGATGAGCTTTGAGCACGCAATACTACATGTCTTTTGGCTTTCTTTCATGAAACAAAAATCTGGTGCGAGTTCAAAAATCAAAACTAACAAAATGCACAATGTAAAAAAATGTTATAGGTACCACGAGAATTAAAAACAACACCAGCATATGCAACTAAATTGGATACAACAAAATTTCCCACTTACTTAAAATTAATAAAAAGGATATATCTACCTACATATGTAAATGCTATATAAGGTTATTCCAAAAACGCCACAAAGATCGTGTTTTTTGTGGCCCCTGTCCGGGGTTAAGATTGCTCAAAATGTCTCTCAGATTCAAATTCGCACTCTTCAGTGTCAAGATGCGATTGTCATTAATTACTTTATTTCGAGGGAAATAGTGCATTAGATGCATTTTTTGTCTTAACCAACAACGGCAGCATTAATGCATTTCTGTTTATTTCCTCACCAGGAAAATATAGTAGTTAAAATCTTGTTATATGTACATATAAGTACACAAATTTGTGTTTTGTCCAGCATGCTATCTGGTTACATGCATTTTTTAGCGCACACAAGAAGGCTTGCACCTAAAACTAGATTTATCCCAAATTGATTTGAATTACCTTTTTTTAAAGCCGAATCAAAATTTATTACCAAATAAGTTTTTTGAAGAAATAAAAATGTTGTTAAACCGAGTTCTAAGTCTCTAGACCCCCGAATTCGAGGGTCCAAATTTATCGAAGTTCTATCTCAAACTGAGATCCAAATCGAAGTTCTAACGCGTTAGAACTCGGTGAAGAAATGAGTTAGAACTCAATCAAGTTCTAATTTTTCGATAAACCGAGTTTTAGGGGTTAGAACTTTGTCAAGAAATTGGCCGTTAGGTTTTCAAAAACGATTCAGGTATGTAATTAGGTGTTGGGAACTTGAACCTTCACCCATCGTTAAACTTTAGTTTACCCCTTGAAATATTGAACGACGTTTGTACAACTGGCCCTTCGTTGCATTTTATTTTTACTTATGGTTTGTTCAAAGTATTAAAGTAAATTTTTCTAATACTTTTCGGACCACCCAGTCTTACTTCATAAACTGAAACCTAGTTCACTGCGTGTCCCTCGTAGTAAGCCGATTTTGGAAAAAAAATATTGAAGTGTTTAGTTAAACTAGTATCGCCGTGTGTCGACAGTTTGAATTTGGCAAACAATTTTTTTGAAAATATTGAAGGAAATAACATTTTTTTTTAAATTTTTTTTTAAATATGCAAGTGGTCGATAGTACAGAAACAAAAATGATCATTTTTCGCTTTTGGTTTGAGCTTTTTTTTGTTTTTTGGGGCTATTTTTCATTAAGTTTGGGGTCATTTTTCCATTTTAACAATGGAGTCATTTTTCATTATGAAAAAAAGCCCCAGATTCGGGTCTATTTTTTATTATTTGTTTGGGGTCATATTTCATTGGGGTCAAATTTCATGTAGCCTATTTGTATATATATTTGTATATATATAAATTATCAAATCCTTATGAGGAAATAATCGTTTAAACCAAAATTTTGTTTATAGTAGGTTAGGTGCAACTTCCATGGAATTGTACTATATACCTGCACAAGGTACCTAATTGTGCTTCGCACAGGTTTTATTTTAAAGCGCAATTATTGTGTCTTATTTGTGAATTACATTTTTGTCTAAGGCAATATAAATTAGAAAAAATCGCCCAATATTAAAAATAAACAGCTACTGCCTCTTGCGAGGAACTGACAAAACCTCTAAGAGTATTTCTAGTCATAGAAAAATGACGCTCACATAAGCCGTTCGGATTCGGCAATAAACTGTAGGTCCCGCCATTCCTTCAGACACGCACGCAGGAATAGTTGAGAGTTGTAAGTCACTAGGCCCTTCTTCATGAGCTGTTGGTGCCAATTATGCAAATTTATTTATTTTTTTTTATTTATATTGTGTATCCAATATGCGTTACCAAGTAATCTTAGTTTTATCCACTATTCTTCTATTCTTCTGCGCAGAATTCTATGCTAAAAAAAGAAAACAAAATATTGAGTGAATATCAAGCAGTTTTCCGGAAAGGTTATTTCACTGTCGCAAACATATTCACACTCACAAATGTTGCCCAATATGTACTTGTTTTTTTGCAAAATAGGAGTTTGTATGCACTTTTTGTGGATTTCAGACCGCAGCGCAAGAATGTCAACGAAAAGCTGAGTCTCTAGGAATATGTATAAAAACACACGTCAAATTGAATGTGAGGGTAGGAATGTGAATGGTTTGAAACTAAGATCAGAGTTAAACACGGCTATCTGCTCAGTGCAGTCGTCCTTTCTCCGTTCATAGACGACATTATTATAGGTATGTACAATGTACACCTGGTTTTACTATGCAGAAAATAATTTTTTTCTAATGGTATCTCCTCACATCTTAAAAGAATAGATTGAACGTGTTTTGAACCAGGAACTTCAAGCTGAACCTAGCTCAAATATGTGGTACAGTTGTCAAACTTGGAAATTTAAGCAGTAAGAGGATATTGAAAACTGCTTCGCTTTTTCCTAAAAAAAGCTATTCGGGCTCGAAATGAACGTTCCTAATTACATTTTAGCTCTGGAAATAGGCTTACCAAACCTCTTTAATTTCACACTAAAATTAAAGTTTGATTACATAATCAAAGCTCGAAAATAAATTGAAATGGGTTAATGATGAGAAAAATATGAGACGAGCATAAAAATCCAGTACGATGATCTCTTAGTCTTGAAGAAGCAATGCTATAATATTTTGAAGCTGCCTGACATTCACAATCGCAATAAAAGTTCAGCCAACATTATCTATTAATAGACTGATATAGCTTTTAACTACGTTCTGAAAAATAAAAATAATCTTAATAATTGTCAGTTTGGGGGCAAGATGCGAAATGTTGAATTTGAATGGCTCACAATTCAAGAATAATTGCTTTAAATCTTTGAATTTCACTTCCTAGGTCAAATCTACATATAAAGATATGAGACTTGTTTGTTTCGGAAAGCGTTCATTGACCATTGTTAACAGAGATAATTGGAAAGCTATAAATATATTGAATCCGCATTTTCATGAAATTTATATGGTTAAAAAAAATAGTACATACATACATATATGATATCATGTCCATATAGCAACATTGGTTTTTTTATTAACATTTTAATACGTTTTAAAATGTATACAAAAATACAGTAAGACCTCTGCAGTTCGAAAACTCGGTAATTCGACCGCTCCACTTATTCGAACTGCTGTTTTTTTTGCATTAAGTTTCTTGTAATTCGAACACTTGCCAAATTTGGTACTCTGTAATTCAAATTGGTAGGCCAATAGCTTCGTGAAAAGAACGCTGGATAAATTTGTATTTGCACATCTTTTAGTCCAAATCACGCCAGGAAATTAATTTATTGACAATGAAGAAATTCTAGACTGGGTGGAGGATACAGCGAATGAAAACCTAGGCAGTGAAAATGTTTCAACTGAATCTGATAGCGCAAAAAATTATCAGTAGCGGCAAAGCTTTTTGAGATGTGAATCAACTACTGCACTTTCTTGTGGAACAATAATTTTCAACATTTCATATCGACCAGCTCGACATTTAAAAACATGAAATCATAACAAAAACTAACTATTAACACAAAAATAAGAAAACCAAAATGTCAAATTTCTTTAAAGAACTTTAGACAACATTGAACTTTATTTCGTCTTTTTTCAAACCTTTTTTAAGCAATAAATATTTTCTTTTTTGTTTTGACCAACACGAATTATTTTATTACCCTTTTCAAAATTGAAAATATTTTAATTAAAAGTTTCATTGAAAATGTTTGTCACAGAATTCCTTAAGTTCAACGGATCTTAGCAAAAAAGAAATCGTAAGGACGAAGCAGTTATGTATTTAGTTATGTATAATATGCATATGATTCAAATTCAAGTATAAGCCACCAACAACTAATATCATTCTAATCAAATACCTAAACAAAAACCATAATTTACTATGCACAATATCATTAAACCGAGAAGTTAATTGCGCTTATTTAAAATAGAAAAAAAAAACATTTTTGATACAATCACAAAGATTGTGTATCAACGTCACGTTTAAAAAAATTGATAGTGAGTGATACGACACAAGTTCAAAGTTGAGATGAAAGCGTTGTGCATCTTTCAGTTATCTATTTCACGTCCAACCTGAAGCAAACAATTTAATTTAGGTCAAACACAAAAGAAAAATAATTGCTTCTCTAGTTTTTAAGAAAGTGTGGGTATTGTGTAGTACGTGACTTGAGAAGCGTCGCTGACTCGCTGTCTACTTAAACACAATTTACAAAAAACATTTGACTTCAATTATCTTAACATATACAGAAGTATATATGTACGTATTATTTTGATATCAATTTCAAAAGTGTAAACAGATTTTGTTTGTTGAGTTTATTTACCTCTTCAGATTTATTTTGATAAAAGTGTTTACAAAAAAAAACATTTCCCTATTTTCAGATCTTATCATCACACGCTGCATTATCGGTGAATTATCACCGCAAACGAATATACAATTACAAAAATGGTGAAGACATTTCAAGCCTACCTCCCGTCGACGAATCGAACGTATTCTTGTGTTCACTGCCGTGCCCATTTAGCCAGTCACGATGAACTTATATCGAAATCATTTCAAGGCAGCCAAGGCCCAGCATATCTCTTTAATTCCGTTGTCAATGTGGCATGTGGCCAAACCGAGGAGCGCGTCCTTCTCACTGGGCTGCATGCTGTCGCGGACATTTACTGCGAGTGCTGTAAAACACCACTTGGCTGGAAGTACGAACACGCTTTCGAGTCCAGCCAAAAGTACAAAGAAGGCAAATACATAATAGAATTAGCTCATATGATCAAGGAGAATGGTTGGGATTGATTTGTCCGTGCGAATCTACAAAGTATATTTTTTTAAAATCGAAATTAAAAATATTGTAAATTTGTAACTCTCTTTCGGACCAAAAAAAATGACAAAATCGAGATGACGATTTTTTTGCGAATGGAGCAAATTTTAATGCTTAAACAGCTTGTTTGACATATTGAGGAGCTAAACCACCAACAAAAAAAAAAACAACATCAAAAATAACCACCATATACATACAAAAGAAACTCACACACTTACATATTTAAAAAAAAAACAAAAAAATAAGTTGTTTCCTTATCGGCGCATTTGCACTTAAATCAAAAATCAAACGACATCGTCTTGTTGCAGCTTGTTCCTCTTCCTTTACTTTTCAATATCCATTTAACAATATCTCTAGATCATCGATCTCTACTGCATCGATTAAGCTTGTAATTTATGAAGAGCTAGCAGATGGCGCTTAATGAGTGTTTCGTATTAAAAAAAAATAAAAATTTAACTTAGATCTATTAAAACCACTGGAAAAATAAGAGAATTTATAGAGACTGGAATGGAATTGAAAGTTAAAAGAGAGTTAAAAAGGTGAAGAGAATCGACAAATGAAAGATGGAAGTGATGGACTTTTATCATTAAAATAAAAATATTATCTTAACTACTAATAACCAATAAACTGCCACTGAGCATGTGATGTTCTTCAAAAAACCGAAAAAGAACACATTGATAAATAAAATAATATAAGCGACTGGAAGAGCTAAGAGAACGAACATCATTGCCATTCTTTTGTACATAAAAAAAACATACAACTGCATTACATTGCAAATTTATTTCTCTAACCCCTAGAGAATGCATTAATGTGATATTTCAAAATAACAAAAAAAGAAAAAAAAAAAAAACTGTATAGATAGAAAAGCACTTTCGCTAAAAGTGCTTCGCGCGAAACAACATTTTCTCTCCTTTATTTTATTTTTAGAGCGCAAAAGAGAGAGAGTCTTTATCAAAATGCAAATCGAAATTGCTTGAATCCGTTTATATAATGTTTAATTGTTAATTTATTATGCAAAAAATGTAACAATGCAAACAGAACTTCAGTTTTTAATCACTGAACAAACAAGTTTAGTAAAAATGGCGTTTAGATAGAAAGGCCCAAAAAGTGGCTCTGGAATAAGAAGTGAGCGAGAGGAAAGAGTTAAGCGCTCTGATAAGAAAGCAGAAATAACAAAAATAATAACAAAAAAACATAAACATTTACATTGCATTATAGAATAACTTGACCACCAAAACATAGAAAACAAAATACCGAACACGTTACAAATATAAACTAAAAAATAGATCCTCTTATTTTACTTCTATTAAAAATAAAATAGTATATTTTACTTACTCTTAACTGTGCATACAAAAGAAATAAATATTTAATAACTATCAACTTTAAAATACAAAAAAAAAAAAATAAACAGATAATAGTTCAACAAAATATCCTTTTAATATTTTTGAATCTACAAGCCATGAAACGTAAGCAAAGAAAACTGGCAGCAGAAGCGCAAGCTTAAAATAATGATTATTTTAACTAGAAATGAAAAATAAAGATCTTTTAAGCTACTTATATTTACATTGAATTAAAGATATTAATTATGGAAAACATATTATAAAATATTAATTACATTTAAACAAAATCAAAACAAACATCCCAGCATGTATACACTTGTGTAATTGTTTATTTTTAATCTAAAGAAAGTGTAAACCGATTAAGAAAGAGTGGGTTAACACCATGGAGAATGTATTATTTTGTTATTAAATATTTTGCTGTAAGAATAATAATTTTGTTGTTTTTATTCAAGGAGATAATTATTTAAAGGTGATATTTACTTTTAAAAAGTAATTATTTGAGTTAGAATATAAATAAATAAAATAAATAAATTTGATGGCACAACAGCTCATGAAGAACTAGGGCCTAGTGACTTACAACTCTCAACCATTCCTGTGTGCGTGTCTTCAGGAATGGAGGGGACCTACAGTTTATTGCCGAATCCGAACGGCTAACGAGCGGCACTTTTCTGTGACAGGAGATACTCTTGGAGGATTTGTCAATTCCTCGCAAGAGGCAGTACCCGTTTTTTCTTTTTAAATAAATAGGTGACGAGGCTGGGGATCGAACCTTAGACCTCCGGCATGACAGTCCATCGCACTAACCATCACGCCACGGCTACTTGAGTTAGAATACACATATTAAAGTAGATGATGGATATAAGAAAGTCAAAAAATCCAATGAATTCCTTTTTACATAGGAGTTTCTTATATAAAATAACTTATACAATAAAGAGAATTTCTTTTATCAGTTAAATGCATTGTTAGAACAAAAATTTACTTTATAATATATTAACAAACTAGCTGAACCGGCGAACTTCGTTCCATCTATAATAGATTAAATTATTAATAAATTAAAGTTGTTAAATTTTAGTTAAGAATGTTATTTCAAATGATTTACAACCGGGTTATCTGGGTTGGCTTATGTCTATTTAGAAAAATAATCAGTACAAATTTGAAATAATCAAATGGAAAAATACTAACGATGAGATTTTTAAAATATTACCGGCATAAATTATTTGACTATTCTATTGAAAAGACTCTCACAATAATCTTCTGTATCGATACACCACCAATTCGTATTAATCGGCAATGTAGAAAGACAACCCGAACAAAAAAAAAAACAATTCAGAAAGTATGCAAAATATTATTATCACGACTTTTCGACTTTTCTTGCCTAATTTTCTAATTTTTATCTCTGTGGTATGTTTTTCTGGTTCAATATGCAACAAAAAATCCCTTTCCAATTAGGATGATGTTTAGCCGAGTTACATATGCGCGTACGAACACAATTTCATTTCAGAAATTTTGAAATTTCAAGGTGTTTTCACGATTTTCCTACTTTTTCGGTCAAATTTTTCAATTTTTGGCTCCGTTGTGTTTTATTCTGATTCAATACAAATCCATCAGAAAAATAGTCAATCAAATGGGAAGATGTTTAGCCGAGTTATGCGCATACGAACACAAAAAGGGATTCATTCAGAATAATTAATTAATTATATTTGTTTTCTTGAGTACCAACGGGTTTGTTAGCTGCTGCATGTATTCCACAATACAATTTTAACCGTTCCCCTTTGTGAGACATAAAATTTGAAATTAAATGATAAATTTTATACTCTAAAAACTTTATCTTAAGATTTATATTTTAACTTCAATAAAAAAAAGTCTGATATGTTATTATGTAGGTAAGGTATATAGGTTAGGTTAGGAGGGGTGTGCCCAGCTTTGAGGCTGTTGCGTACACGGGGGCCTGTTGGTCCATTGTGATGTTGGTATATACTTCAATATATAAACTCCTGGATCAACCATATAAATTTCCATAACTCAATACAAATATTCCGGAGGCTGACAAGAAGACACTACAACCAACATCAAAACTTAACATAAACATAAACTTAAACCAAAGACCAAACATTTTATTTAACTTTAAACTTTTTCAATGTTTGTTTGTATAACGACGTATAACTATGGATATGATGACGGTTACATTCATTAAACATGAACTTTTCTTTAACTTCGAATGAAAACATGCAGCAGCACAAAAGTTAGAACTCGCAACTGAAAAAGTTAAAAAGTTTGTAGTTATTTCAAAACCCTTTATAGATAATAAGTTTGAATCTAGTGGGATGAAAAAAAAGGCAAAAAAAAACTATTCGCACATAACTTTTATCCGATCTGTATCTGCATTAGTGGTGGGGTGATGGTGGAGAGATGATGATGATTCCTTAGAGGACATCAGCAGCACCATTATCATTGCTATTCCGCTTTATCTTGCTAAAGATTCCATGAGGCAAGTATTGGTTTGGCGAAAGACTAACATTACCTTTGTTCGTTTACTTCTCAAAAATGCCAATTTAAGTCCAGTTCTGTCAAAGTTCATATAAAACAAAAAAATTGGACTAAAACTGATTAGTTTTCGAAAATAAACGAACACACATTTAATAGATTAAATTTATCGAAGTTAACTTGAAATTTAAATTTATTGGGCCCTATCGGGAATCTCCCGTGGAATTTTGTTACCCAAGGAATATTTTATTCCACCAAAATCCAATCAATGACAGCAAAATTCCCCTGGAAAATTTATTCCCGATAGCAATGAAAACTTTTTGGCATCATTCACGTTCCCAATGTTTAAACGAGGGAAACATTCCCGGGGAAATTTTTGATCGCGATAACCCCAATTAAAATTTATGTTTTATAAAAGTACGTCCATGCAGGACAAGGCAAGATTTCGATCTGTAAAAAAATCCGAGCTCGAGATTTCAATCAAACTTGATACATACATAAGTACTATGATGAAAAAAGTGGTTCCCGCAATTACGTCTTTCCGCTCTCAGTCTGTATGTCTATAGTTCTGTATGTCTGTCTGTACCTCGACCTACAGCCTAAACCCCTGAAGCGATTTTCTTCAAACTTGGAACTTTAGATTTTTAGGTGATTCCTAATACGAGTTTTTTTAGCTCCAAAAATAATGGTATACCTACCTATCGTTTTTATTATTTTCGATTTTCTTGTTAAATACAAAATTTTTGCTCAGGATGGTTTAAGCCTGCAAATAAGATTTTCAAAAAATATTTTAAAATAATTTTTTTTAAAACGGGTTCATAATTATTTTTTGAAGATATGGTTTAAGTGTACTTACCTATAATATTAAATTCTTAAAAACAACACCAATTTTTTTTTAATTAATAAATTTTATAGGTACATATATCCAAAATAATTTTTTTTAGAAAACAGCTCCAACGGTTTTTGAATTTCTTTTTTGCATAAATTCATATTTTTTCAATCCATTCTAAAGCCAAGTTTATAGATCGAATCGAAGTGAAATTTTCATACAAAAAAATTGCTTTTTTCTCAGGCGTGAAAAATACAATAAAATTAAATGCAATTATTTAAGCGACAAGGAGGAAAAAATTTGTTTCGAAGTAAATATAATTAAACGGACTTATCTAAACCAAATATAAAACAGAATTTATTTTCTTTGTAAACCTGTCGACGCGAAATTTATTGATGTTTCATTTCGATTTGAATTTCACTTCGCATTGATGTATAAACTAGGCTTAACGAATAAACATAATATTTATTATTATTAGTTATGTTAGATAGAAGCTCTGGCAGCTATAAGCATTAAGTTTTATGCTTTACATTTATTGTAATGTTTAATAAATAATAATAATATTAGTTATGTTTATGTATATGTATGAATGTACTTATAATATACATTTAGACAATCTTTAAAATTCCAAACGCTAGAGCAAGTGCGTGAGACATAGTCACATGGGTTTTAAATTTTGCTATTTTTTTTTGTTGTTAAATATTTTCCTACATTGAAATAAGAATTTTCTGCGTTCATGTCTCTTTGGAGAATACATTTTGCTTTAGGGTGGACAATGGACTTTTGTAAAAAGTTATGCTGCATGCATAATATGGATTTGTGCAAAGAAGCAGTTTATTTTTGATGAAAATAATAGATCATCGGCGGGTTATAGTAAAAGTTTAAAAATTGTTCTCATATTATTTATTTAAAAAAAAAAAAAAGTTGAAAAGTTTGAAGGTCTTGTTAACTCTTCGATTTCATGTTATTTCTAAAGAAACAATATTTTGATAGAAATAATATATGTATATTTAAAAAAAAAAAGAAATTGTTGTAGAAATGCATACAGTTTTTATTTGAGAAGTTTTGCTTCATAAAAAGGTTATCATTCCTATAGTAGTTTATTACTTTAGAAATTAAAAAAAAATGATAATAATCATAGCTGTGAAAGAACATCGAACAAAAACGGAATGATTCGGCCCTATCGAGCTAACCGTTCGGAGCGGAATTCTCTCCGACGGTTACCTCGATAGGGCCGAATAGTTCCTCCATGATTAGATTTTAGATAAATGTGTTAGAGTGTCTATGTGCCTAGTAGGGAAATGTGCTCGAATTAAACGTTAATACAAATCCAAAAAAAAATTAATTTGGTAAACATTATATATATAAATAACATAAAAATATTTAAGATAAAAAACTTTCATTCTGAGTAATCTGCTTTTGTTGTGTGTCCACTGGCACTTTCAAAATGCAGCTAAATCGTAACGTAAACCATCAGTACCTAGATGCGGAGGGGGGGGGGGGGGAGCGAGGCTCTGGAGATGGTTTTAGCATTTTCCGTTGACATTTTACCAAGTACTCTACATTTTACCATTTCAAAGCACCTAAAAATTTCCTTTAATCGGGACATAAAATTATGCCTTGTATGGAAGGAACCATGGGAACAAGAATATACCTTGTGAACACAGAAACAAAAGTTAGGTTAGGAGGGGTGTGCCCAGCTTTGAGGCTGTTGCGTACACGGGGGCCTGTTGGTCCATTGTGATGTTGGTATATACTTCAATATATAAACTCCTGGATCAACCATATAAATTTCCATAACTCAATACAAATATTCCGGAGGCTGACAAGAAGACACTACAACCAACATCAAAACTTAACATAAACATAAACTTAAACCAAAGACCAAACATTTTATTTAACTTTAAACTTTTTCAATGTTTGTTTGTATAACGACGTATAACTATGGATATGATGACGGTTACATTCATTAAACATGAACTTTTCTTTAACTTCGAATGAAAACATGCAGCAGCACAAAAGTTAGAACTCGCAACTGAAAAAGTTAAAAAGTTTGTAGTTATTTCAAAACCCTTTATAGATAATAAGTTTGAATCTAGTGGGATGAAAAAAAAGGCAAAAAAAAACTATTCGCACATAACTTTTATCCGATCTGTATCTGCATTAGTGGTGGGGTGATGGTGGAGAGATGATGATGATTCCTTAGAGGACATCAGCAGCACCATTATCATTGCTATTCCGCTTTATCTTGCTAAAGATTCCATGAGGCAAGTATTGGTTTGGCGAAAGACTAACATTACCTTTGTTCGTTTACTTCTCAAAAATGCCAATTTAAGTCCAGTTCTGTCAAAGTTCATATAAAACAAAAAAATTGGACTAAAACTGATTAGTTTTCGAAAATAAACGAACACACATTTAATAGATTAAATTTATCGAAGTTAACTTGAAATTTAAATTTATTGGGCCCTATCGGGAATCTCCCGTGGAATTTTGTTACCCAAGGAATATTTTATTCCACCAAAATCCAATCAATGACAGCAAAATTCCCCTGGAAAATTTATTCCCGATAGCAATGAAAACTTTTTGGCATCATTCACGTTCCCAATGTTTAAACGAGGGAAACATTCCCGGGGAAATTTTTGATCGCGATAACCCCAATTAAAATTTATGTTTTATAAAAGTACGTCCATGCAGGACAAGGCAAGATTTCGATCTGTAAAAAAATCCGAGCTCGAGATTTCAATCAAACTTGATACATACATAAGTACTATGATGAAAAAAGTGGTTCCCGCAATTACGTCTTTCCGCTCTCAGTCTGTATGTCTATAGTTCTGTATGTCTGTCTGTACCTCGACCTACAGCCTAAACCCCTGAAGCGATTTTCTTCAAACTTGGAACTTTAGATTTTTAGGTGATTCCTAATACGAGTTTTTTTAGCTCCAAAAATAATGGTATACCTACCTATCGTTTTTATTATTTTCGATTTTCTTGTTAAATACAAAATTTTTGCTCAGGATGGTTTAAGCCTGCAAATAAGATTTTCAAAAAATATTTTAAAATAATTTTTTTTAAAACGGGTTCATAATTATTTTTTGAAGATATGGTTTAAGTGTACTTACCTATAATATTAAATTCTTAAAAACAACACCAATTTTTTTTTAATTAATAAATTTTATAGGTACATATATCCAAAATAATTTTTTTTAGAAAACAGCTCCAACGGTTTTTGAATTTCTTTTTTGCATAAATTCATATTTTTTCAATCCATTCTAAAGCCAAGTTTATAGATCGAATCGAAGTGAAATTTTCATACAAAAAAATTGCTTTTTTCTCAGGCGTGAAAAATACAATAAAATTAAATGCAATTATTTAAGCGACAAGGAGGAAAAAATTTGTTTCGAAGTAAATATAATTAAACGGACTTATCTAAACCAAATATAAAACAGAATTTATTTTCTTTGTAAACCTGTCGACGCGAAATTTATTGATGTTTCATTTCGATTTGAATTTCACTTCGCATTGATGTATAAACTAGGCTTAACGAATAAACATAATATTTATTATTATTAGTTATGTTAGATAGAAGCTCTGGCAGCTATAAGCATTAAGTTTTATGCTTTACATTTATTGTAATGTTTAATAAATAATAATAATATTAGTTATGTTTATGTATATGTATGAATGTACTTATAATATACATTTAGACAATCTTTAAAATTCCAAACGCTAGAGCAAGTGCGTGAGACATAGTCACATGGGTTTTAAATTTTGCTATTTTTTTTTGTTGTTAAATATTTTCCTACATTGAAATAAGAATTTTCTGCGTTCATGTCTCTTTGGAGAATACATTTTGCTTTAGGGTGGACAATGGACTTTTGTAAAAAGTTATGCTGCATGCATAATATGGATTTGTGCAAAGAAGCAGTTTATTTTTGATGAAAATAATAGATCATCGGCGGGTTATAGTAAAAGTTTAAAAATTGTTCTCATATTATTTATTTAAAAAAAAAAAAAAGTTGAAAAGTTTGAAGGTCTTGTTAACTCTTCGATTTCATGTTATTTCTAAAGAAACAATATTTTGATAGAAATAATATATGTATATTTAAAAAAAAAAAGAAATTGTTGTAGAAATGCATACAGTTTTTATTTGAGAAGTTTTGCTTCATAAAAAGGTTATCATTCCTATAGTAGTTTATTACTTTAGAAATTAAAAAAAAATGATAATAATCATAGCTGTGAAAGAACATCGAACAAAAACGGAATGATTCGGCCCTATCGAGCTAACCGTTCGGAGCGGAATTCTCTCCGACGGTTACCTCGATAGGGCCGAATAGTTCCTCCATGATTAGATTTTAGATAAATGTGTTAGAGTGTCTATGTGCCTAGTAGGGAAATGTGCTCGAATTAAACGTTAATACAAATCCAAAAAAAAATTAATTTGGTAAACATTATATATATAAATAACATAAAAATATTTAAGATAAAAAACTTTCATTCTGAGTAATCTGCTTTTGTTGTGTGTCCACTGGCACTTTCAAAATGCAGCTAAATCGTAACGTAAACCATCAGTACCTAGATGCGGAGGGGGGGGGGGGGGGGAGCGAGGCTCTGGAGATGGTTTTAGCATTTTCCGTTGACATTTTACCAAGTACTCTACATTTTACCATTTCAAAGCACCTAAAAATTTCCTTTAATCGGGACATAAAATTATGCCTTGTATGGAAGGAACCATGGGAACAAGAATATACCTTGTGAACACAGAAACAAAAGTATATAAGGCTTAACTACTCTATATAAAGTGAAAAATAAAAGCATGCCCTAGAGATGCCTGTGCGCGAAAAAGCGTACGAAAATTGTGCTGATCTGTCATTTTAGATTAAATTTATAGATTAAAACTAGCTGACCCGACAAACGTTGTCCTGTCTTAGCTATGTATTCGAACTAGAATATATAATTTAAAAAAAAATGAGCACCTACTTCTAGAGGATTTACCATCATGCGAAGAATTTTATTTTGGGATCTTGTAATCTATTACATATGGATATAAGAAGAGAGGGAGGTGAAAGAATCCTCTTTGTTATTATTTGCCTGTTTTTAGTTCCTATGTATAACATCACAGACCCTTTAAAATAAATAATATAAAATAAGCATTAGTGGAGTCACTGTGGCCCTCTTTTGTTAGAATATGTTAGACTTAGAAATCTGTACATCACAGCTTTGCAGTTCATTTTATATGTATAATTGTAGTATATTTTTTGAATTACAAAATCCTCTTAAGCTAAAATAACTCTTTATGTGAGTTAAGTCAGAATTTGTTGTTTAAAAAATTGGTGATGCCAAGTTTCATCTTTTATTTAATTATTTTCTTTTTTCATTTTAAGAAAGAAAAAATTTTTGGGAACCAAAAATAAACGAAATTTTAATAGTCGGTAAATGTTTGATATAATATGCAAAACACATCTGCTACAACTTAAGATTTCTCGGAGAAGTCCCCTTTCACACGAAGATACTAGTTGCTGGTGATTTTTTTTGACGTTTTCTTTAAATCTCCTTAACAGTCTCCTGTACCTTTCACACGCAGATACAAAGTTGGAGGAGACTTGCTGTATTTTCCTTTTAAACTACCTTGGTTGAACGCACACAAACGTAGTGTGAAGAGAAACGTCAAAAAAGTTTCCTGAATTTGTTGACCGGGGAGATTTCATTTCCCCCTCTTTCTTCCTGCCCTTCTCGCCTATGAACTATTTGTTGCCGGCAACTCAGTTGCCCTGTGTGAAAGGGGACGAAGAGAAGAAATATCGGTGCGATTTAAAAAGAATTTAAAAGAAGAGAATTAGTGCTTTCGGAAACGGTTACAAATTATGTTGAAGCAAATTACTTCACGTTATAACGTAATCTCGGAAACAGCGAGACAACATTTTTTTTTTTTAATTTGAAAACGGGAACATCTCAACAACGTGATGCGATAGAATATTTCTGACTTCGGATTTAAGTTCAGCACACCAAAAATCAAAAAATGTTTGTAAAACTATAGTTTGGTTTTGTAACAAAAAACTAATTTAATTTTTCTAACCAGTGAATTTGACATTCTTTTTCATTCGTTCCTGAATAGAAACGCAAAAGCTCGCATTAGTTCAAAACTTACGTCCAACGCTAGCAAGCGAGCTCGCTTATTGGCGCTTATTTGAGTTAGTGCGCTAGTAAGATAATCGTGGACAATATTGTTCACGAAAGTTCTTGGTATTTGCTACTATACAGTTTGTTAGAGCTCATTTAGTACAAATAAGCATTGCAACTGCATTTCCCGAGTTATTCCTATAGTACCTTAGTATAATGATAGTAAGAATGGTTGCAATTAAGGCTATTGACATAAAGCCACTACTCATTGTGTCAATTTATTAAACAAAATTAATCAAGCACACACTCCAAAGCTTCTCATTCCATATAGATATCCATTAGCTACAGTCTAATTCTGTCAAATGCACCTGTCCTAGCCATATCATTAAACCCAAACATAAAATTCAGGCTATTTTCGCAATAATAGTCTATCAATTCTAGTTGGAATGTGTATAGGTACTCCCAAATCCTATAATGGCCAACAAAAGTGCCCTATATGGACGGCCACATGATGCTGTCCATATATTTGTCCCATCACCACACAAATACCAATTTTCGATGCAAACATTCCCATCTATAATCAATCAAAGCAATTGGTTAGGTTTTCGGTTTTGGCATCGTTGTCATCGCTAGGACATACCTGAACCTAGTTGAGCCAAGCAAAGTCATATACTTAGGTACATTGACAAAGCCCACCACACTTTTTCGCCATACAACTATGTAACTTTGCAGCACTCCTCCAAGCCTACTGACACCCAAATCATGATCTGAGAATCACAAGCAAGTACAGCACTCTCGAAACGACAATAATTATTGAGGGTTGATGAGAATCGTTCCATAAACAACCCACAGGATGAAGCAGGGCGCTGGCACTGGGTGAAAATTGAATTTCCATTTAATGGAAACCACACACACAGAATTAAGCACAGCAATAATATTGAAATTCAATTTAAATTCCAACGACCGTTCACCGTCCAACGTCCAAAGTAAAAGTCGTCGTCGACTGGCACTGGACTAGTTTGCGCGCTTGTATCTATATAGTATACCTGGCTAGCGGCCCCAAAGTGCAAATTTAATGATTTCCAGATACCATAGCCCCGGCCGAGTTGATTTCGATGATGACTGAAGTGTAATTAAAAATTTAACGCGCAAAAATTGTACTGAAGGACATAAACTCCAGTGAGTCATTCAAAGACACTTGCCATACACGACGACTACTGACCTGACCACATAAAAATTAAGCATCTATCTAGGAGGACAACGCCAACCAACGACCACCAAGGAGGAGGATACGGATGAGGAAGAGGAAGAGGACTCTGGCTGGAACGAGGACAGGATTCAGTGACAATCAAGGATCATTTTTCAGTGGTCAGCAAGTGGTACGGATGAGGGAATTTGTTTAATTTAAATAATTTCGTTGTGGAGGAAAGGATGTCCTCTCGAAATACCAGGATGTGGCTGATTAAAAAAAAAATTAAAGTTTACTTTTTTTTTTCATTTAATTGCCAGAGAGCTTTAGCATTATTTACATACATTCTGAGCATTCAATTATTTACGCATATGTTTGCAAACTGTCCCACCATGATGATATATGTGCAACACATAAAGGAGGTGCCACATTTACATATATGAGAAGATACATATATATTTAATACCAAAAATTAAAAAAAATTAAATTACAGTTTAAATATACTGCAAATTCTTTGCATAAAATTGTCTCATTAAAATGATGCCGTCAATCTACTTGCAAAAAAAAATGCGTTATTTTTTTAAAATCATTTTTGAAAATGTATAAATGTCCATGGAACTTAAATCACGTCGCAGTGAAAACGAATTTTTTTATGTATGTAGGTACATATACGAATTAACTTTCATTTAATATTTTTTAACGAAAATTCCTTTTTCAAAAAACACACAGAATGAATAATACCGACAGAAATAATGATTTTATAGGTAACAACTCCAATTCTGGAGTGGTGAGGGCTCTTAAAATTTATATTTTTTGTTTTCTGTCTAATGAGGTTTGATTATTATATGTAATTGATATTCCTAGAGAAATTTTGAATATTAAATAAAACATAAATCCAAAGTACAAACTCTAGAGTCGGTCCCTCTCTGTTATAAATAATGAAATACACTTTTGTATCACAGTATACTCGTATAGTGGGTTCGGTCGATTTCCTGACCCCAGAACCAAAATCCTTAAACTGAAATAACCCGATAATGTCCAATTCAAAATCCAGAAATCTAAAATCCTCAAGTCTAAAATATATAAATTAGAATGCCCGAAACCAAAATCATCACCAAAAAGCCAATCATTAAACGGGAAACCCTTCAAGCAAATTCACTGACCCAACTTTCTCGGTCTTTCTTGGATCTTTGCTAAACTGAGTATTTCACGCACACCTACAAAAAATCTTTGTATCCACACTATCCACAGGCATTTTTCTCACAGCTTAAGCTTTGTTTAGTTCATCTCTGCAAGTGGAGTAGCGAAGACATATTTTTTTTTGTTTTTTTTTCTTATGAAAAATTGAGAAATAGTCGCTTCATAAATAAAAATATTAGGTACTGTTTTTCGTTTATTTGGTCTTTTTCTAGTGCAATAAAATATGTTTTTTAAATTGTATTTATATAAATGATGAAAATAAAAGTGTCTTGAAATGAAAAAAAAAGGCTTTGTTTTTAGGTAAACTCGATTGGAGAAACTTGGAATGAAAAAAGCTTTGTTTTAGGTAATGTAGGGAAGTACTTTTTTGGCGACTCGATTTAGATCCGTTTTGGTTTCGGTTTTCGATGAGTATGGTGATTCTAATTTCCATACTAATTTGAGCCGCCAAACGCAGTTTTGCGGATTCATATTTGGATCCGTACGCGGAGTCCTTCATACGTTGTTGACTACGTGTGCGGATCCAAAACGGACTCTTTTGCTTAAAGGATACCTACGAAATCCCCAATCAACCATTCCCCTCAAAATCCCCTCAAAAAGAAAAATCAAGCCAACGAGATGAAATCCCCATTGGGAAAGACACCCTATGGACAAAATCCCCAATCAGTTGTTTTCCCAAAATCTTTTAATCTCCAAAAATTCCCAACGTGTTCAAAATTAAATAAAAAAAATTGTTAGATGGAAGAAAATTCATGTCAAAATACAGCATACCACCTTGGGTGGTATGCATAAAATACAGTAAATGCTTTTTCTGAGGAATTTCTAAGTAAATCTAATTTTTGTATGCATAAAAATGCAGCAAATATGTACTAAAAAATAAGTATTTGCTTTGAGCACAAATACAAACTTTTTTTGGATGAATTTTTGTAGTACATACTTTTTTTGGATGCATAAAAACTAGTGTTTACTTTTTTCTGCAAATTTCTCTATTTGTTATGAACCAACTTAAAAATTCCATAGCATCTACATTTGCTTGCTTTTGATAGTTTTTAAGATGCAATTCCAAATTGACTTTACTCACGAATCGAGTTTTAAGCGATAAAGGTAGTAAAAAATTCAAATATGTAATAAAAGATTTATATTCTAAGAACAATGGAAAAACAACAATCAAACTTAAACGCAGAAACACCACAGAAAGTCTTATTTACAAACTGAAAATTGGAGCTTATACTTAAATTTTAGTATTTACTTTAAGTAAATACTGCAATTTTATGCATTCTAAGCGTTGTAGGTATCGCTATAAAAAATAAAATAAATTTGGTGGCACAAACGGCTCATAAAGAACCAGGGCCTAGCGACTTGCAACTCTCAACCACTCCTGTGTGCGTGTTTGCAGGAATGAAGGGGACCTACAGTTTATTGCTGAGTCCGAATGGCTAAGTAGAGCAGCAGGAGATACTCTTGGAGGATTTTTCACTTCCTTGCAAGAGGCAATAGCCCTGAAAAACATTTTTAGTGTTTAGGTGGCAGAGGCTGGAATTGAACCCAGACCTCTGGCGTGAAACTCCAACGCACTAACCATTACGCCTCGGGCTACTACTAACGCTATAATGACTAAAATTCAAATCATCTTATAAAAATACTACGAATTGTCTCATAGTGCCCTATTACACGTTGACTCAAGAGTCATAACTCTTTTCAAAATTGAATGAGTGCGAAGGAGAAAAAAGATCGGATTTCACCTTCGCACCCATTGAATTTCGAAAAGAGTCATGACTCTAGAGTCAACGTGTAATAGGGCACTAATACATAAATGTCGCAATTTAATTGCTTTGATTTCACGTAGGGATTTAGGCTTTGAGGGTATTATTTTTGGGATTATTGAGTTTTGGTCTTATTTATATTCGAAATATGGTAAATCTGTGTTTTGGTTTTGTGAATTTTGGGATACCAGTTTTAGGAGCTTGGGGTTTTAGTGGCTTGATGATTATAATTATAGTTTTGTTAATTTAGTATTTGCATTTTGCATAGGTTATACAGGCTAACTCGCATTAGGTGTGACAAGAAACTAGACTGTGTAGGTTGAGTCAAAGCAAGAAAAAAATCGTAAATATGAGGGTGTGGGTATATTTCCCCCCGTTAAGGCAAAAGGGGCAATTTTCTAAAAAATCGACTTGAAATAGAAAAAAAAATCACTAAAAACAGCAGCAACACCTTATACAATGTCATGCTATACTTTTTTTAAAGCTAAAAGTCCGATCTCTTTTTTGGTTTTTAACTATTAAATAGTACTTTTGTTTTGAATTTTTAACGCTCCTTTCAATTTCTAGTCAAGCACAAGTCCCTAATGTCTTTTAATTTTTGGGGAAATTGAAACTAACCAAATGTATACATATTTTACTACGAGGAAATAAATTTAAGGAAAACTTTCTAATTAAAAACAAAATGAAAAAACGAACTTCTGGCTTTAAAAAATAGTTTAGCGTGACACTGTAAGTGTTGCCGTTGTTTTTAAATAATTTTTTTCTACCTATTTTTTAGAAAATTGGCTCTCCTCCCATAAGACTTATTTCTTGTTTCAATTCAGCTTACATACTCTAGCTTTTTTTACACGGTATTTAGATCACCCTGAATATCCCTAAAAACTTTGAAGTTGAATCCAAACGTAGACATTAAAACTAAAACCACTTATGATGAGTGTCAATTTAGCGAAACAACATTCGCCGATTGAAAAATCATCTATTAATTGGGTAATTAGCCGTTAATTAGTCGTGAATTAGTTGTGAAAATATCAAATTTTTCGTTTAATGTTTTCTATGTTTATTTTGCTGATTTGCTATGGTAACTTGGTGTCAACTTAGCGCGACAAAACTGAAATTTTCCCAACTAATTCATTCAATATAAGAAGTTTTTAACCCTTTTCCAGGTGTTCCTCGTTAACTTGATACCAATTTTAAAATTTAGCAAAAAAAAAAAAAACAAAAAAAACATTGCACGACAAAATTGAAAATGTCCCAACTAATTCAGAACTGATGAATGGCAAATTATGAAATAATAAACCATTCAACATAGGAAGTTTTTACCCCTTTCCCAGGGAGTATTACGCTATTTTAATACCGATTTGACAATTTTACAAAAACAACATAGAAAACATGGAGCGACAAATTCAAAAAACTTAGAAAACATTGCACGACAAAATTAAAATTGAAAATAAAACCAATACTTGTCGTATAAATAGCAAGTACAAGCATAATGTTCCGCCTTTGGCCTAATTTGCCTTTCAACGTTACCATGGCCTAACATTCCATTGCATCATGCAGCAAAATTCCCAATTTTAACATAATATCAGATCAATACAGCAACATAACCCTTAGTATAGCATAAAATATTCTTATAATCGCCTTATAATGGCATAAATATTACAAAACTTCCTTCGTCCTCGGATAATTTCAATTATTTTATTATGTAAGCAAATGCACAATATAGCACACGAAACCAACCAAAGACACACAGGCTAAAGATAAGCCAAAAGCCAATATCTGTGCTTCTATTTGTACATATATGAAGTTTAAGTTAACATCCACATAGAAATGTGTCTATATTGGTGGATATAATTCGCCCAGTGGGCCCTATTAGCTGGAATATTTTCTATTGGATTACACCATTATCATTATCCTTATCGCCATATTCTCGCCAAAAGTTGCATCACAAGGATCTTTGGTTAATTTAACTTTATTGCATGATGCGCTTACATATTATAAAGATATATCTATAGGTTCTTCTATAATAACAGTAACTATATTCCATTGGGGTAGCCTATTTAAATAAGACACTTGAGGTGTTTTGTTGTAGTTGTAGTTTGCCAGATTATCAGATGAGCGAGCATACTAGCTTGTAAGGATATGCTAACATCTTCTGGTCATATCAACCGAACACCTACACTATACAGATTATTTCTGAGGCAAAAACTCAGGTCCGCATTAATTGTGGGGCAAACTGAAGAAAACGCTAGGGCTACATTTTTTTAGAGCATAAAATTTAAATTGAATTCTAGACTCATTAAATTTATTAATTTAAAAATTATGGGTTTTATAAAATTTTAAAATAAATATATGATGTGAAAGTTCATGGAGAAACTGAACCTTATGGACTTACCTAAAGGTACTTTCTCTCTCTCAGTAGTAGCCGTGGCGTGATGGTTAGTGCGATGGACTGTCATGCCGGAGGTCTAAGGTTCGATCCCCAGCCTCGCCACCTATTTATTTAAAAGAAAAACCGGCTACTGCCTCTTGCGAGGAATTGACAAATCCTCCAAGAGTATCTCCTGTCACAGAAAAGTGCCGCTCGTTAGCCGTTCGGATTCGGCAATAAACTGTAGGTCCCCTCTATTCCTGCAGACACGCACACAGGAATGGTTGAGAGTTGTAAGTCACTAGGCCCTAGTTCTTCATGAGCTGTTGTGCCATCAAATTTATTTATTTATTTATCAACCATTCCTGCGCTGTTAGTCGGAGGCGATTGAAATGAGCTCCAAATTTCTATTGAGATATGATGAGAATTTAATTGACTTTACAGTTTGTACCTTTACATTTTTTCATTCATTCTTCGTTAAGTTTCGTTCAGTTAGCCTTCCAGTCTGTTTTATTACATTTTTGCAAAATCTATAGTTTAAGTTTTGTGCAGTGGTATAATACATATTTCTTCTTTTTTCTTCGTCAAGTTTCGTTAACAATGATTTTTTAGTCTAATTTTTAACTGTACGAGTATGTAAAGCTTTTATTCTTACCACCAGTGTTATAAATTTAGAAAATGTTTAAGTACAACAACAACTGTGCGTTCTTAAACCTAATTCTTCATTCAAAAAGTATTCGTTGGGTTTTTATTCATTTTAACATCAATAAAGGTTTTGGTAGTTATTTTTACTGAAGCTTATTTAAACGATCTCTAGGTAATTTAGCAGTTATTTATGGAAATCTTTAAGGGCCCCAAGATCATTTTGTGTCACGGCCATTGGCCATTAAGCACAAAAATCCGCCATTGACCAGAAAGAAAGGATACCTGGCAATTAAAAAGGACATTCTCAGGCATTTGTGAAAAACTTTCAACTTCTTTCAAGAAGGACACCGCATAACCAAACCAACATATACCTACCTTACTGAAACATAGAGAAAGGATAACGAAAGGGCAACTTTCTCGTTCAATTCACCCGCACGAGTCTGCTGTAATTGGCTATTAGAACTAGGAAAAAATAATAGCAGAAGCAACAGCACACAAATGGCTATGTGAGGCAATAAAGAAGCAGGAAAACTTTTGCGTCGTCCTATTAAGCTCAATAAATGTGACTTCTCTACTTATTTTTCTGATGCTTCTTTGGATACATTTCAAAAGAATTATAAAAAAAATAAAAAAAAAAACAGGGAAAGAGCGAATGACACTTCCCTTACAAACACAAGCATTTCAACAAATAAATAGCAATTTTATGAATTTTAGCTACACACATACATATGTATATCCAAAATAGGTACCTACACATACAACTGACAAGATGAATGAAAGCTTATTTGCAGTCAAAATGACATAAATGCCTTTTTCCTAAAGGATAAGAAGATAACTATACACGACTGCCATTTGACCTAGGATATGTTTTCTTGATTGAAGCCATTCACACGTGGTGCACTTGATAGAATGAAAAAGTAAAAATTTTCTTTTATAGTTTTCTATTAATCTGGCTAAGTGCTGGGACCATAACAAAGTATATTTAGTCAATAAGACGACTACTTTTATATAAAGAGGGAAAACCAAGGCAAAGCTATAATCGTATATTGGTCGTTAAGAGAAGTGTCCTCCTTTATGTATTGCAGCATCAGTAAGCTGGTAGCATGTTGTATGATCTTTTTGGGCAGGTTAAGAAGGCTTGCCTATAAAGGCTTATTATATAGGCGTTGAGCTATGGTGAACTTAAGAAGTTTCAAATTGAAGTAGGTGGATACATAGTATGTTGTGCATCAAGATAAATATACATACAGGTACATACTACTAGATAGCAAGTTTTGGATTACAGAAAAAAAAATGGAAATCGAGATTCTGATCAAACTTGACACTACGATGATAAGGAAGCCGAAAAAAGTGGGTCTTGCAAATCTGTCCGTCTGTTTGTCTGTCTGTGTGTTCGTCTACAGCCTAAGTGCATGAGTCGATTTTAATAAGAATTGGTAGGTATATAGTGTTTTTTGGACATTCCCCAGACAAGTTTTTTTAATTTTATTCTTAAGACCAAAAATAACGGTACCTGCAATATAACTTTTTTAGCATTTTTGGAAAATCGCTACAGATTTTTCTAAAAAAAATTCAATTAATTTTGTTTGGTATAGGCGCTACCCTTTGTTGAAAATAAAATTTCCAAAAAATTGTTTTCAATGGTACCTCCCATAGAAATAGAACCATTTTTTGTTTTCGTCTTCTCAAAAAGAAATTAGCTGATTTTGATAATTATTTTTTGTGCAGTTTTTTCCAAAAAAGTTTTGTACATTTGTATGTACCTATACCAAAATTTTGAAAAAAAAATCTTTTGGACTTTAAAAAAATTTTCATTTTTTTTTTTTAACCAAATATTTCGAAAACGATTTGGTTGATTTCTACGAAAATATATGTTACCGAGCGGTTTTTGAATATTTTGAACAAAATTTTTTCTTATAGTCAAAATTGACGGTACCTTCCATACAAATGTTTAAAAACCGTTACAGAAAATAAGAAATTTCTCGAAGATGGCTCCTACGATTTTGATTAAAATTGTTCTGAATACTAATATTAACCAAAATCAAAATTTGCAGTTAACCATTATTAACAGTACTTCTCATAGAACCATTATTTTGATGTATTATCTGTATAACCGATTTAGATTAAATTTTGTATACAAAATCTTTTGAAAAATTGAAACTGCATACCAAAATTTTATTCAAAAAAAAAAAAAAAAACAAATTTTGGATTTTTAAAAAAAACTTTCAATTTTTTTTTAAATATTTGAATTTTCGAAAACTGGTAGATATTTTTTTCGAAATTCAATTTTTACTTCAACATTAATAAATACTCAAAAATGGTGTACCAATTTTGTTTTAGTTAAATCTTAACAAAATTTTATACATAAAAAATTAATGTTTAAATAAAATCGGTCCTACAATTTTTATTTTTTCTCAAAAACTAAAATTTGTTAAAGAAATCATATGATGTACTTTTTCAGTTCTCAAAACAATTCAAGAAGAAGTGTCGGTCTAATACTACGTGAAACTTAAGGCTCCCAGACAAAAAGTATTTCTTTTCAAATCAGATGAATAGGTTTATGTGTCAGTCTTTAAAACCAGAGTGATGTGATCGTACATAAGAGCAAGTTAGTGCGACCCCGTCGTGCATTTTTTTTTTACAAATTACTGCCAACAATATTGAATGAACATTTTGGTAGTTCATGCATTATTACACCGAGTCGCTTTGTCCTTTTATTAAATTGTCACCGCTTATTAATTTTGCCGCTTTTGGGCTTAAAAAAACGGGCGTTTTTTCATGTAAATAATATCACTTGCCTTAAAATTGGCACCTCTTATGTGGGATATCCCCAAAAAAATTTATGCTATCTAAAAGTTTTTCCGGTAATTAACAATTTTATGGGATATTCGACAAAAATATGTACCATCTGAAAGGTTATCAAATTCTTATAAAAGGTCAACTAGTTTTAGTAATTGTTGAGCTATAGATTATGTTAAATGCTTTTTCTATAAGTTTTTTTTACCATTGATTCAAAAATTTCTATGGCTTACCATCACACCACCGCTTAGTAGCCGTGGTGTGATGGTTAGTGCGATGGACTGTCATGCCGGAGGTCTAAGGTTCGATTCCCAGCCTCGCCACCTACTTATTTAAAAGAAAAAACGGCTACTGCCTCTTGCGAGGAATTGACAAATCCTCCAAGAGTATCTCCTGTCACAGAAAAGTGCCGCTCGTTAGCCGTTCGGATTCGGCAATAAACTGTAGGTTCCCTCCATTCCTGCAGACACGCACACAGGAATGGTTGAGAGTTGTAAGTCACTAGGCCCTAGTTCTTCATGAGCTGTTGTGCCATCAAATTTATTTATTTATTTTTACCAATTTTTAAAAATAGATTTATTGGTAAAATAATATAAGCCCGGAAATGTCTGCGAAATAGCCATTAAGAGTGTTTCCTGTTCGATTATTATCTTACCGCTGGCTTATGCATGTGACGTATGTCTACTATACTACTTCAAAATATACCCCAAACGGTTTCCATTTAAATCATGGGAATTTAAGCTAAAATCGCATCAATAGCTTACCTTCCGGGAGTTACCTGCATACTCTACAATGCAGACATAGGTGATTATCATGCCATCGAAATGAACATATAATTAAAGCATTCCTCTGGGATTTGGAACTTATCCATAGTAGATGCGGTATTATATGTATATGTATAAAACTATAGAGCGCAAAGTCTAAGTTCTAAGAGATATAATAAATTATTATGGCCGACTTCAAGTGAACACCCACAAAATAATTGCATTCAGAGAGTGAAGATTAGTCTTTGTGTAACTAAAATCCAATATGAAAAGTATCTTCTTAGAATGCAAACCACAACAGAAGCTAGCAGCTCTATAAATGGTTTTCCTCGCTGAACCCATTAACGGTGATTAAGTGTATAAAAGGATAACGTAGTGGCTTATATCTTTTATCAAATAAAAATGATATAGTATCTGTGATGATGTATATTGGTTATGTTAAAATGGTTACAGAGCTATATTAATTGGGTTTTTGACAGTGGCATTTTTAAGAGTTAATGAAAATTATTTTTAATTATGAGTTATGTAAATAATGTATGCAGGTATAGGAGATTATGACAGTAAAACTTAAAAGCTTGATTTGAACAAAATAGGATTGAAAAGAATAGTTCTGTGAATAAATATTAAATAAAATATTATTTTGAATGCAACTTAACAAACCAATTAATTAATTCAAGCCGAATTCTATCATAAGAATTACAAATATTAAAAATATTTAAATGCAACTTAACAAACAATTAATTATAATTCAAGCCGAATTCTATCATAAGTATTACAAATATTAAAAATAATTAAGGGTTACGATTCAGCGAAAATTTCATAATACTTTCTTAAAAACAATATTTCTACTAAGTAAAATACAAATCTTATGCATGGCGCTCAGAAGTGGTGACGAAGTGAAGTGCTAGTGGCGTGGTGACTGAATAGCATGTGGAATTGGTAAGACCTATGGAATTAAATGATAACGCGCTCAACAAAGTGGAGCGATGAATGATATTTTACAGGTGGTGTGGTTCCAGTTCCAGTTTGCTGCCACATATCTCGGAGCTCGGACATGTTTAATTTTCAAGTGGCAAGTGAGTGGTGACAAAGTGGATTTTTGTACTATCTACGAGTGTGATTGACTCATAGACCGAGAGCTGATAAACGTAGTTTGCCACCGCAGTATGCGTTAAATCACATGGTTTACCACTCCACTGCCACTCGTTACTCCTTTACCACTCCACTTCGTCAACACTTCAGTGAGCGCCTTGCCTTATGCTACAAAATCATATTTTATGCTTCTATTTATGTAGTGCCGTAGTACACTCGAAGCTTTCTAATTCATATTTAAATTAAAATTAAAATTTAATTTTTGTGTGGGCTGTAGAGGTTGATTTTCAGTGGCGTATTTAGGTTTTTTGCTGCCCAAAAAACCAAATCTGCCGCCCCTTCCCTCTCCAGAATTTCGTCGCACACCTATGACATAAAATATAAATCAAAAAGCATATTAATAACCGACGTTTCAGATGCTTTTGGTTGCAGTTACTTACATTGTGGTTTCCCGTGCTGATTGAGGATAGTTTAATTTCGTATGTGTAGAGAAAATAAAATTAATTATTATAAAAAAAAATTAATTTGTCATTTATCTTAACAGGAGAATTTTTTAAATCTAGCCCGCTTGCTCCGCCTCGTACCTACATTTTTTTAAATAGAGAAAAGTAATTCACCAAAATAGCTTTTTCAATCAACTAAAATTAACTTGAAGTGCGAAAATAAAAATTGCGGTCAAATTTCTCAAAGACTCAATAAAATAAGAAAAGTGCGTATACGCCCGAGTGAACCACATTTGAATGAATTTCGCCTCTTTATGGAGCATCTTGTTTATTAAGGAAATCTCATTTGTTTTTACAGTTAAAACTATTTCCATAATGTATTTATTTTTTATAATCCTACTAGAAGTTGAAGGCTCTTCCTTTGAAATTGTACTAAAAATAATTTCACTTTTTTTAAAGTGTTTTTTGAAGAGTTGTATCTCTGTGGAAAGTGGTCTTATTGAGATGAAATGAAAAGCATTCTAAAGCCTAATATTTTTTGTGTCGACAAATTTTAGCAAATTATTTTTTTTTACCGTTGTTAAGCAATTATAAAAAAAAATGAGCCAAAACATTTTATGTTTTTTTTTTTTTTTTGAAAAGTGTCATTTTCATTGCAAAATTTTTCAAAGCCAATTAAATATATTGGTTCGATAACTTGTTTATTTAGCTTTAATGTTGTCCTTTTTTGAGATTCTACAATATTTTTTCAAAAGAATATATGGCTTTGATTGAAAAAAAAAAGACTTTACAACGATTATTTTTTTGTTTTTGGCCTTTCCCCGTTCGATCAAGAAATGGTGAAAAAACGACTTTTTAAAGACTTTTAGTGAATCTTTCATTCCTTTACAAATATTGACTGCAGGACTTAATTTGGTGAAACATACTGAAGAGCTATTAGCCATTGAACCGTTTTCCTGAACCGAATGGTCGAATTTGTAGAAACATTGTGAAATTGTCATCAAAATGGAAAAGAAAAGAAAAATTTCGGTCCACTTTTTTAACAGTTTTTTATTATTTAAAATACTATTGAAAAAAAAGCATTGTTTCAAAAAAAAATCAAAAATAGTTTTTTTTTTTTTAATTTTAATGGTCTTATTAATAAACATTGTCTAACTTTAGACAGCCGTCCAAGTTTTTAAAAAACCTTTCTAATTTTTGCTAAAGTAATCTATCTTTTTATCTTGTTTTAGACAACGTAATCTATTGTCTAAACCTAGAGAAATGCAATATTGTTTTTATTAAAAAAGCATATTTCCGACTGTTTCAAAATACTTAGACATAGTTTAAACAGCCAAAAATCTAATTAATAAGACCATAAAAGTTTAGTTGTATTTTTTTTTTTTTTTTTTTGAAAAATTGATTGTTTTTGCTTTAAGAATTACTTTTCACTTTTTAGCATCTTTTGATGTTTAAAAAATATCATGACCATACATCAACAGTCATCTGCATAGCTGCTCCATTAAAGTTTTAACTACCAGAGCAATTTCGTGCGATTCAGTCGTGTATATTTTTATACAGGGTGTCCCAGTAAGAATGGTCCAAGCTTAATATAGTGATAGGAGACCTCTCAAAATTAAGTAACTTGTTATTACTAAATCATAACGGTTTTCGAGTAACGGCTGTTTGTTTAAAATTTGTACAAACCCCTGCTTTGAATGAAATTAAATGTTCACCCCGTATATAATTTATTTTTAATTTAAGGACCTATTTTGTGCATTAAAATAATTTAGATTTTGTATGCCCTCATTCTTTAAATTTATAGATTAACTCATAGTTTGATCAAAGCTAGCCTTAAATCGAAAGTAAATCCAAAAAAATATGGTATCTTTTTTACTACTAATAACATATTTTATCAATTGAATGACTAATTTTCATTCTCAAAATAACATAACTTGTTCAATTTTAACAATAATGGCAGTCTTTTAACTTAATACACCACGATTGTTATGAACCTTTACTATCAGCATATTCAGTTGGGACCATTCTTACTAGGACACCCTGTATATTTAAAAAGAATAAACTTTCTTTTTAAAAATCTAAGGCAAGGCGCTCAATGAAGTGTTGACAAAGTGGAGTCGTAAAGGAGTAGCAAGTGGCGATGGAGTGGCGGCGAAGTAATATGAAGCGATTTAACGCGCACTGCGGTGGCGAACTACGTTCACCAGCTCTCAGTCTAAAAGTCAATAATCACAAGCGTTCTCGTATACAGTACAAAATTCCACTTCGTCACAACTAACTTGCCACTTGAAAATTTAATATGTTCGAGATATGTGGCGGCAGACTGGCACCACACCAACTGCAAAATAGCATGTCACTCCACATTGATGAGAGTGTCTTTATTTAATAACATAGGTTTTACCAATTCCACCTACTACTCAGTCACCACACCACTACTACTCCACTTCGTCACCACTTCAGTGAGCGCCTTATCTAAGAGATATTTAAAATTGTTTATGCAGGGTGATTCACCTTAGTTGTGACAAAAAGCTAGAGCGTGTAGGTTCAGTTGAGACAAAAAAAAAAGTTTTGGAAAGGTTGGGGGGGGGGGGGAGGGTATTTCCCCCCGTTCAGGCGAGAGGACAATTTTCCAAAAAAAATCGACTTAAAATAGAAAACGAATATGTATGTTAAAACAACGTCAACAATTACAAAGTCATGATATACTTTTTTTTGAAGCCAGAAGTACGTTCTTTTATTATGTTTTTAATTCAAATTATTTGAGAGCATAGTTTTTTGAAATATTAATTTTCAAACTCAAAATTTTGAAAATCTAATGAAAAAAAATTGTGTTCAAACTAATTTTGGTCTGTAAGTGTGAGAAGGCTTTCAAAGATAAACACTTAGAAGGCATTCTCACACTCACAGAAATATCTCTGGAAGGAACTCTAAGGGCTAGTTTTCAGTTGTGAGCTAACTCGGGAAGGAAATATCAAACCCAAAATTATCATCCATACATATTATACTGCTTACTAGTCAAGACCCTCTTAAATACTGGCACTATGATGTCCTTTAATTTAATTAATTAGATAGATGAAAACCAAAAAGACAGCAAGTTTCCCATTTGGTTTTTAATTCTTGCTCTTCCTCTCTCTCTCTCTTTATCTTGCTTTAGCCTAAACTCGTTTGTTTATTATTTAATGCTTGTCAGTTTATGTTTATCCATCGCCATCATCTTAACCATCTGTGACAGTTAGAAACGTTTTTAGATCTATCTTCAGTCTTAAAGTATTTTCCCATAAATTTAATCGTTTTATTTTCTGTTTTGCGACGAGATGGCTCACTTAAAACACTTTTTCAAATTAAAATAGGAAAAGGTTGTGTCGTTTCGTCTGTTCGCCTTAAAACGCAGATAAATCACAATCTTGATGGAAAAATTTCATCTTGTCTAAACGGCATGGAACGGAGTGAAGGCAGAATAAACATTTTATTTTCATTCCTAAGTGGATTTGTTGGCACATTTTCATTCAAATGACAAAAGGGATTCCGGGCATATGTATGTATGTACGGAAATTTTGGGTTTTGAAAAAATAAAAAAAAAAAATATGTAATATAAACGCAAACCGTATTTTTATATCTAATTGTGTTTCCTATAGTGTAAAACAATATATTAAGCATATCTAATTGTGCTTTCTGGTGGGTATTACAATCGTACAGATGGGGATTTGGGAGATCTTGTGGAGTGAGGGTTTGTCTGATTTATTTGGGTTTGTTTTCGTAGGTTTGACTATATTTGATTTTATCGGACCGCCAATAATATTGTTTGCATTTTATAAAGATGGGTAACGATGATATAACAAAACATACATAGGTATACATTTTTGTAGGTATGTGAAATTCAAAAACATTTTGAGAGTTTTTATGAAAGTTTTCCAGAAAAGATTTCGAGTTACCTATTTGTGGTTTCAAAGTAAAACTTTTCAATAATTTTTTGGGTCTAAAGTAAGAATATTGATTTTGTGTAGGAATTCTCTTATAAAAAAATGGATAGTGGTTTATTCGGATGCTTTAACCTTGAAACTACTTGAGCAAATTGGATACTTTTTTCTGCGGGTTTGGTTGTAATTGCTACGCGAAGGCTTTGGAAAAAAGAAAAATCATAAAATGCTCAAAGGGTGGCGTTGTAGGCGAATATTTTGTTAGTCGCAAATTTGGTTTTTTCAATTCAATAAATTGACTCCGAAATCACCATACCAATTGATTTAAACATTTCAGGAAATCTTACGTGGAAGTCCAAGAGTTTCCCTGTGCACACAAACATATATGTATATGCCAGTAAGACCTAGGGTCCTATAAATTAGGCAATGTTAGAAGGAATAGAAGGATAGGATAGATTTTTGCTAGCACAATTGATTGAGAAATAAGGTTTTGATTATCTCATTAAATCCCAGGGGTGGCGTTCAGTTGAGGGAATATAGAAAAGAATGCTGCCTAGACTGGGGCTCGAACCCACACATCCAAGTTAGCAGCCAAGCACTACTTCCACTGCGCCGGGGCCACCCCCAAACTTTGCATGTTTAGTCAACGTTCGTCGTCGGGCGCATGCATTTTTAGAATAATTTCAGAAAACAAGCTACGATTTTTTTTTTGCCTTCAAAATATCACAAAATGTTAGGTGGAACTAAAAAAAGCGTTCCTGTATGTATTTGTTCAAAATTGGTCTAGCAGTTTGCCAACAATACAACAGCGCATGCATTTTCTTACTAATTTGAGAAAATATATTCATATTTTGTTCAAAATTCAAAAAAATCTTAAGTAGAATTCTTTGAGTGTTCCTCTGTATCTTTAATAAAAGTTGTTCTAGCAGTCTGCAAACATGATGCAGTAATGAATGCATCTTCGAAATAATTTCAAAAAACACGGTCAGATTTTGCTAAAAACGTACGTACTTAAATGCTGAGGTTTTATAATTTATTCAAATATTATAATTATTGAGAAAACTAATAAGGCTATACTGGGTTGTATGAGCAAAAACTCTATCTTCCCTTCTGAGGCGGGGTTCTGAAAAATTGACTTAAAATGGAAAAAAACATTTTTAAAAATTTCATAAAATTATATGCTGTATTTTTTTGAAAAAAAAAAATATTTTAGTCTAGTAATTGCTATTTAAATCAAGTTTTTTAAATTATAGGTTTTTGAGAAAACAAATTTAACACCAAAATTTTTGAAAAAAAAATGTTGTTTTTTTTCAACTCGATTTTGTTCAAATTTTTTGCGGAATGCATTGCCACTGTTTTTTTTTTAAATTATTTAACGCTCTTATCAATTTTTAGTCAAATACTGACAACCAATTAGGTACAAATTTTTTCTTAGCTTTTGCAAAAATTAAAAAAAAAACAAATTTTCGATTCGAAATTTGGATCAAACTTTAAATTGCAAGTTAAAAATAAAAATTAATATTAAATATGTAATATCGAAAACAGGAATACAAAATTCACGTTTTTATCAACTATTCAAATAAGATTTCCACCAAATACATATACAGTGGTGTGAAAAACATTCCGGATTTTTTTGGTAAACTGCATTGATTGTTGGTTTGTGATATAAAAATGAAAAAATCATATGTTTGCAATTTTTTCCCATTTTTATTGAACAATTTTATTATTTGACACAAAAACCATGGAACTTTATCCATCAAAACAAAAAAAAATCAAAAAATTAAAGTTAATTCAAAATTTTAATGTGACAAACTAACCGGATTTTTTTTTTTCAATTAACTTTTATTCTTTATTTAATATTTTGTCCAGTAACCCCTATTTTTTATCACAGCTCGGCATCGACGAGGCATTGACTGGATTAAATTCTCGAAAACAGAAGCAGGAATATTCTCCCATTCATTTTTCAAAGCTGCAAAACCCGCCTTTTTAAAATGGCCCACAAGTTTTTTATTGAGTTTAAATCGGGTGATTGAGATGTCCATTCTGAGACACGAATATATTTTGTTGCAAAACACTCTTTTAGCAGCTTTGAAGAATGTTTGGGGTCATTATCCTGCTGAAAAACCCAACGCAGAGGCATTTCTTCCGCTCTGCGTATGGAAGCATTACTGACTCCAAAATGTCCCTATATTGGAAACGGTCCATAATTCCTGTGATTTGATGTATAGGACCGCAGCCTGCTCCTGAATAAACAGCCCCAAACCATCACCGAGGCTCCACCGTGCTTTACTGTAGGCAGTAAATTTGCAGGCTTTAATCGCGTACCTTTTGAGCGCCTCACTGTCCTTGCACCATCGGAGTAAAATAAGTTGAATTTGCTTTCATCACTGAAAAGCACACTCCTCCATTTGCTTAAAGACCGGTTAAGATGATTTTTTGCAAATTCAACCCTGGGTTAAATGTTTTGATTAGGAATTTTAAGTCTTTCCCAAATACCTTTTACGGATTACCTTTTTTTACGATGTATAGCAGTGAGAAGAGGTTTTTTAGCTGGTCGAAATGCAAAAAGACCGAAATCTCTTAAACGCTTCTTGACCGTACTTGGCCCTATGGGTAGATTAAGTTCATCACAAATTGTCTTTGAAGTCGCAAAAGGGTCTTTAAGCACGAAATTCTTTATGCGCCTATCAGTTTTAATTGTTGTTTTGCTAGGGCGTCCACCAAAATGATCTGCTTCTACTGATTTTCCACTTTTAAATTTTTTAATGATGTCGCAAACCGTTGACGTTGGGATTTTTAAGATTTCAGCGATTACTTTTTGTTTTATACCGGCTTGGAACTTTTCTATTATTGCGTATCGAATCGCGTTGCTATAACGTGTTTTAGCCATTTTATGCACTATATAATTTCAACTTACACAGCTCTCAACTTGTAAAAACGTTTTAATCTACGGCTTGAGTCAAAAGACTCGAAAAAACCGTTACTTTAACATCGAGACTCGCAATCTTCTTGAAATCCGGTTAGTTTTGCACAGATATTTTACTGAGTAACTTTATAAAATAATTTTTTTTTTATTGTTCTTGTCATCGTAGCATTTAATTTTTAAGGTTATTATTAACTTGTCTCATACTCTTTACAAATTATTAAAAAACTTATGGAAAGTTGTTAGTTTTCTACTTGGTATTAAGAAAATCATTACTATGGGAAAAAATCCGGAATGTTTTTGGCAGCACTGTACGTATGTATATGTAGAACATACTTCCCACCGGCCCATATACATACATACATGATGGTATTCCATTGTGTAGGTAAAGAAATACAACACATATTTCTATCGCATTAGCACTTTTCTTTCGAAAAAAAAGAAATCAGGGTATCTTTTGTTAAAACATATAATAAACTTCTTATGTTGAGAGCGCGTGTTTACTTTTACACATATTATGCACAAATATATTACTTCTATGTATAATGTGCAAACACCTAAAAAGACATTTTGAATTTAATTTTCACCCAAAGTAACACGATTCAAAAGCTCTGAACTCTGATTGATGAATAGAACTGAACGTGCGTCAAATCTACACCTTTATTCCCTTAAAAAAAAAAAAAAAAAACTAATTTAAATTTATGTGCGACACGAGAAATCAATTACCAAACAAAAAAATACACAAAAATACAATACAAAATATATCCCAAGTAGATTTATCCTTGAAAACGCCTTCGTCTTCTTATATATTTTCTGTTCTTTCATATAGTTCGTGAGATAGAGTTGGATTTCAGGAAGTGAATTTGGAATGTTTGTATAACCAATGGATTTATTTTTTGAAAGGACGCCACATGGTGTAGAAGGCTAAAATTCACCATACCAAAGCGTAGGCTTTAATTGAGCATCGAATTGTTTTCACGTACTGTGTGCTAAGTAGCTCGTGAATAGTCTGAGCCTTTTGACTTGAAACTCTCAACTCAACTCGACTCTCAACCTGTGCATTAGTCTCTAAAGGAATAAATGTGATGGTAATCTAAAGTAAAGAGGCAGTTCCTGCTGAAAAAAAAAATGTTCTTAACATGACTTTTGACGTGACAGTGCGTTTTAGTGAGACAAAAATTATAGTAGATGGAGTAGAGTTTAGTTGAAGGAAATTGTCTTTATATTGAAATTATAAAATTTGATTTCCCATAAAAAATAAAATTATGGTATCAACATTTTGATACCATATTTGATGAGTTACAAACACGAAAATATTAAAAAATTAAAATTACCTTCATTCTACATAATTCAAAGAAATTTGTCTGCAAATACTTTAGCTATCAAATTTACTTTCCAGACTATAAACTTTTTTTTTTGAATTTTATATTTTTTCTTTTAAGTTAATATAAATTTTAAGAGTTAATGGCATTAAGTTTCAGTAATGTTTCGTATTCGTTTGCATGCTTGGTAGGGTAATTTAACAAAACATTTTTTGTAATTTAAAAAAAAAATCAAGTTTTAAATAAAACTTTATACAAATAGAAAATAAAATTTTAGCTTTAAGAATAGCTAATACCTGTCATAGAGCAGCTTTTTAAAAATTATTTTTTTTTTTAATGGAAAATCTACTCTTTCGTTTTTAATGCAAAATTTATTCCTAAACCTAATTATTGCAAGTACATACGTTGGTGTACGTATCAATAGCTTAATTAACAATTTAATCGATTTTGATAAAAATTATTACAGATACTCATAAAAATTTTTAAAATAAATATTTTTCGGGGTAAAGAAAAAGAAAGTCAAAATTATAAAAAAAAAATAATTAGATTTTAAAGTAAACTAAAAAATATAAAAAACATTAAATAAGACAATCTTGAAAAAAAATGTAAACATGCACAGTTGTCTGTATACCTACAGTTAAAAATTAGTTTTCGATAAAAATCGTTCTAATATATTTATTGAAATTCATACCTATCGGTTATTATGTGTGATTATTTATATTTTATTAAAATTCACTTCACTTTTATCGGTTAAATTAGATAGCTAAACGAAAAATCGGGGTTATAACAACACTGACTACATACCTTAAAGTAAAATAAAATAAAATAAAAAACACAACCCCATTATGGGCAAAAATTATAAAAAAGGATTTCGCTTCGTTTTCTTCTTGCTGGTGTCCTTTCTGTTCTATGCACTTAAAAATCCCCAAGAATGACATAAAGTAAGCGTTTTTATTAATAAATGTATATGCTTTTGTTTTCTGTGGCTCTATTTTGCAGGACGAGGCTGATAAGCGCTATAATTTTATATTTCTTAAGAAGATATAGCCATAAACAATGTTTAAATTGAAATTATTACTGTAAAGAAGTGGAAAATTTTTAAAATAAGCAGCAGAGTAAATGGTGTCTTCAAATTTCAAATTGAAACTAAAGGAAATTCTCTATGGTCAACACTCTATAACAGTTAGCAACAATTATTGCAAAGATGCACGATTTGAACGCACACACTTGCTTTTGCAGTTATAACCAATAACGTTGACGATTGCATAACATAATGACATCTTAAAAAAAAAAAAAAAATGAGAAATCAAAGTATGTACATAGGTACAACAAATTCATTTAATGTTTGATTTTTTTGTAATTATATATTTTCAAAATTTTTAAATGCAATATTGTTTAAACTACTCACATTGCATCAGATTGCAAATGATTCAACCTAAAAAAAAAAGATTTGAGGGAATTTTTTTTTTCTTAAAAATACCTGCCTCTCTTGCTCCACGGGTTCCAAGGATTTTAACTCCTTCTTTTGGGTCGTCTGTCCCGATCTCAGTTTCATGACATCAACAAGGAAATAGGTAGTTAATTCCACCGGATTGAGGTAAGAATGCTGAAATGAAATCAGAAATCGGGAAAACCCAATATCCCAAAATCCAGAAAACCGAAAATCCCAAAGACATAGAATCTAGAAAACCCAACATGCTAAAAACCTAAAATCCAGGTAGGTACTTTATGATTAATTTGTTATTGTTCGATAAAAGTTTACTGAAAAGACCATTTTTAAGTACCTATATACATATGTATGTACATATTACTAAAATATGAAGAAAATTTATTTTTCGATTTAAGTTACGGGATTTTGGCATTTGGAGATTTTTAATCTCCTTAGTTTTCTGGATTTTGGGGTGTTGGAATTTTGGGTCTTTGGAATTATGTGTTTTCGGGATGAACGATCATCACCACAAAGGAAAAAGCAACTTATATTCACCGAAACACATGGAATAGAAGATATATTCAAACAGCATTTCAACGCGTGATTAGTGATAAGGCAAGAAGAAAACCAACTTTCCATCAATATGATATCCCTGTGTCATCATCCAGTGTATAGAAAAGTTAAACTTTTAACCCTAGTATGCTGCTGATGTGAAACGAAAAATCCCATACAAAAATGACAAAACGAAATCATAAACGTAAAATTTGGTTCTGCTTATTAGCACGAAAGACATTATTTTCAATAGTTGCTTTCAACGGCTTGGGGTTTGAAAATATCGATATCATTAGCTGATCCAAATAGGGCTTTCCTCAAAAAAAAATTCTTATAGAAGTCATGATTTCAATAACTGCTTCTTTAAAATTATTTTTAAGCTAGAAGAAGAAACTTAATCGAACTTGTATATTTGTATAGGGATTGTATATAAGGTTTACTATATAATTACTGGCAAGTATGTATTTATATGGCTTCTGTTATAATTTTCTGGAAGCTTTATCGAATTCTTTTATGAGAAATATGAGGAAATGCCACAGCTCAAGCGTGATAACAGGAACTTAAAACCAGATTGACGTTTTTTTTGTAATTGTGTGTGTTACATGTTACTTTATATGATATTTGTCAACATTAAAATTGAAATATAAAATTAATCTTGAACTGAATTAATTTAAATAAATCGTCTTCAAATCTTCTACAGTTCTTTTACTCGCATCAATGGAAAACATTTTTTATCGAAGTTTCGGTTTGTACAGTGAAAGCTCCTATTACCGACAGCTCCCTTAAGCGGAAAATCCTCTTAGCGAACAAACTCTCACGACCGTGGATCTTGGATCTGAACTCTATACATTTCATGATCCCTTAATCGGACACTCCCTTAACCTGGCGCAGACAAGAATATTAGCCATGATTTGTTAAATTTAATTCACTTAGGCGGACAAAAACTTGTTTTTATTATTTAAATTTCAGCCCTTATTTTTTTACATATATTTTTGTTTGCATTAAAAACGTTCCCCTTGGTTCACAGCGACAATAGATAATAGATGTGATATCACTAAATTACTGTCTGTGATCAAATGCATAACGGATTTTATTTCTGCAGCTGTAGTCTGTTTTCATATCTTATTTATTGTAGCTTCATGTTCATTTTTAGTTTGAATGAATTTCATGGCTTGTAGGTGCAAAAATTTAGCATGATGCCACTAGATACTATATATTTCTTTATATAACTATATTTTTTCCCTGTGGGACGGACAACTCCCTTAGATGGACAAAAGTGTTGCAACCGTCGCTGTTCGGCTAAGGGAGCTTTCACTGTATAAAAATCTTTTTGAAGTTTCTAACAAGACTGATCTAGTTTTTGCATCTTCCCAATTATACCTAACATGGTTGAGTGCGTATAGGGTGGCAGCAAACCTAAATCCCCCACTGTTCGTAGTGGTGGGCTATTATGCTGGAGTTCCGAGTTCGATCCCTAGAAAGGTATAAAAATCTTTGTGTTTTAAAATTATTTCCAATACATTAATTCATAAATGGTCGTATGTGATAAATGGTTTCAGATTTAAAATAAAATAAATACAATAAAAATCGATACAAAGAAATTGAAATTTTGTTTATATATTTTTGTCCAACCTCTATTAGGTTTGTCCAACATCTATTAGGTTTGTTTGGCAAGTAACAATGTACGTAACGTACATGCTATTAATATTTAACAAACGTTTTTCCCCTGCATTTGGCTACGATGTAATCATTTACTTTCAAAATACTTCTATCTAAAACTTATACCCTACCACTTTTTGACGAACTGAAAAAGGCTCTTGTAATAATTTACATATTTTAAACGAAAAGAAAACAAATTTCTACATTATCTGGCTAATATAAAACAACTTATTTCGTTAATTAAATAAATAACAAAATTTAATTTATCGCAACTTGACATCAGGACAGAAAGAAATTATAGGTACCATTATACAGTTCTCTCGAGGTGGCCAACATTTTCTTCAAATCATAAGAACACACAACGCAAATGTCAAGTGCCAAATTAAAAAAAAAAAAAAAAACAGATTATAAAACTTACTTTCTTAAAATTCCCACAAGTGACATAAAATCTGAACATCCAGAGAAATAACTACTAAAATTGACCCGATTTTTGAGCCATGATAAGAGCAATTAAAAACGAATCCTTTTCAGGGTTACCGCTTAAAATTTTTGAAATGTCGCAAAAAAAGTCGCACTCAAAAAAATAAGGTCGCAAAGCAAAATAATTTAAAAAAAGTCGCATTTTATACCAAAAAGTCGCAATTTCAAAATTAAAGGTCGCACAACCATATGAAAAATATTTGTTAAGAAAAAACTTTATATGTCTTTTTTTTTAAATAAAAACTACTTTGACAACAAAAAAAGTTGCAGCTTAAATTAGCTAATACTTAATTATTTGTGTCGAATAAATAAATCACATTTTGAAAATAAAAAATATTCTAATTTTTATTCAGAATCATTCTGAACGAATTATTTATAAATAAATATTTTTACAAATAAATATTTGCATAAATAAATATTTTTTATAAATAAAAATGTAAGCATTAAATGAAAGTCGATTGATATTTTGTTTCTTTGATTTGATATTTAAAAAAAAGTTGCTTAGTCGTACATACGCAAAAAAAGTGCGACTAAAGTCGCCCAGCGGTGACCCTGATTCCTTTTCCCACAAGAAAATTAACGCTAAAAAGAAGGTTGGTCTTAAAACAACTCATACCTACAACTTACATACAATCATCTTCATTGGCACAAAATAACGAACTAAGGCAGCGGCAGATGATGACGAGAAGTTCATGGTTTAATTACGACAAGACTTAAGATTGACCACACAGACCCACAACCCACTCTTGTAAGTAAGTGTTTCTTATTTAGAACACAGTTTTACTTATATGAACTTTAATTACATTATAGCATCTTCAAGAGTTCTTGTCCTTGTACGTACATACAGTTCTTCTATAATAATTTCAAAACAATCGTTTTTGTCTTTTTATTACCCAACATTTATTTCTTTCATGCAATAGTTCCCAAGAAACTATAACTAAGTTGGCAAATAAAATTACAAAAAATATATATACATACCTATAGATTGAAGTTCATGGGTTGACCAACCATGGTACTCTTAGGACTTTTTCTAGTGATATTATTCGTTCTGAAATGTTTAGTTTTTTGTTTGTTTTATTTCTTTTTTTCTTCGTGAAGTGGAATTAAGAATAATGTACACTTTAACAAAGAAATAATTTGTGTAAAGCTCAACCGCACTCAATTGGCATGTTGTGCTAACTTGTGTTCTTAAAGTTTGTACTTGCGATATAGGGCAAAAGTTTTTGGCTCTTAAACAAAAAATCGAACCCGTGATTTCAATCAAACTTCATATTACAATGATAAGGAACACGAAAAAGTGGGTCCCCCAATTCCGTCTGTAGTCCAGGAAAAATAGATTTTTACAAAGGCAAAAATTAGTTAGAGGCTGAAATTTGGCATGGACGTTGGTAATATGAATCTTTAAAAACCTAGAGAGTTCCTCACCGATCCAATGACCGCTAGGTCAGTTATAAGGGGTCAAAAGTCATAAAAATGAATTTTTTGAAAATATCTCAAAAACGGTTTGTGCTAGAGAAAAATTTTGTTTCAAATTCTTGTAGCCCAGGCAATTTTCCCAAAAAATGGCAAATGGAAAAGTCAAAAAAATCTGTATAAAAGGTCCAAAAGTGAAAAAAATCTGTATAAAAGGGTCCAAAAGTCATAAAAATGGGAGTTTTTAGCAAATATCTCACTTATAAAGATTTAAAAATAAAATATTTTTGTATTTTAAAAATACACAACTCAATTTTTTTTTTTTTTTGAAAAATATTTTTTTTTTGGAACCGGGTTACAGTTTTTTTTTAATTAAGCTTTTAGATAAATATGATTAAATTCTTAAAAATAGCATACCAATTTTTTCTAAAAAACTGCAAGCAATTTCATAAATACCTATACATGCGTTGGCTACGTTTTCCCGCAAAAATTTTTCCCGCGTAACATTTTCCCGTGTCACGTTTTCCCACAAATAATTTTCCCGCCAATAGTTTTCCGCAGAACGATATCCCGAATCACTTTACACTCGAATTGGCGGCGGGCAAACGGTACACAGGCAACTGATTTGCGGGAAAACGTAATGTTCCCGGTGGGATTGCAGTGTACTCAAGCTGGTGTAATCAAGTGTACTTATATATTTGAAGCATAAGTAAAAAATCTTTAAGTAAGAGAATTTAGGCCAGATTCACATTATAGTGCCGATACCGATAAAAATCTCGATGCGAATATTCTTACACAAGAAGCAATGATTATGTATATTCACACTATTGATTCTAGATACTCTCGTTTTGTATATGGAAATATTTTGACCTATTAAGACTGTGGTATCGACACTACAGTTTTGATCTGGCTTTATTGTTTTAATATTGAAAAATTAACTTTGTTTGTCGACCTTGATATTTAAAATTAAAAAAGATTTCTAATGTTTGATAATAATTGGACCACCAACAAAGACTAGCCATTTAATTAATTCTTGAAAGTTTATGTGTTTTCCAACCATAGGCAATGCCAAGAATATACCACTTTGTGCACTCATCAGAATATTCTAATATGTCTGCCAAGGACCATCAAATTATGAAAAGAAAAAGTCTTGGCACGTTGGCACTGCTATACATCTCTGTTTTGCGACGACAACGACGACACAAAGAGATGTCATTAACTCATTGGCTTCCTCATCTGAAATCTTGACAAATAACAGTCATTTCTAGTTTCTACTGCATTAGAAACTAGCATCGTCCTTTTGCAGGATATTTCCATCTTATTATTTCTGTCACACAGTTTTCAAAAAAAAAAAAAAAAAATATTGTAAGGACACTATTTTATCCCATTCCAAAGCAGATAGCAGCAGTAGTTTGTTCATCCTTTTGCAAATCCTTTTCTGTTGATTTGTATGTACGCTTTTCTGATTTACATTTTCAGCAAGCATGCAAGGAGCAGAGTCAAGGTTATTTTGTGCTTAAAACCCCACCACACACAGTTTCACATTTCTTGCAAATTTTATATTTTTCTTCTTTAGGCAAAACAATGCTGTTTCATGTGGAAGTGTTGCAGATGCGAGGACTTGAATATACTAGCTGGATGTGTCATTGTCATGCATTCGCACGTCAGAAAAGATGTCGCGCCTTTGAGTTCGTTTTTTTTTTTTTTTTTTTATTGTCTCTTCACATGTTGTGTGTCTTGTACCGTTACGGATGCTTAATTAAGGTGGGAGGCGTTGACGATGTTGACTACTTTTCCTTCTGCAATATTGTACAGAAGTGCCAGTTGCAAGGTTTTTGTAAATATGCACAAATTTTCAAAATTTACTCAGCTTTAAAAAAAATAAGCATAAATTGGTTAGGTTACTGGTATCGTCGAGTGGCAAAATTTTACCCTTTTAACACAATATAGAATGCGTGTCGATATGATGCCAATAACAGTTGACACGAAAAAAAAACTGAAAGAAAAACAAACTCATTTCTTTTGGTCACAGACGAGAAAAAAAATTGTCCGTGGTCATAAATCTGTGCCTCTCAGGCCTACTTTTCCCAGATATTTAAAATTTTTTTGTTACTTAAATTTTTCTTTAGTTACATCCATGTTTTACCTGGTACGACCAAGTCGTACGCTGTACTTTTCTTTTATTTAAATTAATTATTTAGGAATTAGATCTGGCAACTATCATACATACGTTGTATCTAACGATGTACTCTATGAATTTAATTCAAATTTATTCACGGTTTCACGCATTCTTAAAAATAGTTATACGTATTCACTCATCTTCGTTGATTTTGTTCTGCTTGCATTTCCAGCGCCTTACGCTTCACGCTACCACTGTCGCACACCCGCCATGATGTAGTCATTCTGATTAGGAATGCAAATTATTATTATTTTATACGAGAGCAACCATGTTTTTTTGATTAATAAATGAATAAATTAATATCTAGGCACAACATAATAACTTAGTTCTTGTTGTTGATGTTTTTTGTGAAAACCTTTTCCAGCATGGAATAGCATTAATTTCTTCATCTCTAAACAAACACTTTTTTGATTAAGATTTCGATGAAATATGTAGAATCAGTCTGCTGAGCTACATAAACAAAAACTATAAATTAAATTAAATCTCAGAATATCTAGACTTTATAATAACATCTATTCATCTTCAAGAGTCGGGGATAGTAGGCCAAGGTTTAATCATTAGAACGTGTTATTTGTTCTTAGAACCAAAAGCACAAAACCTCTTCATTATGAAAGAAAAGTCGGGTGAGTGGCTTTCTCGAATGCCTACAATATAGGATAGGTTAGGTACACATTAGCATTCTCATACTCACATGTCAGTCTACTAGTTTATGTTCCTATCAAATATGCTTGGAACCTGAGGAGATTTAAATGAAGCTTATTATCTACATAGTTGGAGCAGAACTTTTTGCCTTGAAGAACTAGTTGAAAAAGCATAAAGGTGTTCAGCACCTACATGCTGTATACTTCATTTAATCCTTAGAACAATTAATTGAATTTTTCATGAGGTTTTCCCTTAAATTAAATGTCTCAGGATAAATAAATGAAACAACTAGCTTGTGTGAGCTAATGTTAGAATACTGGCTGTTTTTATCAGAAGTTGACCCAATTATTATCATCTTACACATGGAATGATGTATGATAGTGACTCCGCCTTTTGACGAACAACATAAATTTTAAGGGAGCGGGTCAAAATTCTGGCTATCAAAATCCTGTATGACCAAAATTCTGTTTTTTCTTTTTTTGAAAATACTGTATACGAACAAAATTCTGTTTTTCAGAATTCTGTATTTCAAAATTCTGTATATCCAAATATCTGTATATTCAAAATGCTGTAAGTGTAAAATTCTGTTTACCAAAATGCTGGTTATGTCTAAGTTCTATATTTCGAAGAAAAAATTGTTAAGAATATCATTGTTAAGCATGTATAAGTACAAATAGAATTTTTTGCATTTACTTGTACAAAAATTCATTGAAGTACGATCTCTTTAAAAACGAGTAAAAGACTTATTTGTAACCAACGTTTTATTAACTCTATTTTCGTGAATATATTCCTGTTAAACCTCGATATGTGGAAATTGTAGAATTTAACGATAAAACTTAGAATTCTTCAGCAATATTGGTACAAGTCTGAAATGTGTTATTTGCAAAATTTATTATAGAATTTGAGTATTTTGAGGAGGCTTTACATTGACATCTTAATATGATCAATTTTAAATTAAAGGTGCAAAATAGCTACATGAAATTTGGCCCATTGAAAAATTAGCCACAAACAAAAAATGAAAATTTTCCCCAAAAATGTATATAAAAGCAACAACAACAACAAAAAATTGATATTTTATGAATTCGGGTCATTTTTCATTGTTTTAGCGCTTCTTTTCATTTTTCGGTTTAATTTAAGTTTGAAAAATGGCTTTTTTTTTCATTTAGTTGGGGTGTAATTTTTTCATTTTGAAAATGGGGTAATTTCTCCAATTTTGGGGATATTTATTATATTTTGTTTAGGGTAATTTTTCATTAAGACCAAATTTCATGTAGCCGTACATAATATGTATAATGGGGCTTGAGTGTAGCAACTTTCCGAATTTTGTTTTCCTTACAATTTAATAGATATATATAGACAGTAGGTACAAGGAAAATTGTTGTAATATAAGATTTCATTTCATTCAAACTTTCAATGTTCATTATCTGTATTTGAGTAAATCTGTATGAGAAAAATTCTTTATTTCAATATTCTGCTTTTCAAAATACTGTATTTAAAAAAAATGTTTTGATAATGTAAAAAAGTGCGCACTTTTTTACATTATCAAAACAATTTTTTTAAATACAGTATTTTGAAAACCAGAATATTGAAATACAGAATTTTACTCATACAGAATTTTGACCAAACAGAATTTTGACCATACAGGATTTTAAAATACAGAATTTTGTGTAACCAGAATTTTGAGTTACAGTATTTTGAAATACAGTATTTTAAAAACAGTATTTTGACCCTACAGTATTTCGACCCCAACCCAAATTTTAATTGTTGGATCTTGGACTTGACCGATTCCAAAAATGTTTTGTAGAAGTAGATAAATCAGTTCAGCAGACAAGGACAGTATTTTTCTTAATTATTTTCTTAACCTTACGGTTTTCATACAAAGGTATATTCCTATTTTATTTTATAGGTTATTTTTAGTTGTTATCTTTAGGCTTGATTCAAAGTCTTAAAGAAGTCCTTTCCCTCACTTACATTGCTGCTCCGATATCGATATCGCCACACCACAATACAGTTTTGTATATTTGTTTTCTCAACTTTTTGTTCACTTTTTCATTTTTAGATACAAGTACCGTTTTAGTATTTATACGAAATAATAGATATATCAACGACGACGCGACGCAACGCTCTTGCTTCGTTTTTAAAAAAGGTTTTTTTTATCTCAAAAACGGCTCTAACGATATTTCTAAAATTTTTGTATATACTATTGATTAGTATGGTCTACATTTTGGTGGAAAAAAATTACCAAAAACCCATTATTAACGCTACGCCTCAAAACCATCTTTCGACTTTTTCATTAACCGCACAATCGATTTTGATAAAAATGTTTACTCTGGAGGTCCTACTAAGTGTGAATGATACTGCATACAATTATTATTCCTTTTTCGTGACCTTTTGAGATTTAAATCCTATAATCCTAAGTGGGCTTTAGGTCTTTTTTAATTTTTTTCTTTTGTGAAATAGACGACGTTTCGTACGTGATTACGTACTTCTTCAGGTCTATATTCAATTGGTCTATCAAATTTTGAAACTAAAATTCGATATATATTGGTGTTTTAATATAATTTTTAGTATTATTGTTTACATATTTGAAGTCCTTAGAAAGACGTTCAAATTATCAAAATTTTGACCTAAAGCCCACTTAGGATTATAGGATACTGCATACATATATTTTCGAAAAAAATATTTTTTGGATTTAAAAAAAAAAGTTCAAATCCTTTTTTTGAAAAATCAGTTTTTTGAAAACGGGTTGCTGAATTTTTTTTTGAAAATATGGTATTTGTTGTATATTATTAAACTGTTGAAAAATGCGAACAAAATTTTATATTAAAAAATCACAACAAATTTGTTATATAAAAGAATTATTTTTTAAGAAAACCGCTCCAACGATTTTAAAATTTTTTTTCAGCATATATCTATATTTCAAGAAATGAGATGGCGTTCTTCATTCCAATTCCAGAATCATTTTAAGTACTTGTTTTATCAATTAAAAGACGTGCTTTAATCTTTTTTTCCATATTCAAATTTCCATTCTTATTTTTGAAATACATATATGTACCTATAATATTATTCATTATATGTACTTACATTACACTTAAGCTTTAAAATTCGAAGAAACTTTTTCTACAAGAGTAAGTTCGTGTATTTTATTTTTATTTGATTCGTATTTTTAACTTTTCTTGAAAATTTTTAATTTTATTTTGATTTTTTTTTGAGAATTTTTAGAAAAATTTAAATTCGTAAATTAAAAAAAATATTTTCATGATTTTTAAAAATGTTTCAATTTTTTATTAAACTTGGCAACAAGCTGGTTTCTAACATCTTATTTTTCTCGAAAACGATGATTTTGGTAAAATTTAGTTTGAAGTAATTTTAGTATGCTCTACGAAATAACAGAAATATTTTTTCTTGTAGAACCCTTTTTTTTGGACTAGCTTTTAAATTTTTAATCGATTTAAATTAAATCTTTTTCAAAAAGAAAAAAATAGTTTTTTTTTTTTTTTTTTTTTTTTTTGAAAAAAATTAGAAATCATTTTTTTTTAAATTAAAATGGATAGAGGATATCTCGAAATTTTTAGCAGACTGTTTCAATGTGTGTGGAATCTAATTTTAAATGGGCTGAGACAATTATTGAAAAGCCCATAAAAAGCCAAAGTGCGGGTTCCAACATTGAAACCCGGCATTTTCAGTAGAAAATTTGTATGAGATGCCACTTCTTGGTAACTTTGGTAAGACGAACAAATTTTCATAGTGGTACTCTTTGACAGATTGGTTTTTTTTTTGACACGAATCTGTCCCGCTCTACTTTTCTCTTGCAGATGAAGCATAAAAAGATACATTTTTATTTAAAGATATTAGGAAAATTTAGCTGATGAACCAAACAGCTGTTATTAAAAACAAATCTCAAGCTATCCGAATATTTTCGGTATACTAAATTATCTGATTGGAAATTCGAGGATTACGTTTGCATGCAGTTGCCTTTTGTTTTGCTGATGGTGTCGCATCGTTTGCTGTTGGTTTTTCGTTGTTGGTAAATGTTACCTGTCCGGCTTTTTCATTCGAAAACATACCAGATACTAACCTATCTCAGATAGCCTATCGGATTGGGAACCAAACGTGGCCAATGACATTTAGTTCACAGTTCAGACTCATAAGAATGAATACAAACAGGCCATTTAAGGAACGCAGCAGATGGAATCGGAGATGCCATCTTTAATTTTGTTTTACCTCCACCAGTTATTAAATTTTTGTAAATATTTTGGATATTTTGGAGGGGAGTACAATTATAGTGAGGGGAGTACGGGAGTACAGTAAATTCCAGGCGAGTATGAATACTCCCTAAATACTCACTTCGGCAGCCCTGGTCATGACTAAATATTGTACATTAATTAGAACTGTTTTATTGTTAAAAACTCTTTTTCATTCTAAAAAATTATTTTTATTGCATGTCATAATGAAATAAATAAATTTAGTTTATTTGAAAAACCAACCGAGTCGAATAGGCCAAAGTCACGAATTGCAAACCACTATATGATGTCAAATCGTCTTTTAAAATCAAAACGAAATCCATTATGTGTGTAGAATTCGCAGCTTGAATCAGTCCCACTTAATTACTAATAAATTACTTTTTATTTTTTTATATTTAATTGAGATTGATTGATACGAATAAATGTAGTTATGTATGTATGTAGCTAATGATGGACTGATTTTTAATCAATTTTGCTAATTTATTCAACAAACAAAAGCTATATACTTTTCCAAAGTCAACAGTTGCACTAATTCAATTCGTCATTAACCATAAATACCACCTGTTCTATTAGAATCAGAGCCCGATAATAAATTGCTATCTTCCTAAAGTCTGAAAAAAAAAAATAAATAATTACAAACTAATTAATAGCAATTTGCATGAAAAGTAGAAATTTGCCAAATTGCATTTGCCAATAAACAAATATACGAAGGTAAAAACAATAAAAAACAAATTTTCATTTTCAATTTAATTCCATTTAGGAAATGTCCAGCTCAGGCCTACATTTCACACTGTATATAGACTTAGCTGAGGCAAACATCTGACACTCACTCGGGCTAACTATATAATTGACTACAAATGACAAACATCGTCAATTCCAATCTTCTGTCTGAATAAACAGATTTGAAATTTCGTTTTCTCGCTGACAAACAAAACAAAAAAAAAAAAAAAAAAAAATACAAAATACACTGCAAAACTGATTTCAGTGTAAGTACACTGAGAAAAAAATATAATGTGTTTAACATTAATTATTATTATAATGAAACTACTCCTAATGAAGAAATTTCTATAACAATGAATGCAGTAATCCCTACCATTTTAATTTAAATAAATATTTTCTTTAACGACTTGAAACGATATGACAGATGTTAAAAATTTGTTGTGGTGCAGCAGTAAAAAATATAAAAATAAAATAGAAAACATGCATGCATTTATACCATAAAAGTACAATTTAAAAAAAAATTAAATAATTCCTAACATTGATGAAATAAATTTCAAACAAAATAAATTGCAACATTTTATAGTTTGGAATTATTCCATTTGTGTTATTTTAGAAGTTATTTAATCATGTAGAAATTCCTAACAAGAAATGTAAACAAATCCTTAAATTGATGAAAAAAAAAAACTTACAATAAAGGGTTTTTCCTGTGTCATAACTTCTAACTTTGTGTACGAAAAACTTTAGGTGTTCTTAATTTTTTTTTTTGTCAGGAGCTTTTTCATTAGAGGGTACTGCGTAGTGCCTTTTTCTGATTTTATATCTAAACTCCAAATAATAAATATTGATTTTCTTACACAGGTGCTGATATCAAGGAAAATTTTTGTTCAAAAAATACCATTGTTCGTTTACTGCCCAAAACTGCCTATTTTATAGTCCAAAGTTCATATAAAATATAATAAAATTTGACCAAATCTGGCTGTTTTGGGAAGTAAACGAACAGACCCAACATTTGGCTTTATTTCGATTTTTTTTTTTAGTTTAGTTTATTTTGCCAAAGAAAACAAGACAACAAGTTTATAAGATAACAGTAATAGCAATCTTGATTTATAATGTCTTTGAGCACCGATTAAAAGGTTCATGAGATGCGTAATTTGTCCTTGAATTTACTTCTTTTAAAAAAGAAGAGTCAGTATTACCATTGAAAAGGTCGAACGCAAGTAAGGTCGCAGATAATTCTAAACGATTCTGAAGACTACACATATTAAAAGGCTTTAGACGATGAGAATAAGAAGGTTACAAAAAGGAGTCATGGCATTAGACCTCTTAATGCAAACAGCAAAAATTGTTTTTAGACATATTCAAGTTTTTTAAAGTCAACATCATAATACGGAGACCAAACAATACTACAATATTCTAAAAGAGGCCTTACCAATGAACAATAGACCGCTTTAGTAGTGTAAGGATCGTTAAATTCTTTATTTAATTTTTTTTCCTGAAAAAGAAATAATATTGCATTTCTCCACATTAAGCATCATTTCGTTTAAGTTTACACCATCTAACAAGTGATTTCAGCAAGCATTGTTGCAATAACGTTCCGTCTAGTGAATTATTAACATTTTGAAACAATTTAAGGTCATGCGCGTTGAACAATAAGGGAAGGTCATTTATAAAAAGCACAAATAGGAGGGGTCCAAGATGGCTACCTTGGGGTACCCCAGACTTGTATCTGATGAACATCACAGAACTTGACACACTGAGTTCGTTTTGACAAATAAGACTCTATCCACTTTAATAAATTTGATTGAATGCCAAAATTTTTTAATTTAAAGAGAAGCAGGCCATGGTCAACTTTGTCGAAGGCTAAAGTCAGTGTAGATTGTATAAACCTGATTACCCTTCTCTATTTCTAAAAGAATAGTAAAGGTATAATATGAAAGATTTGTTGTAGTGGATCTACCTTAAAAGAAACCACGTTGATGCTCACTAATGACTGACTTAAGTTCAGAACTCAACTTATCAGTTACAATTTTTTCAAATAATTTGGGAATAGCTGCCAAAATTGCAATTCCTCGGTAATTATATGATTTTTGACCTATTTAAGTTTTTGAAGATTCCATGTTTCTGGAAAAATACCACTTGAAAGAGAAAGATTAAAACGTACAAGCAAGGGTTTAGCAATTGATTCAGCTGTTTCCTTAAGAAAAACTGGTGGGACACCATCGGGATCACTAGCTTTATTAACATCAATAGATTTGAGTTCTCGAACAAGTTCCACCATTGTTATTGATATAGAGTTTAAATTAACAATATTTTCCACAATATGAGTAAAATCATTTTTATTAAAACTAATCGAGTTTTTATAGACTGTCTCAAAAAAACACAAGCGCATAATTCGCATATGTCTTTAGAACCAGAGCAAACACCTTTATTCGAGTGCATTGTTGAAGGGAAATTTATAAACTTATAGAATTTCGGGGTGGGGGATTTTTCTTTATGATAGATCCAGTTTTAAAAACATGTCTCTCATAACACACTTTTAGTCCAGTAAATAGAGACAAAAAAAAGGGGGTTACCCTACAAAAGGTCGGGTAGTTCTAAATTTTGGATATGTTATATAATATGGTCGGTAGATGAAAAATACAAATTTCCACAACCACGCCCCCTCCGCCCCCTTCACAATCCTGAAAAAACCGCTCAAAATTGGCACTTTTTTCAGTTTTTTGCCCATAACTTCTTTCTGGTGTACTTTTTGGCAAAAAAAAGTTATATGGCAACTTGTAGAAAATAAAATTTCCTACAAATATGGTCTCTGTAGTTTTTTTGTACAACCGACACCAACAAAGCTATGACGCTACCAAAAAAGGCTTAAATTTCGTATTTTGTGAAATTTTCAGTTTCTTCCCACTTCGCAGGCTAATAACTTCTTAACTAGTTATTTTAGAGAAAAAGTCTTCATAACAAATCTTGTAGAGAATTTCATTACCTACAAATTTCATGTACACTATTTTATTTTGAGGTTAAAACATTTCGGCGAAGAGCGAGAAAGAGTTTTTTGCCCTTTTTTACGTTTTTATTACTTAGCTTCCTTCTATGTACGTCCGTACGATAAAAACTTCGCAGTCGATTTAAAACTAACTTTCCGATTAGCTAGAGACCTGGAGCATATACAATATACTCCATAATGTATTAATATTAATGTGTTATTGTATTGGAGATACACTCTGCATCACTTGATTACGGACAGTCAATTTTTTTATTTTTCAAAATATTCAATGATCTGCGAAAAGTGATTAACAGAATGAAAGAAGGATATTAAGTGATCATATTAGAGAAAGGTGTTTTGGTTTAAGTTGATAAATTCTATTCTTATCAGGCTCTTCACAATGAGGTCATACAATATTACATTAATTTTTGTCTTGCTTGATTATAAGGATAATATAAGGATGATATAAGGAAAATATTAACATTAAGACACTCAGAATCAAATAAAAGTACGTTAAGAGTATGCAGGACTTAAGTTGAAGACATTAGTTTTTAGAATCCGAAGCTATAGGAAGAATCAAATAATTATTAACTAAGGAAATAATTCTATGTCGAAAAAGAATGTAGGCAAGGTAGGCTTTAATGCTACTTCTTCTTCAACAACTTTCTTGAAAGAAAGAAGACATAGCATGTTTTGAGTAGCGCTTTTGTGAGCGTGAAAACAAAAGTATGGGTTTAACCGTCAATTAAGGCCATACCAAGTATATGGTGTCAACAAGAGGGACATCAAATGCCGAAGGCTCAGATTGAGCATTATACTTTAGATCAGCTGTATAAAGTGTAGCTAGAAACTTTATCTTCCTAAGAGGAATTCAATTGGAAACAGCTAGTTGGAAAAAGCTAGTTGGTTGAAGCTCTGCACTTCGGACTGCAGTGCCACCTAAAGTAAGGAAGACATAGGGAAAATTCAAGCTGACAAGAAACAGAGGAAAACTATTCGTCTCAGAGCCGATAAGTTTATAAGAGCCCATTCTGATATACACAGCTGTCTTTAGGATCCTGAAAAATCTCAAAAAATCTCGGGCTTCTAACTCAAGGTTTTTTATAGTTAAACCAAAGTCTGAAACCGGAGATACAGTTGGGCGACTGTTCTTAACGTGTACATCTTCAAATGAATATGAAGCTAGCATTTAATTCAGCACGTAAGACCCAAAGCATGCACAACAAATGCTACTATTTGAAATGACTCAGCTATCTTTAAGTAGAACTAAAGGTACTTAAAACTATTGAAATTATGCATCTGTAACCAAAAGCTTTATTGTTTAAAAATAAACAAATTTGATGTCACAACAGGTCATGAAGAACTAGGACCTAGTGATTTACAACTCTCAACCATTCCTATGTGCTTGTTTG